>QNUK01001823.1:0-26756 GCA_013621035.1 Clarias magur | reverse complement strand
TATATTCTTTGATTGAATACTCTTTTCTGTTTTTATGCACCGTTGTCAAAGCATTTCTCTGAATATCATGTTTTGTATGTTTTGTGTATTTGACAAATAAAACTAGAAATGTAATTGACGTTCGAGTGTGATCTATTACGCTAGGTATTAATTTAGCAAGTTTATGTTAATCATTTTAGCATTGCTTCCTTATTACCTGTATGTAGAAACATATGGGTGAAAATGACCTTTCACATGAAGTGAAAATTAGATTTCTGTATATTAGAAAAGCGAAAGAAATCATTTCCAAAACATTCAAGAATTCTGGCATACATGTTGAATTACAATTTCTTTTGTTATTCCTTTACACATTTAGAGCATGAACATTGCATATGAACTCGTTGTGTATGTTGAGCTCGTACAGCTCTAAGAACACAGCAAACGCTTTATCTGCGAATGACAAGCATAAAACTTAAAGGACATATACTTTCCAAAACTTTCATGCAACCTGGCATGAATGTTGAATAACAACCTTTTTTGAAAGTCTTTTTCACATTTTGAGCATAAAGACTGCATATAAATTTATTTTGTGTTTTATATGACCATGCATTAGTTGTGTGCGAAAACCGCTTTCCTGAGCTCGTACAGCGCTAAGAACACAGCAAACGCTTTATCGCAGCACGAGGAGCATAAAAGTGAAAGGAATGATAATTTCCAACACATTCATGCATTCTGACATACATGATGAATAACAACTTTTTTGTTAGTATTTTACACATTTTGAGCATAAAAACTGCATATAAATTCGTTTTGTGTGTTTTATATGACCATGCATTAGTTGAGTGAGAAAACCGCTTTCCTGAGCTCGTACAGCGCTAAGAACACAGCAAACGCTTTATCTCAGCACGAGGAGCATAAAACTGAAAGGAATGATAATTTCCAACATTTTCATGCATTCTGGCATACATGATGAAAAACAACTTTTTTTGTTAATCTTTAACACATTTTGATCATAAAAACTTGATATAAATTTATCTTGTGTTTTACAGGATCATGCATTAGTTGTGTGCGAAAACCGCTTTCCTGAGCTCGTACAGCGCTAAGAACACAGCAAACGCTTTATCGCAGCACGAGGAGCATAAATGTGAAAGGAATGATAATTTCCAACATTTTCATGCATTCTGGCATACATGATGAAAAACAACTTTTTTGTTAAACTTTAACACATTTTGATCATAAAAACTTGATATAAATTTATCTTGTGTTTTACAGGATCATGCATTAGTTGTGTGCGAAAACCGCTTTCCTGAGCTCGTACAGCGCTAAGAACACAGCAAACGCTTTATCTCAGCACGAGGAGCGTAAAACTGAAAGGAATGATAATTTCCATCACATTCATGCATTCTGAGATACATGATGAATAACAACTTTTTTGTTAGTATTTTACACATTTTGAGCATAAAAACTGCATATAAATTCGTTTTGTCTGTTTTATATGACCATGCATTAGTTGTGTGAAAAAACCGCTTTCCTGAGCTCGTACAGCGCTAAGAGCACAGCAAACGCTTTATCGCAGCACGAGGAGCATAAAAGTGAAAGGAATGATAATTTCCAACATTTTCATGCATTCTGGCATACATGATGAAAAACAACTTTTTTTGTAGAACTTTAACACATTTTGATCATAAAAACTTGATATAAATTCGTTTTGTCTGTTTTATATGACCATGCATTAGTTGTGTGAAAAAACCGCTTTCCTGAGCTCGTACAGCGCTAAGAACACAGCAAACGCTTTATCGCAGCACGAGGAGCATAAAAGTGAAAGGAATGATAATTTCCATCACATTCATGCATTCTGGCATACATGATGAATAACAACTTTTTTGTTAGTATTTTACATATTTTGATCATAAAAACTTGATATAAATTTATTTTGTGTTTTACATGACCATGCATTAGTTGTGTAAGAAAACCGCTTTCCTGAGCTCGTACAGCGCTAAGAACACAGCAAACGCTTTATCTCAGCACGAGGAGCATGAAACTGAAAGGAATGATAATTTCCATCACATTCATGCATTCTGGCATACATGATGAAAAACAACTTTTTTGTAAAACTTTAACACATTTTGATCATAAAAACTTGATATGAATTCGTTTTGTCTGTTTTATATGACCATGCATTAGTTGTGTGAAAAAACCGCTTTCCTGAGCTCGTACAGCGCTAAGAACACAGCAAACGCTTTATCTCAGCACGAGGAGCATGAAACTGAAAGGAATGATAATTTCCATCACATTCATGCATTCTGGCATACATGATGAATAACAACTTTTTTGTTAGTATTTTACATATTTTGATAAAAACTTGATATAAATTTATTTTGTGTTTTACATGACCATGCATTAGTTGTGTAAGAAAACCGCTTTCCTGAGCTCGTACAGCGCTAAGAACACAGCAAACGCTTTATCCCAGCACGAGGAGCATAAAACATTCCAACATTTTCATGCATTCTGGCATACATGATGAATAACAACTGTTTTGTTAGTATTTTACATATTTTGATCATGAAAACTTGATATAAATTTATTTTGTGTTTTACATGACCATGCATTAGTTGTGTAAGAAAACCGCTTTCCTGAGCTCGTACAGGGCTAAGAACACAGCAAACGCTTTATCTCAGCACGAGGAGCATGAAACTGAAAGGAATGATAATTTCCATCACATTCATGCATTCTGGCATACTTGATGAATAACAACTTTTTTGTTAGTATTTTACATATTTTGATCATAAAAACTTGATATAAATTTATTTTGTGTTTTACATGACCATGCATTAGTTGTGTAAGAAAACCGCTTTCCTGAGCTCGTACAGCGCTAAGAACACAGCAAAAGCTTTATCCCAGCACGAGGAGCATAAAACATTCCAACATTTTCATGCATTCTGGCATACATGATGAAAAACAACTTTTTTATTCATCTTTAACACATTTTGATCATAAAAACTGCATATAAATTCGTATTGTATGTTTTATTTGACCATGCATTAGTTGTGTGAGAAAACAACTTTCCTAAGATCGTACAACGCTAATAACAACACAGCAAACGGTTTATTTCACCACGACAAGGATAAGACTGAAATGCATACTGGCATACATGTTGAATCACAACCTTTTTGTTAGTCTTTTTCACACTGTCAGTGTGAAAAGAAATCTGTGGTGAAGTTGACTGTGAGGTTGCCAGTCAAAAGACCTGTGGAGTTACAGTGCACACACCCCTCCCATCTACGACCGACTGCAGACATTACCATGCCAGCAACCTCGTAGTTGCCGACGACGGTAATAAATTCACTAGCCTGAATGTACACGTGAATGACTCATCGATGATGTGGGTTGATGCGAGATTGGAGGAGTATAATAATTACACACACACACACACACACACACACACACACACACACACACACACACACACACTCACACACACACACACACACACACAGGCACAACACGTAATAACACACGTGTTAGAACAAACACAACACATAGAACAAATACACACATACTTCTAACAAACAAAAAACAAACAAACAAACGTAATTCATGCATACAAGCAAAAATACTCCATACACACACAGTTCATGACGTTTAAGTTAAGCAGGCCGCTTTTGGTGGAGAAAATGTATAGTACCGTGACTGACATGTACAGACATGGACGTTACCTGAATGTGCATGTGGAGCACTCATTGATGAAGCAGGTTTGGGTGATTGAAGAACTATTATGATAATTATTCATTTTATAACACTATTCTACACACACAAACACTACAAACATTAAAAATACATTAAACATACTGCACACAAACCCATTCGACACACACACACATACACACAGACACACACACATATATATACACACACACACACACACACACACACACACACACACACACACACACACACACACACAGTTCAACGAGATGTTCAAGACGTTTAAGTTAAGCAGGCCACTTTTGGTGGAGAAAATGAGAAGTATAGTATCGTGACTGCCAAACATGTACAGACATGTACGTTGCCTGGATGTGTATGTGGAGCACTCATTGATGAAGCGGGTTTGAGTGATTGAAGAAGTTGATAATTGATAATTATTAATTTTATAGCACTATTCTACACACACAAACACTACAAACATTAAACATACTTCACACAAACCCATACGGCACATACACACACATACATACACACTCAAACACACAAAGACACACTCACACACACACACAGACACACACACACACAGACACAGACACACACACAGACACAGACACACACACATTAGAGTGACGACAAAACTCAGCCGACATTGAGAGAGCTAGCAATGGCGCACCAGAAAGAGACATCCAGGAATATCGATGCCTTAAACTGATGTCATATTTGTTTAAGAGGTCTTAGCATGATGAAAAGGCACACAGGATTTGAGGTTCGAAACAAGTCGCAACGGCATATACACATATACAGCCATACCAGGGAATATTATGTGCCTGTCTTGGACCCATGTTCCACCCCTGATCGTGTATACGGGGTCCGCATAATGATGTTGCTGTTGATGGACCCATCGAAGTACTGCACAAGACTGGCTTAAGCAAGCTTCAGGAGGTGTTTATCGACATCGACTGGCGAGGAGTGATAGCTCTATGCAAGCAAAATTCAATCTTTGTTGTATCTTCAATGGCCCCATTGTTCTGGATGATGCTCTGAGTCTTGGGGGCTTGCTCTGGCAGCATGGGTATCCAAATTGGCTGCAGGGACCAGATTGATCACGCAATCCCAGTTTCTTTTTGGGGGGTGTTTAAGTTTTTGGCCCTAACTATTAGAGAATACCTCATATAAGGCCACCTGTTTGTGAAAGACTGGGGAAGGGGTTTGTGGATGTTTTAGATAACTTAAAGCTTATGACACTGTCTCCTCAAAAAAATGCCAGGAGTATGCCATTTCCACAAACGTACTGCTCTGCTGCCTATTATGGAACGCTCAGCACACAGCACATCATAGAGCTCTTCAGTTGTCTCTGTGTGTCTTTAATCTTTGACACAGAAGGGTTCCTAGCAAAGTTTGAAACATAAAGAAGTGATAGGCTGAGACGGGCAGACACAGGAATTCAATCACATCCTGAACACACAGAATCATGCATCCACACACACACACACACACACACACACACACACACACACACACACACACACACACACACATACACACACACAAACATACTACGCAATTACCAAAGCCATAAACACTAGACATACACATACTACACATTTACATCCTACACTCACATATACTAAACATACACACAACCATTACACATAACACACACACAGTCCACATCGTTAATAAACACAACAAATCGGAACCACTGGCACATAGACGTCTCACACACATCTTGGGTTTGTCTACCAACATCTACACACTTCCTAGAATCCTACACAAATTATGACCCGCTCAAGCACCAGCGATATTTCAGTTACCATGAAACCCATCTGACACTGAGTGACAACTAACAATGCATAACTAGAAAGACACGTCCAGCCATGACAATGCCTTACACTTATGTCATACTTGTTTAAAAAGGACATAGCGTGATAAAAAATCAAAGAGATTGTAAGGTGTGACCAAGTGGCGATGGCACAGTTGTTTGGTGCCGCTCATCGCTGCTTGTAATTATATTTATTCTTTTAATTTTAAAAAGCCAACTTCTTGGCCTTCAACTTCAGAGAGCTCCTCTGTAGACAAGCAGACCATATAGTACGTGGATAGTACACACACACACACACACACACACACACACACACACACACACACACACACACACACACACACACACACACACACACACACAGACACACACACACACACTACACATCCTAAATACTCACAAAAGATCATACACAAGGACTAACACTCACACAAATACCTACAAAAACACACAGTCTACAGACATGAATTCCACAAATTACACTGTATACACACTACACACATACACATAAACACACCCACACAAACACACACACTTCACAAACAGACGACACAGACACACATGACACACACATACACATACCACACATATTACACATACACATCTACTTACACACACAAACACACACACTATAAACAAACACAGACACACATCAAATTCTTATCCTGCACATACAGTACACATTCTACACACACGCCATACACACAGTACACATCCTCTCCACTCCACACTCTCCACACCAATGATGACCGGCCCAGGCACATACGACATTACAGTCGTTACCAAGCAATCACTAGCAATGACACATAGAAAGAGACGTCCAACATCGACGATGTCTGAAACTTATGCCATGTTTAGTGACATCATTGTCCATGGGGTTTAAGGGGGCTCAGAAAAAGTGCTCAAAAGTCACACAGGTTGTTTTGTGCGCCCGGATGCCTATGGCACAGGTGCTTGGGCCCGCTCATCAATATATTTCTTCTTTTTATATTAAAAGGCTGCAGGGCCAACTTCTAGGCTTTCATCTTCTGAGAGAGCTTCTTGTTGGACTTGTAGATCGTTGTATGGTATGTGCTAGCCTGAGACCCACGAGTGTTCAATGTTCCCTCCAGAGGTGCTGCACATGACTGGCTTGAGCAAGCTTGAGGTAGGGTTGATCTTCATTGACCAGAGAATGACCGGTGGTAAGCAACCAAAATGAATGCTAGTTGTGTCTTATATGGGCCGATGTACTTCACCAAGAGTCCACCTTGAATAGGAAGTTGAATTGGAGAACTTTCAGACCAATTGTGCTGTGTGAGGCTCTGGGCCTTAGGCTCTTGCTCTGATAACATTAGTAGATGGTGGACAAATTGGGGCAAATTAATCATCCTAGGTTCTTTGTTGGGCTGTGGCTGTAAGTTTTTGGCCCTACCTCTTTGAGAATACCTGAGAATAAATCCTCCTGTTTGTGAAACTATGGTTGAAACTTGGTTGTGGGTGGTTCAGATAGCTCAGACCCTATGACCCTAACTGCTTGACAAAATGTCATGAGAAACCCATTCTTTCAAAAAACGTACTGTGGGCTTGTATGGAACGCTCACCAGCTACCACATCATACTGCCCTTCTGCCTTTTATGTGTGCTTTTCATGCCTGGGTGATTGTCATTCTTTGTGGCTCTTCACAAAGGTCGCAGCAAACAGCAGCGATAAGCTGACCCAGCCAGATTCGGAGTTCCAGGAATTACCTACTGTAGCCTAGCACGGTAAATCTGTGACACCAGTCTTGTCTGCCTAGATGTGAAAGGCCTAGTTATCTTCATGTTCATGATCAACTGACTAGTGTTTACAGTTGATGATTAAGGGACACCGGGTGCTGAAGCAGGTGAAAACCTGGCCAATAGAAGCCTGCACTTTTGTTTTGAGAACACCATTTAGGAAGGCTGCAACTTACGGCGACTTCACTGACTTGGAGGAGTAAACATCATCAGCGACCAGCTACTTCAACAAGTGCTGTTGTCACCTTCTTCAAGAACATCATCACACAACCAACCAGAAACTTCAATAGATTTACTGCGGAGGTGTGTGGACTTGTGAAGACCCAAGCCATCAGAGCAGCAAGGGCCAAACGTTCCTTGGCCATAGAGATTGAAAGCGCTCACATGCCCAGAGAATTATCAACCAGTTCAGCGATAGTGGTAACATATAGCAGGGCTTCATCAGCAATCACCAACAAAAGGACATCACCAAAGGAACTCATCGTCACCCGCCTGTTACAGTGACGGCTCCATTTCAGATGCACTGAACAGCTTCTACCCTCACTTCGACATGCAGAACATCATGACGTTCGGGAGAAACTGTGTGTCTCATCAGCAAGAACCAAGAGTCAGCACAAAGAGAGGAAGTGCAGAGGCTAAAGGTCTGCTGTAGGCACAACAACCTGTCGCTGAATTTTGCTAAAACAAAGAACATTGTTGTTGACTTCAGGAGGACACAAAGCGGCAACTCTCTGATGAACATCACTGCTCCTGTGTGGAGATCATCAACAGCACCAAATTCCTGGTTGGCTACCTGGAGGAGAACCTCACTCGATCCCTCAACAGCAAACGATAGTATTAAAAACGTCTCCTCTTCCTGAGAAGGCTGAGGAAGACCCAGCTTTTGCACAATATCCATTTCTTTTTATATGCACAAACCTATTTGATCTTTGCTGCTACTTCAAAGGAATCTGTCCTGGTTACTGTTTCTGCTCCCACTACCTCAACTCATTATGTCATCAGCACACAGTCATGAAATGTGTCATGTTGTCGCGTTGTTTGCATATTTGAACGAAACCTTTACGTTATCTCTTATTTTTTTGTATAGAACTTAGTTTTCTGTTAACTTATAAATGTCAATCTGTCTTGTCACAGCTAGGCAGCTAATTAGGTTGCATAGTTAGCTAGTTAGTTTTTGTTCATTCATGATGTTCATTTGTATTGCATGATGCTGGGATCCAGTCACTACTGAAAACTTACCTCACACCTATCATACCTAGGCTGACCCGCCATGAGAAGTACTTTGTTCTTACTTCATACTTGTTTGCACGTTTTCTTATTCATACTCGCACAAACACAACAACCATCTAACAAATTGCCCATCTAACAAATTGCCCATAGAGACTGAACACATAAACTGAACAAAGTTAAAAATGTCAATCTGTCTTGTCACAGCTAGGCAGATAAATAGGTTGCTTAGTTAGCTAGTTAGTTTTCTTTTTTTCTTTCATAATTTTAATTTATGTTTTATGTGGGACCATGGTCCTGAAGGAACTTTATTTTGTTTCACTGTGTACTTAATATGGTTATATGGTTAAAATGAAAATAAAAGCCTACTTGAACCTGGCTCAAGCAGCCTCGCTTTTGGATCCAATCAGCTATGTCTCTCGACAACAGAAACATTTATACCGCATATATTTACCTTATACCGCATCATTCCTACATTCCTCACACCGTAGATTCATCAGTAGTACTCAGGGCTCCGACCTGCATTGGGGGGAAGCATATGTCGATACACCACCTTCTTATACCTTCTTACTTGTTGAATGCACAAAACTATTTGAGCTTTGCTGCTACTTCAAACGAATGTGTCCTGGTTACTGTTTCTCTTCCCACTACCTCAACTCATTATGTCATTAGCACAAAGTAATGAAATGTGTCATGTTGTGACGTTCTAACTCTTGTTTGCACATTTGAATGAGCACTTCATGTTGTCGCTTTTTTCGGGGGATAGAACATAGTTTTCTGTTAACTTAAAAATGTCAATCTGTCTTGTCACAGCTAAGCAGCTATTTAGATTGTTTATTCATCTAGTGTTTGTTCATTCATGATGGTAATGCTGTATGTAGGACATTGGTCCTAGAGAAACGTTGTTTCGTTTCACTGTGTACTAAACTATTTATGGTTAAAATGAAATAAACGGCTACTTGAACTTGGCTCAAACAGGCTGGCTTTTGAACACATAAAACAAACAACATGCTAAAGCATCATGTGTTCATGATGTATGTCTCTCCACTACCAAAACATTACCTCCCACCGCATCATTCCTTGGGTAACCCGCCGTCAGAAGTACTCAGGCCTCTGACCTGCATTGGCGGAAGCGTACCTCGATCTTCCACCATTTTCCCATGTATGCGCTGCCTCTCTTCTGTCCCTACCCATTGCCTACAGAAGGTATCCTCATTACTTCATTCTATTAACTATAAACCAAAAGCTGTTTTCTGTATTTATATAATTTTTATTTTATTATTTCATAATTATTTGCACGTTTTCTTATTCATAGTCTATTAATTTATTATTATAGTTATATTCTTTGTTTGAATACTCTTTTCTGTTTTTATGCACCGTTGTCAAAGCATTTCTCTGAATATCATGTTTTGTATGTTTTGTGTATTTGACAAATAAAACTAGAAATGTAATTGACGTTCGAGTGTGATCTATTACGCTAGGTATTAATTTAGCAAGTTTATGTCAATCATTTTAGCATTGCTTCCTTATTACCTGTATGTAGAAACATAAGGGTGAAAATGACCTTTCACATGAAGTGAAAATTAGATTTCTGTATATTAGAAAAGCGAAAGAAATCATTTCCAAAACATTCAAGAATTCTGGCATACATGTTGAATTACAATTTCTTTTGTTATTCCTTTACACATTTAGAGCATGAACATTGCATATGAACTCGTTGTGTATGTTGAGCTCGTACAGCTCTAAGAACACAGCAAACGCTTTATCTGCGAATGACAAGCATAAAACTTAAAGGACATATACTTTCCAAAACTTTCATGCAATCTGGCATGAATGTTGAATAACAACCTTTTTTGAAAGTCTTTTTCACATTTTGAGCATAAAGACTGCATATAAATTTATTTTGTGTTTTATATGACCATGCATTAGTTGTGTGCGAAAACCGCTTTCCTGAGCTCGTACAGCGCTAAAAACACAGCAAACGCTTTATCCCAGCACGAGGAGCATAAAACTGAAAGGAATGATAATTTCCATCACATTCGTGCATTCTGAAATACATGATGAATAACAACTTTTTTGTTAGTATTTTACACATTTTGAGCATAAAAATTGCATATAAATTCGTTTTGTCTGTTTTATATGACCATGCATTAGTTGTGTGAAAAAAACGCTTTCCTGAGCTCGTACAGCGCTAAGAACACAGCAAACGCTTTATCGCAGCACGAGGAGCATAAAAGTGAAAGGAATGATAATTTCCAACACATTCATGCATTCTGAGATACATGATGAATAACAACTTTTTTGTTAGTATTTTACACATTTTGAGCATAAAAACTGCATATAAATTCGTTTTGTGTGTTTTATATGACCATGCATTAGTTGAGTGAGAAAACCGCTTTCCTGAGCTCGTACAGCGCTAAGAACACAGCAAACGCTTTATCGCAGCACGAGGAGCATAAAAGTGAAAGGAATGATAATTTCCAACATTTTCATGCATTCTGGCATACATGATGAAAAACAACTTTTTTTGTAGAACTTTAACACATTTTGATCATAAAAACTTGATATAAATTCGTTTTGTCTGTTTTATATGACCATGCATTAGTTGTGTGAAAAAACCGCTTTCCTGAGCTCGTACAGCGCTAAGAACACAGCAAACGCTTTATCGCAGCACGAGGAGCATAAAAGTGAAAGGAATGATAATTTCCAACATTTTCATGCATTCTGGCATACATGATGAAAAACAACTTTTTTGTTAATCTTTAACACATTTTGATCATAAAAACTTGATATAAATTTATCTTGTGTTTTTCAGGATCATGCATTAGTTGTGTGCGAAACCCGCTTTCCTGAGCTCGTACAGCGCTAAGAGCACAGCAAACGCTTTATCTCAGCACGAGGAGCATAAAACTGAAAGGAATGATAATTTCCATCACATTCATGCATTCTGGCATACATGATGAATAACAACTTTTTTGTTAGTATTTTACATATTTTAATCATAAAAACTTGATATAAATTTATTTTGTGTTTTACATGACCATGCATTATTTGTGTAAGAAAACCGCTTTCCTGAGCTCGTACAGCGCTAAGAACACAGCAAACGCTTTATCTCAGCACGAGGAGCATGAAACTGAAAGGAATGATAATTTCCATCACATTCATGCATTCTGGCATACATGATGAATAACAACTTTTTTGTTAATATTTTACATATTTTGATCATAAAAACTTGATATAAATTTATTTTGTGTTTTACATGACCATGCATTAGTTGTGTAAGAAAACCGCTTTCCTGAGCTCGTACAGCGCTAAGAACACAGCAAACGCTTTATCTCAGCACGAGGAGCATAAAAGTGAAAGGAATGATAATTTCCAACATTTTCATGCATTCTGGCATACATGATGAATAACAACTTTTTTGTTAAACTTTAACACATTTTGATCATAAAAACTTGATATAAATTTATTTTGTGTTTTACATGACCATGCATTAGTTGTGTAAGAAAACCGCTTTCCTGAGCTCGTACAGCGCTAAGAACACAGCAAACGCTTTATCTCAGCACGAAGAGCATGAAACTGAAAGGAATGATAATTTCCATCACATTCATGCATTCTGGCATACATGATGAATAACAACTTTTTTGTTAGTATTTTACATATTTTGATCATAAAAACTTGATATAAATTTATTTTGTGTTTTACATGACCATGCATTAGTTGTGTAAGAAAACCGCTTTCCTGAGCTCGTACAGCGCTAAGAACACAGCAAAAGCTTTATCCCAGCACGAGGAGCATAAAACATTCCAACATTTTCATGCATTCTGGCATACATGATGAAAAACAACTTTTTTATTCATCTTTAACACATTTTGATCATAAAAACTGCATATAAATTCGTATTGTATGTTTTATTTGACCATGCATTAGTTGTGTGAGAAAACAACTTTCCTAAGATCGTACAACGCTAATAACAACACAGCAAACGGTTTATTTCACCACGACAAGGATAAGACTGAAATGCATACTGGCATACATGTTGAATCACAACCTTTTTGTTAGTCTTTTTCACACTGTCAGCGTGAAAAGAAATCTATGGTGAAGTTGACTGTGAGGTTGCCAGTCAAAAGACCTGTGGAGTTACAGTGCACACACCCCTCCCATCTACGACCGACTGCAGACATTACCATGCCAGCAACCTCGTAGTTGCCGACGACGGTAATAAATTCACTAGCCTGAATGTACACGTGAATGACTCATCGATGATGCGGGTTGATGCGAGATTGGAGGAGTATAATAATTACACACACACACACACACACACACACACACACACACACTCACACACACACACACACACACACACACAGGCACAACACGTAATAACACACGTGTTAGAACAAACACAACACATAGAACAAATACACACATACTTCTAACAAACAAAAAACAAACAAACAAACGTAATTCATGCATACAAGCAAAAATACTCCATACACACACAGTTCATGACGTTTAAGTTAAGCAGGCCGCTTTTGGTGGAGAAAATGTATAGTACCGTGACTGACAGACATGTACAGACATGGACGTTACCTGAATGTGCATGTGGAGCACTCATTGATGAAGCAGGTTTGGGTGATTGAAGAACTATTATGATAATTATTCATTTTATAACACTATTCTACACACACAAACACTACAAACATTAAAAATACATTAAACATACTGCACACAAACCCATTCGACAGACACACACATACACACAGACACACACACATATACACACACACACACACACACACACACACACACACAGTTCAACGAGATGTTAAAGACGTTTAAGTTAAGCAGGCCGCTTTTGGTGGAGAAAATGAGAAGTATAGTATCGTGACTGCCAAACATGTACAGACATGTACGTTGCCTGGATGTGTATGTGGAGCACTCATTGATGAAGCGGGTTTGAGTGATTGAAGAAGTTGATAATTGATAATTATTCATTTTATAGCACTATTCTACACACACAAACACTACAAACATTAAACATACTTCACACAAACCCATACGGCACATACACACACATACATACACACTCAAACACACAAAGACACACTCACACACACACACACAGACACACACACACAGACACAGACACACACACACACACACAGACACAGACACACACACATTAGAGTGACGACAAAACTCAGCCGACATTGAGAGAGCTAGCAATGGCGCACCAGAAAGAGACATCCAGGAATATCGATGCCTTAAACTGATGTCATATTTGTTTAAGAGGTCTTAGCATGATGAAAAGGCACACAGGATTTGAGGTTCGAAACAAGTCGCAACGGCATATACACATATACAGCCATACCAGGGAATATTATGTGCCTGTCTCGGACCCATGTTCCACCCCTGATCGTGTATACGGGGTCCGCATAATGATGTTGCTGTTGATGGACCCATCGAAGTACTGCACAAGACTGGCTTAAGCAAGCTTCAGGAGGTGTTTATCGACATCGACTGGCGAGGAGTGATAGCTCTATGCAAGCAAAATTCAATCTTTGTTGTATCTTCAATGGCCCCATTGTTCTGGATGATGCTCTGAGTCTTGGGGGCTTGCTCTGGCAGCATGGGTATCCAAATTGGCTGCAGGGACCAGATTGATCACGCAATCCCAGTTTCTTTTTGGGGGGTGTTTAAGTTTTTGGCCCTAACTATTAGAGAATACCTCATATAAGGCCACCTGTTTGTGAAAGACTGGGGAAGGGGTTTGTGGATGTTTTAGATAACTTAAAGCTTATGACACTGTCTCCTCAAAAAAATGCCAGGAGTATGCCATTTCCACAAACGTACTGCTCTGCTGCCTATTATGGAACGCTCAGCACACAGCACATCATAGAGCTCTTCAGTTGTCTCTGTGTGTCTTTAATCTTTGACCCAGAAGGGTTCCTAGCAAAGTTTGAAACATAAAGAAGTGATAGGCTGAGACGGGCAGACACAGGAATTCAATCACATCCTGAACACACAGAATCATGCATCCACACACACACACACACACACACACACACACACACACACACACACACACACACACACACAAACATACTACGCAATTACCAAAGCCATAAACACTAGACATACACATACTACACATTTACATCCTACACTCACATATACTAAACATACACACAACCATTACACATAACACACACACAGTCCACATCGTTAATAAACACAACAAATCGGAACCACTGGCACATAGACGTCTCACACACATCTTGGGTTTGTCTACCAACATCTACACACTTCCTAGAATCCTACACAAATTATGACCCGCTCAAGCACCAGCGATATTTCAGTTACCATGAAACCCATCTGACACTGAGTGACAACTAACAATGCATAACTAGAAAGACACGTCCAGCCATGACAATGCCTTACACTTATGTCATACTTGTTTAAAAAGGACATAGCGTGATAAAAAATCAAAGAGATTGTAAGGTGTGACCAAGTGGCGATGGCACAGTTGTTTGGTGCCGCTCATCGCTGCTTGTAATTATATTTATTCTTTTAATTTTAAAAAGCCAACTTCTTGGCCTTCAACTTCAGAGAGCTCCTCTGTAGACAAGCAGACCGTATAGTACGTGGATAGTACACACACACACACACACACACACACACACACACACACACACACACACACACACTATACATCCTAAATACTCACAAAAGATCATACACAAGGACTAACACTCACACAAATACCTACAAAAACACACAGTCTACAGACATGAATTCCACAAATTACACTGTATACACACTACACACATACACATAAACACACCCACACAAACACACACACTTCACAAACAGACGACACAGACACACATGACACACACATACACATACCACACATATTACACATACACATCTACGTACACACACAAACACACACACTATAAACAAACACAGACACACATCAAATTCTTATCCTGCACATACAGTACACATTCTACACACACGCCATACACACAGTACACATCCTCTCCACTCCACACTCTCCACACCAATGATGACCGGCCCAGGCACATACGACATTACAGTCGTTACCAAGCAATCACTAGCAATGACACATAGAAAGAGACGTCCAACATCGACGATGTCTGAAACTTATGCCATGTTTAGTGACATCATTGTCCATGGGGTTTAAGGGGGCTCAGCGTGCTCAAAAGTCACACAGGTTGTTTTGTGCGCCCGGATGCCTATGGCACAGGTGCTTGGGCCCGCTCATCATTGCTTTTCAATATATTTCTTCTTTTTATATTAAAAGGCTGCAGGGCCAACTTCTAGGCTTTCATCTTCTGAGAGAGCTTCTTGTTGGGTTTCTAGATTGTTCTATGGTATGTGCTAGCCTGAGACCCACGAGTGTTCAATGTTCCCTCCAGAGTGCTGCACATGACTGGCTTGAGCAAGCTTGAAGTGGGGTTTATCTTCATTGAACAGAGAATGACCGGTGGTAAGCAACCAAAATGAATGCTAGTTGTGTCTTATATGGGCCGATGTACTTCACCAAGAGTCCACCTTGAATAGGAAGTTGAATTGGAGAACTTTCAGACCAATTGTGCTGTGTGAGGCTCTGGGCCTTAGGCTCTTGCTCTGATAACATTAGTAGATGGTGGACAAATTGGGGCAAATTAATCATCCTAGGTTCTTTGTTGGGCTGTGGCTGTAAGTTTTTGGCCCTACCTCTTTGAGAATACCTGAGAATAAATCCACCTGTTTGTGAAACTATGGTTGAAACTTGGTTGTGGGTGGTTCAGATAGCTCAGACCCTATGACCCTAACTGCTTGACAAAATGTCATGAGAAACCCATTCTTTCAAAAAACGTACTGTGGGCTTGTATGGAACGCTCACCACCTAGCACATCATACTGCCCTTCTGCCTTTTATGTGTGCTTTTCATTCCTGGGTGATTTTCATTCTTTGTGGCTCTTCGCAAAGGTCGCAGCAAACAGCAGCGATAAGCTGACCCAGCCAGTTCCAGGAATTACCTACTGTAGCCTAGCACGGTAAATCTGTGACACCAGTCTTGTCTGCCTAGATGTGAAAGGCCTAGTTATCTTCATGTTCATGATCAGCTGACTAGTGTTTACAGTTGATGATTAAGGGACACCTGGTGCTGAAGCAGGTGAAAACCTGGCCAATAGAAGCCTGCACTTTTGTTTTGAGAACACCACTTAGGAAGGCTGCAACTTACGGCGACTTCACTGACTTGGAGGAGTAAACATCATCAGCGACCAGCTACTTCAACAAGTGCTGTTGTCACCTTCTTCAAGAACATCATCACACAACCAACCAGAAACTTCAATAGATTTACTGCGGAGGTGCGTGGACTTGTGAAGACCCAAGCCATCAGAGCAGCAAGGGCCAAACGTTCCTTGGCCATAGAGATTGAAAGCGCTCACATGCCCAGAGAATTATCAACCAGTTCAGCGATATTGGTAACATATAGCAGGGCTTCACCAGCAATCACCAACAAAAGGACATCACCAAAGGAACTCATCGTCACCCGCCTGTTACAGTGACGGCTCCATTTCAGATGCACTGAACAGCTTCTACCCTCACTTCGACATGCAGAACATCATGACGTTCGGGAGAAACTGTGTGTCTCATCAGCAAGAACCAAGAGTCAGCACAAAGAGAGGAAGTGCAGAGGCTAAAGGTCTGCTGTAGGCACAACAACCTGTCGCTGAATTTTGCTAAAACAAAGAACATTGTTGTTGACTTCAGGAGGACACAAAGCGGCAACTCTCTGATGAACATCACTGCTCCTGTGTGGAGATCATCAACAGCACCAAATTCCTGGTTGGCCACCTGGAGGAGAACCTCACTCGATCCCTCAACAGCAAACGATAGTATTAAAAACGTCTCCTCTTCCTGAGAAGGCTGAGGAAGACCCAGCTTTTGCACAATATCCATTTCTTTTTATATGCACAAAACTATTTGATCTTTGCTGCTACTTCAAAGGAATCTGTCCTGGTTACTGTTTCTGCTCCCACTACCTCAACTCATTATGTCATCAGCACACAGTAATGAAATGTGTCATGTTGTCGCGTTGTTTGCATATTTGAACGAAACCTTTACGTTATCTCTTATTTTTTTGTATAGAACTTAGTTTTCTGTTAACTTATAAATGTCAATCTGTCTTGTCACAGCTAGGCAGCTAATTAGGTTGCATAGTTAGCTAGTTAGTTTTTGTTCATTCATGATGTTCATTTGTATTGCATGATGCTGGGATCCAGTCACTACTGAAAACTTACCTCACACCTATCATACCTAGGCTGACCCGCCATGAGAAGTACTTTGTTCTTACTTCATACTTGTTTGCACGTTTTCTTATTCATACTCGCACAAACACAACAACCATCTAACAAATTGCCCATCTAACAAATTGCCCATAGAGACTGAACACATAAACTGAACAAAGTTAAAAATGTCAATCTGTCTTGTCACAGCTAGGCAGATAAATAGGTTGCTTAGTTAGCTAGTTAGTTTTCTCTTTTTCTTTCATAATTTTAATTTATGTTTTATGTGGGACCATGGTCCTGAAGGAACTTTATTTTGTTTCACTGTGTACTTAATATGGTTATATGGTTAAAATGAAAATAAAAGCCTACTTGAACCTGGCTCAAGCAGCCTCGCTTTTGGATCCAATCAGCTATGTCTCTCGACAACAGAAACATTTATACCGCATATATTTAACTTATACCGCATCATTCCTACATTCCTCACACCGTAGATTCATCAGTAGTACTCAGGGCTCCGACCTGCATTGGGGGGAAGCATATGTTGATACACCACCTTCTTATACCTTCTTACTTGTTGAATGCACAAAACTATTTGAGCTTTGCTGCTACTTCAAACGAATGTGTCCTGGTTACTGTTTCTCTTCCCACTACCTCAACTCATTATGTCATTAGCACAAAGTAATGAAATGTGTCATGTTGTGACGTTCTAACTCTTGTTTGCACATTTGAATGAGCACTTCATGTTGTCGCTTTTTTCGGGGGATAGAACATAGTTTTCTGTTAACTTAAAAATGTCAATCTGTCTTGTCACAGCTAAGCAGCTATTTAGGTTGTTTATTTAGTGTTTGTTCATTCATGATGGTAATGCTGTATGTAGGACATTGGTCCTAGAGAAACGTTGTTTCGTTTCACTGTGTACTAAATTATTTATGGTTAAAATGAAATAAACGGCTACTTGAACTTGGCTCAAACAGGCTGGCTTTTGAACACATAAAGCAAACAACATGTTAAAGCCTCATGTGTTCATGATGTATGTCTCTCCACTACCAAAACATTACCTCCCACCGCATCATTCCTAGGGTAACCCGCCATCAGAAGTACTCAGGCCTCTGACCTGCATTGGCGGAAGCGTACCTCGATCTTCCACCATTTTCCCATGTATGCGCTGCCTCTCTTCTGTCCCTACCCATTGCCTACAGAAGGTATCCTCATTACTTCATTCTATAAACTATAAACCAAAAGCTGTTTTCTGTATTTATATAATTTTTATTTTATTATTTCATAATTATTTGCACGTTTTCTTATTCATAGTCTATTAATTTATTATTATAGTTATATTCTTTGATTGAATACTCTTTTCTGTTTTTATGCACCGTTGTCAAAGCATTTCTCTGAATATCATGTTTTGTATGTTTTGTGTATTTGACAAATAAAACTAGAAATGTAATTGACGTTCGAGTGTGATCTATTACGCTAGGTATTAATTTAGCAAGTTTATGTTAATCATTTTAGCATTGCTTCCTTATTACCTGTATGTAGAAACATATGGGTGAAAATGACCTTTCACATGAAGTGAAAATTAGATTTCTGTATATTAGAAAAGCGAAAGAAATCATTTCCAAAACATTCAAGAATTCTGGCATACATGTTGAATTACAATTTCTTTTGTTATTCCTTTACACATTTAGAGCATGAACATTGCATATGAACTCGTTGTGTATGTTGAGCTCGTACAGCTCTAAGAACACAGCAAACGCTTTATCTGCGAATGACAAGCATAAAACTTAAAGGACATATACTTTCCAAAACTTTCATGCAACCTGGCATGAATGTTGAATAACAACCTTTTTTGAAAGTCTTTTTCACATTTTGAGCATAAAGACTGCATATAAATTTATTTTGTGTTTTATATAACCATGCATTAGTTGTGTGCGAAAACCGCTTTCCTGAGCTCGTACAGCGCTAAGAACACAGCAAACGCTTTATCGCAGCACGAGGAGCATAAAAGTGAAAGGAATGATAATTTCCAACACATTCATGCATTCTGACATACATGATGAAAAACAACTTTTTTGTTAGTATTTTACACATTTTGAGCATAAAAACTGCATATAAATTCGTTTTGTGTGTTTTATATGACCATGCATTAGTTGAGTGAGAAAACCGCTTTCCTGAGCGCGTACAGCGCCAAGAACACAGCAAACGCTTTATCGCAGCACGAGGAGCATAAAAGTGAAAGGAATGATAATTTCCAACATTTTCATGCATTCTGGCATACATGATGAAAAACAACTTTTTTGTAGAACTTTAACACATTTTGATCATAAAAACTTGATATAAATTTATCTTGTGTTTTACAGGATCATGCATTAGTTGTGTGCGAAAACCGCTTTCCTGAGCTCGTACAGCGCTAAGAACACAGCAAACGCTTTATCGCAGCACGAGGAGCATAAATGTGAAAGGAATGATAATTTCCAACATTTTCATGCATTCTGGCATACATGATGAAAAACAACTTTTTTGTTAAACTTTAACACATTTTGATCATAAAAACTTGATATAAATTTATCTTGTGTTTTACAGGATCATGCATTAGTTGTGTGCGAAAACCGCTTTCCTGAGCTCGTACAGCGCTAAGAACACAGCAAACGCTTTATCTCAGCACGAGGAGCGTAAAACTGAAAGGAATGATAATTTCCATCACATTCATGCATTCTGAGATACATGATGAATAACAACTTTTTTGTTAGTATTTTACAAATTTTGAGCATAAAAACTGCATATAAATTCGTTTTGTGTGTTTTATATGACCATGCATTAGTTGAGTGAGAAAACCGCTTTCCTGAGCTCGTACAGCGCTAAGAACACAGCAAACGCTTTATCGCAGCACGAGGAGCATAAAAGTGAAAGGAATGATAATTTCCAACATTTTCATGCATTCTGGCATACATGATGAAAAACAACTTTTTTGTAGAACTTTAACACATTTTGATCATAAAAACTTGATATAAATTCGTTTTGTCTGTGTTATATGACCATGCATTAGTTGTGTGAAAAAACCGCTTTCCTGAGCTCGTACAGCAATAAGAACACAGCAAACGCTTTATCTCAGCACGCGGAGCATAAAAGTGAAAGGAATGATCATTTCCAACACTTTCATGCATTCTGGCATACATGATGAATAACAACTTTTTTGTTAGTCTTTAACACATTTTGATCATAAAAACTTGATATAAATTTATCTTGTGTTTTACAGGATCATGCATTAGTTGTGTGCGAAAACCGCTTTCCTGAGCTCGTACAGCGCTAAGAACACAGCAAACGCTTTATCTCAGCACGAGGAGCATAAAACTGAAAGGAATGATAATTTCCATCACATTCATGCATTCTGGCATACATGATGAATAACAACTTTTTTGTTAGTATTTTACATATTTTGATCATAAAAACTTGATATAAATATATTTTGTGTTTTACATGACCATGCATTAGTTGTGTAAGACAACCTCTTTCCTGAGCTCGTACAGCGCTAAGAACACAGCAAACGCTTTATCTCAGCACGAGGAACATGAAACTGAAAGGAATGATAATCTCCATCCCATTCATGCATTCTGGCATACATGATGAATAACAACTTTTTTGTTAGTATTTTACATATTTTGATCATAAAAACTTGATATAAATTTATTTTGTGTTTTACATGACCATGCATTAGTTGTGTGAGAAAACCGCTTTCCTGAGCTCGTACAGCGCTAAGAACACAGCAAACGCTTTATCTCAGCACGAGGAGCATAGAACTGAAAGGAATGATAATTTCTAACTCGTTCATGCATTCTGGCATACATGATGAATAACAACTTTTTTTTTTTAAATATTTTAACATTTTGAGCATAAAAACTGCATATAAATTCGTTTTGTGTGTTTTATATGACCATGCATTAGTTGTGTGAAAAAACCGCTTTCCTGAGCTCGTACAGCGCTAAGAGCACAGCAAACGCTTTATCGCAGCACGAGGAGCATAAAAGTGAAAGGAATGATAATTTCCAACATTTTCATGCATTCTGGCATACATGATGAAAAACAACTTTTTTGTAGAACTTTAACACATTTTGATCATAAAAACTTGATATAAATTTATCTTGTGTTTTACAGGATCATGCATTAGTTGTGTGCGAAAACCGCTTTCCTGAGCTCGTACAGCGCTAAGAACACAGCAAACGC
Organism: Clarias magur; assembly: GCA_013621035.1. Taxonomy (NCBI): domain Eukaryota; kingdom Metazoa; phylum Chordata; class Actinopteri; order Siluriformes; family Clariidae; genus Clarias; species Clarias magur. Next base: position 4,734 of record QNUK01001823.1, on the reverse strand, counting down.
TTTATCGCAGCACGAGGAGCATAAAAGTGAAAGGAATGATAATTTCCAACACATTCATGCATTCTGAGATACATGATGAATAACAACTTTTTTGTTAGAATTTTACACATTTTGAGCATAAAAACTGCACATAAATTCGTTTTGTGTGTTTTATATGACCATGCATTAGTTGAGTGAGAAAACCGCTTTCCTGAGCTCGTACAGCGCTAAGAACACAGCAAACGCTTTATCTCAGCACGAGGAGCGTAAAACTGAAAGGAATGATAATTTCCATCACATTCATGCATTCTGGCATACATGATGAAAAACAACTTTTTTGTTAATCTTTAACACATTTTGATCATAAAAACTTGATATAAATTTATCTTGTGTTTTACAGGATCATGCATTAGTTGTGTAAGAAAATCGCTTTCCTGAGCTCGTACAGCGCTAAGAACACAGCAAAAGCTTTATCCCAGCACGAGGAGCATAAAACATTCCAACATTTTCATGCATTCTGGCATACATGATGAAAAACAACTTTTTTATTCATCTTTAACACATTTTGATCATAAAAACTGCATATAAATTCGTTTTGTATGTTTTATTTGACCATGCATTAGTTGTGTGAGAAAACAACTTTCCTAAGATCGTACAACGCTAATAACAACACAGCAAACGCTTTATTTCACCACGACAAGGATAAGACTGAAATGCATACTGGCATACATGTTGAATCACAACCTTTTTGTTAGTCTTTTTCACACTGTCAGCGTGAAAAGAAATCTGTGGTGAAGTTGCCTGTGAGGTTGCCAGTCAAAAGACCTGTGGAGTTACAGTGCACACACCCCTCCCATCTACGACCGACTGCAGACATTACCATGCCAGCAACCTCGTAGTTGCCGACGACGGTAATAAATTCATTAGCCTGAATGTACACGTGAATGACTCATCGATGATGCGGGTTGATGCGAGATTGGAGGAGTATAATAATTACACACACACACACACACACACACACACACACACACACACACACACACACACACCCAGGCACAACACGTAATAACACACGTGTTAGAACAAACACAACACATAGAACAAATACACACATACTTCTAACAAACAAAAAACAAACAAACAAACGTAATTCATGCATACAAGCAAAAATACTCCCTACACACACAGTTCATGACGTTTAAGTTAAGCAGGCCGCTTTTGGTGGAGAAAATGTATAGTACCGTGACTGACAGACATGTACAGACATGGACGTTACCTGAATGTGCATGTGGAGCACTCATTGATGAAGCAGGTTTGGGTGATTGAAGAACTATTATGATAATTATTCATTTTATAACACTATTCTACACACACAAACACTACAAACATTAAAAATACATTAAACATACTGCACACAAACCCATTCGACAGACACACACATACACACAGACACACACACATATACACACACACACACACACACACACACACACACACACACACACACACACACACACACACACACACACACACACACACACACACACAGTTCAACATGAAGTTCATGACATTTAAGTTAAGCAAGGCCGCTTTTGGTGGCGAAAATGAGAAGTATAGTACCGTGACTGACAGACATGTACAGACATGTACGTTGCGTGAATGTGCATGTGGAGCACTCACTCATGAAGCGGGTTTGGGTGATTGAAGAACTTGATAATTGATAATTATTCATTTTATAGCAATATTCTACACACACAAACACTACAACCATTAAACATACTTCACACAAACCCATACGACACATACATACACACTCAAACACACAAAGACACACTCACATACACACAGACATACACACACACACACAGACACACACACACACAAACACACACACAGACACACACACAGACACACATTTTATGCTGTGTACAGATTCATTGACCATCTGAAGGCCCTGCGGCATTAGAGTGACGACAAAACCCAGTCGACATTGAGAGAGCTAGCAATGGCGCACTAGAAAGAGACATCCAGGAATATCAATGCCTTAAACTGATGTCATATTTGTTTAAGCAGTCTTAGCATGGTGAAAAGGCACACAGGATTTGAGGTTCGAAACAAGTCGCAACGGCATATACACATATACTGCCATACCAGGGAATATTTTGTGCCTGTCTCGGACCCATGTTCCACCCCTGACCGAGTATATGGGGTCCGCATAATGATGTTGCTGTTGATGGACCCATCGAAGTACTGCACAAGACTGGCTTAAGCAAGCTTCAGGAGGTGTTTATCGACATCGACTGGCGAGGAGTGATAGCTCTATGCAAGCAAAATTCAATCTTTGTTGTATCTTCAATGGCCCCATTGTTCTGGATGATGCTCTGAGTCTTGGGGGCTTGCTCTGGCAGCATGGGTATCCAAATTGGCTGCAGGGACCAGATTGATCACGCAATCCCAGTTTCTTTTTGGGGGGTGTTTAAGTTTTTGGCCCTAACTATTAGAGAATACCTCATATAAGGCCACCTGTTTGTGAAAGACTGGGGAAGGGGTTTGTGGATGTTTTAGATAACTTAAAGCTTATGACACTGTCTCCTCAAAAAAATGCCAGGAGTATGCCATTTCCACAAACGTACTGCTCTGCTGCCTATTATGGAACGCTCAGCACACAGCACATCATAGAGCTCTTCAGTTGTCTCTGTGTGTCTTTAATCTTTGACCCAGAAGGGTTCCTAGCAAAGTTTGAAACATAAAGAAGTGATAGGCTGAGACGAGCAGACAGGAATTCAATCACATCCTGAACACACAGAATCATGCATCCACACACACACACACACACACACACACACACACACACACACACACACACACACACACACACACACACACACACACATACACACACACAAACATACTACGCAATTACCAAAGCCATAAACACTAGACATACACATACTACACATTTACATCCTACACTCACATATACTAAACATACACACAACCATTACACATAACACACACACAGTCCACATCGTTAATAAACACAACAAATCGGAACCACTGGCACATAGACGTCTCACACACATCTTGGGTTTGTCTACCAACATCTACACACTTCCTAGAATCCTACACAAATTATGACCCGCTCAAGCACCAGCGATATTTCAGTTACCATGAAACCCATCTGACACTGAGTGACAACTAACAATGCATAACTAGAAAGACACGTCCAGCCATGACAATGCCTTACACTTATGTCATACTTGTTTAAAAAGGACATAGCGTGATAAAAAATCAAAGAGATTGTAAGGTGTGACCAAGTGGCGATGGCACAGTTGTTTGGTGCCGCTCATCGCTGCTTGTAATTATATTTATTCTTTTAATTTTAAAAAGCCAACTTCTTGGCCTTCAACTTCAGAGAGCTCCTCTGTAGACAAGCAGACCGTATAGTACGTGGATAGTACACACACACACACACGCACACACACACACACACACACACACACACACACACACACACACACACACACACACACACACACACACACACACACACTATACATCCAAAAAACTCACAAAAGATCATACACAAGGACTAACACTCACACAAATACCTACAAAAACACACTACACACATACACATAAACACACCCACACAAACACACACACTTCACAAACAGACGACACAGACACACATGACACACACATACACATACCACACATATTACACATACACATCTACTTACACACACAAACACACACACTATAAACAAACACAGACACACATCAAATTCTTATCCTGCACATACAGTACACATTCTACACACACGCCATACACACAGTACACATCCTCTCCACTCCACACTCTCCACACCAATGATGACCGGCCCAGGCACATACGACATTACAGTCGTTACCAAGCAATCACTAGCAATGACACATAGAAAGAGACGTCCAACATCGACGATGTCTGAAACTTATGCCATGTTTAGTGACATCATTGTCCATGGGGTTTAAGGGGGCTCAGCGTGCTCAAAAGTCACACAGGTTGTTTTGTGCGCCCGGATGCCTATGGCACAGGTGCTTGGGCCCGCTCATCAATATATTTCTTCTTTTTATATTAAAAGGATGCAGGGCCAACTTCTAGGCTTTCATCTTCTGAGAGAGCTTCTTGTTGGACTTGTAGATCGGTGTATGGTATGTGCTAGCCTGAGACCCACGAGTGTTCAATGTTCCCTCCATAGGTGCTGCACATGACTGGCTTGAGCAAGCTTGAGGTAGGGTTGATCTTCATTGACCAGAGAATGACCGGTGGTAAGCAACCAAAATGAATGCCAGTTGTGTCTTATATGGGCCGATGTACTTCACCAAGAGTCCACCTTGAATAGGAAGTTGAATTGGAGAACTTTCAGACCAATTGTGCTGTGTGAGGCTCTGGGCCTTAGGCTCTTGCTCTGATAACATTAGTAGATGGTGGACAAATTGGGGCAAATTAATCATCCTAGGTTCTTTGTTGGGCTGTGGCTGTAAGTTTTTGGCCATACCTCTTTGAGAATACCTGAGAATAAATCCACCTGTTTGTGAAACTATGGTTGAAACTTGGTTGTGGGTGGTTCAGATAGCTCAGACCCTATGACCCTAACTGCTTGACAAAATGTCATGAGAAACCCATTCTTTCAAAAAACGTACTGTGGGCTTGTATGGAACGCTCACCACCTAGCACATCATACTGCCCTTCTGCCTTTTATGTGTGCTTTT
>QNUK01001822.1:0-26803 GCA_013621035.1 Clarias magur | reverse complement strand
GACGATGGTGCTGACGATGGTGCTGACGATGGTGCTGACGATGGTGCTGACGATGGTGGTGACGATGGTGGTGACGATGGTGGTGACGGTGATGGTGACGGTGATGGTGACGGTGATGATTATGGTGATGATTATGGTGATGATTATGGTGATGATTATGGTGATGGTGACGGTGATGGTGATGATTAGGGCCCAAGCACTATAGAGTGCGCAGGACCCTCTTGTTTTCCTAAGGATACATTTTTTTCCACCCTTTTGGACTTTTCGGGGGTCTTAACATGCTCAAAAACTTGTGAATGCCTGAGAGTCTCAGGGGCCCCCACACAAGATTTTGCTGTATAGCTCATACACACTTTCATGTAGGCACACATTTAGAGCTCATTGAGCCGAACAACTTTCACACTGCATGTCCTGGGCTCAACACAACAGGAGACCAGTTATTTTGGGTCATTTGCAAAAACACACCCGATGGATTTTGATATACTCCTCCTAGGGATTTCATACGATCGTCACCAAAATGGGCCGAAATGATCTAATAACATTGAGGACGCAAAATTGTGGAGGGATTTTTGATATCTCAAATGGGTCAGCCGTGATAATCTCTTAAACATACGCTGAAAAATGATTAATAACATTGTGTGGCATTATATTGTGTGACATTATATTCAGTGATATGTTCAGTGACATCACGTTCAGAACATCATAGTGTGAAGCTTGGTTGCTTGGGCCCGTCATCGTTGCTTGCAACTATATTGATTGGGCTTGTGATCTGTGAGAAAACTGCAGAACTAGATACATTCTGTGACAGTACTCTTGGTCATGTAACCACAATTTCTTTGCTTACATGTGCATATAATGGAATAATCAATGTAACTCTTATAGGTATGAATAAGAATTGAAAGATGTTTATCTTAGATTTGTTGAGATATACAGTTTTGTTAGCAGTCACTCATTCTGTAAAATTGTTTTGTTTTCATGAAATGTTCTGTTAAATTATATCAATCCTTTGTAAGTTTTTTGATTATGCAAAGCTGCTTTGTGACAATTTGATTGAATTGAAATAAATACTAACCATATACTCCTTTTATTAAATCATGTAGTTATGAATCCATGTTTATGTATTAGTCTTAATAATATTATTATTATTAATAATAATAATAATAATTTTATTATTATTATTATTATTATTATTAAACATTTCAGTATAATCAGTCTGGGGCTTTTCTGCAAGGCAGCAGCTGGATACTAGGGAAATGAGTACGTGTTCTCAAATGGTTTAATAAAGACACACACACCCAAATTAAAAACACGACACAAACATCCACAAATTGATCAAATCCCAAATTTCCAAAGACGGGTATGATCAGAAAGGTTTCAATGCACATTTTCAAATGCCATTGTTGAAAAGAGATATTTAATTATGGCTTTATTTTTAAGCCATCTAGTGTGTCTTCTGGTGTAGTCTCTATTTGACTTTAGGCGGTTTAATTTTAAACTTACATGAATTTGTGGTGTTCTCATATAGTCTTGTGGATCAGAGAACAAACAGAGCAACAAGGACACGGTTTATACAGTACAAGGCCTGTTACCAAGTTTATTGTTCTACTAGAATTTCTGCATAAAGGAAACTAAATCCAACAAGAATCATAGCAGTGAGCACAACTGACAAGAATGAATCAACATCCATGAACTGATTAATATGCCTAAGATCTGGATATAATGTTAAACAGAATGGCAAAGAAAACATTACTTTTCGAAAGGTGCGGCCTTTAATGCCATGGCGAAATTACAGTGCACTTTCTTCACTGCAATTATTTTAACTTTGAATGCCATTTTTTTTTTTTTTTTTTTTTTTGTCAGTACCTGCCAAGTAATGTAGAGCATAATTTACATTACAGTTTGGTAGATTTTGTTAATAAAATAGTCAGCACTAGTAACTAAAACAATATACCTAATAAATTACAATTTATTGCTAATGAGTTTGAAACTCATAATGCACATGTGAAACTAAACACATAAACTCTACATAATGCTTTGCTGTTGGTTTATTGTATCTCAAATGTTCTACACACACCAGCCACTTTATTAAATACATGTTGCATCCAGGTTATATGTTCTAAGCTTTTGGAATGTATTATTACAGTAGATTAGTACAGTAGATTGTTTTTGCTGACTAAACATGTAATTTATGTTGTTAGAGCCCAAGCACCCAGGACCCTCTTGTTTTCCTAAGGATTTTTTTCCCACCCTTTTGGACTTTTCAGGGGAATCAGTTGCCGTTATTATGTCTGAGAGTTGCTGGGCCCGGGGTCCCCAGGGACCCCCACCGAAGATTTTGCTGGATTGCTCATACGCAGTTTCATGTAGGCACACGAAACTCGGTACACAGTTAGAGCTCACTGAGCAGCTTTTTCACTGCATGTCCTGGGCTCAACTGAACAGGAGGCCTGTTATTTTGGGTTGTTTGTAAAAACGCACCCGATGGACTTTGATATACTCCTCCTAGGGAAATTATACAATTGCTACCAAACCAGGCCGATGTAATCTAAAGACATTGCGGACGCAAAAATTGCGGAGAGATTTTTTATATCTCAAACGGATCAGCCGTGATAATGTCCTAAAATTAGACCAAAAAAATTATTAATAATTTTCTGTGTGGCATTATATTGAGTGACATTATATTCAGTGACATTGTGGGAGATTTTTCTCCTACACTAGTTACAGTTGCCTTGATTACAAATGTTACACAAAAACTTTAACTTTAAAAAGAACCAAAGAAAAGACTCCGGACTCCTTGTAGATCTGGATGAAGTAAGGCAGGATTTATTGCAGCAATAAAACCAAGTGAGCCAGCTCAGCAATGCCTAGGTTGTAGTCCCAAGCATGTCAAAAAATCGGACTGAAGTGCCTGTGACATAGGCACTTCTTTTATACAGTTTTCAAGGGGAGGAGCGCTCACCTAGCCCCCTCCTCTGTACATTTTTTTCTTATTTCTTATCAAATTATTAACCCATTGTAATCCAACTTTTTCCATGTATTGTCACTCATTGTAATTACATTTTCTCTTATCTTGTTTGCCTACGTCATATACCTCGTCATCTGACTCTTTTCCCCATTATAGTCCATTTTTCCTTCAAATAATTTTCCATTATCTTTACACTAAGTTTGTTTATTATTAAAAGATATAGGGGCGGCGCTTATTTTACTATATATTCTTAGTTCTTCCGGGTTACTCTACAGTTCTCGACAGACAGGCCATGGGTAAGCATCTCTCTCGCACTCATTTTAATTATTTGTCTTATTTTCCTAATTTGTTGTATTTACGCATTTTATTTTATTGTTATAGCTAAGCGCAACTGCCCAAGCACTGAATACATCCCTTTGGACGATTCGGACAGCCAGGACAGTCCAGAGCACAATTCCTTTGAGGATTACACTCCTACTGAACCTGTTGATGACCGAGCGTCAGTGAGTTTTTGCCAAAATGAGTCTGATGGATCATTGACACAATTTTTTCATAAGGAAAGATGACTCCGGGCCTGGTCCTTCTAAGAGACCACATCTGGAGGCACATAGCTCTCCTTTACTTTCCTTCAGGCCCGTGCAACCAAAGTCTAGTACTCCAGCCCAGTCTCTCTTAAGGCCTGTTGGTCTAAGAAGTGTCAGTACTCAAACTGATTTTAAAATGTCTGTTGGTACCCAAACTGACTTTCCTGAAGCGCCTACACCACTTTTGAATCGTGGTATTTCTGTTTTTATTCCTCACACTGATCTTCCCATCAATGTGGTTCTGGGTCAGAGAAGGCTTGATATTTAATTTCTTATGCCTTTTGTTATTTGATGCTTACCCAGACCCCCTATTTTACTGTACTTTTATATGTTGGGCCTTATACTTTGTATTCTTATTTTATTCACTATGTAGGTGCACATGTCATTTTATTTTGTGCCTACTCTTATTAAACTTATTATTCATTAAGCTGAGTGTGTGTCTTTTGGTTATTTGTCCCTTTGGTTTGTGTCCCTTTAAATTTGACATGTCTGCACATGTATCCAGCCCCTGTTACATCACAGTTAAGATCACCCCATGTCTGAGGAGATTACCTCATGTCTGGGGCTATTGGCATTACATAATGTCTAGGGCTAATATCAGCTGACATTACATCATGTCTAGGGACATCAGGTACTTTTGGATGCTCAGGGTACAAAGATTACATCATCTCTAGGGTCTGTTTGGTACACACTGTCCCCTAAGCATCTCACATCCAAGATGGCTACCTGTCTAGAGTTCGTTTGAGTTCATGCTGCATGTTCTTGCTACTGTGACATCACACTGTCCTTAGCTCACCTCTGTCTCCTTACCTTACATCTATGTTCTTTTACTAAGATTAATAGTTTCTATCATATTGTTGCATGCACAAGTATATTTAATTAAAATATGCTCACATATTTCCGCCTCTGTGACTTTTAAGTCACATAAAGAAAAATAAAGCAAAGGAAATAGAAAATAATGCTTACACATTATACCAACTTAATACTTAACTTATGAGCCTTACATGTTACTACAGAGAAAGAAATAAACAGAAAGAAGGAAATAAACCCTACATATTGAACCTTATTACGAAAAGAAACCTTACTTAACCTTAAACTATGCATGCAAAAATTACTAAATCAAATTTAAATCAAATTTAAACCATTAACTCAAAGGAAACTTACTAAATCAATGAACTGAATCTTAAAACTCACATATTACCCCCTCACCAGACATCAGTCTAAGAGAGGTAAGTAAAAGGTGAGTAAACTTAGCATAAACGAGTATATGAGAGTACAATAAGCATGCAAGTGGTTAAATACGAAGAGTCCAGAGGTGGGCGAAAAAACCTTCCGTCTAGCCAATTTATAAGGAAAAATTCCCACCTTGCCAGCTTTTTTGTGCTCGACAGTGCATTCACCACCAGGACTCGACTTCTGTACAATACATATATGACGACGACATTTGAAACCATTAAAGCCATTTAAGCACTCCGTTAGGGTCCCTGTAAATCAAGGAGAGCGTGTCAAGACTTTCAGTCCCTTCTTCAGTCCATGCCTTGGGATCCTCTTCAGTAAATTCTATTACGTGCAGGTCCTTACAGCTCATCAGCTGTGATAGTGGAATTCGGTTTATCCTGCCCGTCTCCTGACGTAAGAAGTCTAGTCAGACTTCAGCAGCGATCGGAAGAGCTTCCAGCGCACATTGCAAAGTGGTTGGTGTATTTGTCCATAAAATGTCATCTCCCAACATCACTTTAGTTATGGTCTTGTCTGCTGCCATGTATACATCGTCAAATTCAATTACCCCACAGATATCATATCCAACCCAATTCTCTTCAATCCCAATACCCCTATAGAGGCCCAGCTTCAGATGTCTTCCAAGCTGATATGAAGTTGTTACCAGACGAAGTCCTCTGCTTATGTCCAGGTCGAATGTTTCCTGTCTCATTGACTTGATCCATTTGAAGTCTCTTGTCAAGACGTTGGCGATCGCGATGAACTTCTTAGTCCCCATCGGACGGTGTGGAAACCAGTCGACCAGATCATGTCTCAGGTCTGCCCATCTTCTTGTTGGGGTCTGTTCCAGAACCTCCCTCCATGCATCTCGGCAGACTGTACAGGAAACTATCCATCGTGGGTCAGGTACCGGTTCCATCCTGCATACATACGTGTATAACAGAGACAGGACAAAAATACAACAAAAACCCACAAAACATATTTCTTCTTCTAATACCACTTTTTTTCTGGTATAGTTTCTTCAAAACATTAAGTTAGTTTGATTAACATACTATGCTAAATAAACTCAGTATACATGTGAGTAATAAATATACAGTCATTTTGTCCATCATGTAGCAGTGGTAATCTTTTGTGTTCACTTCATTTCCACGTTAATGGAGTCTGCCTCCCAGTCTTCATCTGGTGGTGTTTGTTCGTGATATTCCACAGTCATTGTATATTGTCCCACCATTCTTTGAATGCTTGCTTTCGCCAGGGGGATAACGCAACATGACAGTATGAGCAGAGTTCCCAGTACTATCAAAATAATTGTCCCTAGTTTCACAAGTAGTTCATACCAATTTGAAGGATTCAGCCAATCAAACCAGGAAGTCCATCCATTATTCCTCTGTTCGTCTTGAATGATTTTAACATTTTCGTCTCTCATGTCCCTCATGGCTCTTAAAAGCTTAGTTATGTTACCATCTGGGCCTGTGTACCTTGGAATGTATGTACAACATTCTTCTCCAATTAAGGCACATACTCCTTGTTGAGGTGCCAGCATCGTGTTCAGGGCGAATCTATTCTGTGTAGTCATTAATGTATTTCTATCCAATTGTTCCTGAACCAGTCCTAAGACTCCTAAAGTATGATTCCAAAATCTTTGTTGATTGTAATAAAGTAGGTTGATCCACCTTGCATTTTTTGAAATTTGAACCCATGGCAAGAAGATTGTTGTGAATGCTTCTCCTACCCTGTTTATAGCCTCATGCTCAGTTGGTACACCAACTGGAATACCATCCCAGGTCACTGATAGTCCTCCATCTCTATCAAACTCTTTCCATGCTGATATTTCCTTTCCAATCGTTTTCAGAAACTTGTCTTCACGTTTATTCCGTCTGTGTTTCTTGCCATATAGTCCTACTACAATCAAATCTCCTTCTAATAGTACTGGAGCACAACACCCACCCCAGTTATTTGGTAAGTTTTGTCTAACTGTCGTTCCTCCACAGTACCAGAATATGTCTGCCAGCGGTGTTGTTCCAGCGCTTAAATCTGGTTGTTGTACTTTTACTATCTCACTGCATGTCAGACTGTCTGTTTTATTGTCGCATATCTGGTGCATTTCTATGAAGAATCCTGCTGCTGGCTGTGTTTCGTTGCAACTTGGTGATAGATCTCCTATTTCAATGCTTCCATTTGAGTAGATGCATAAAGGATAGCGTTGCTGTGTAGGTGTTATTTCTCTTTGTACAGCATCTAATGTTCCTACAGGTTGATATGAACATTTGCTTATGTTTTGCATCCATTCAGGGCCATAATGTATAGCAGCTGAATGCAAAAGACAGCTAATAGGGCACAATTGTTCACTGTATGTTGGGTTGTCTATACATTCCCTTGTTCCATGTGTTATCACCACACGTTGGGGGCCTATTGCTTCTATCATGACACACAATGCAGTCTCGCGTGGTTACAGATTGAGCTGTAAATTCCAACCATTGGAACAACATGTCATTCTTCCATGTCTGGTCAGATTCTGCTTGATTTTTGGGTGATTTCTTTGTTATCTGCGGAATTATTGTTACATATTTTGTTGATTCAATATTTGATATATTGGGCTGGTCGGGCGCTTTTGCATAGCATCCCTTCCATCCTGCAAGTGAAACACATACTCCTCTAATTTCGCCTTCTATTGAATTCTCAAATGTGCACCAACCGTTGGATCTTGGTACAGCTTCTATTAGTCCATCTAATGCTGCCATCTGTGCTTTACTCCAATATGCCTTTTTTCTCATTTCTATGTAGATGCGCACTCTTTCTTCTGGGGGTTGTGTATTATCGACCTCTATTTGGTAGGTTGCTTCCCAAAATCCTGTTCTTTCCCCACTGTCCAATCCAGCTACTATTCTAGCTCTAGTTATTGTAGCTAATGCACAGCGTATTTGTCTCTCTTCATTAGTCCATTTCGGTTGGTTTCTCTCGTTCTTAGTAGCACCACTGTTAATTAGACCAATCATGAAGAGGATTCCTATACCCATAGATCTCCTTCGTTTCAGGAGGCAATAAGAGGGTGGTTTCTCCATCTGGATCACAACGGTGACACGTGGGACTATGGCCAAATAACCTACACAATATTTTTTCTTGGGTTTTTTTTCGTTGGGTATGTTCTGTGGGAGATTTTTCTCCTACACTAGTTACAGTTGCCTTAATTACAAATATTACACAAAAACTTTAACTTTAAAAAGAACCAAAGAAAAGACTCCGGACTCCTTGTAGATCTGGATGAAGTAAGGCAGGATTTATTGCAGCAATAAAACCAAGTGAGCCAGCTTAGCAATGCCTAGGTTGTAGTCCCAAGCACCTCCAAGACCTGACTGAAGTACTGTGCCATGGGCACTTCTTTTATACAGTTTTCAAGGGGAGGAGTGCTCACCTAGCCCCCTCCCCTGTACATTTTTTCTTATTTCTTATCAAATTATTAACCCATTGTAATCCAACTTTTTCCAAGTATTGTCACCCATTGTAATTACATTTTCTCTTATCTTGTTTGCTTACGTCATATACCTCGTCATCTGACTCCATATCTTTTCCCCATTATAGTCTATTTTTCTTTCAAATTATTTTCCATTATCTTTACACTAAGTTTGTTTATTATTAAAAAATATAGGGGCGGCGCTTATTTTACTATATATTCTTAGTTCTTCCGGGTTCCTCTACAGTTCTCGACAGACAGGCCATGGGTAAGCATCTCTCTCGCACTCATTTTAATTATTTGTCTTATCTTCCTAATTTGTTGTATTTACGTATTTTATTTTATTGTTATAGCTAAGCGCAACTGCCCAAGCACTGAATACATCCCTTTGGACGATTCGGACAGCCAGGACAGTCCAGAGCACAACTCCTTTGAGGATTACACTCCTACTGAACCTGTTGCTGACCGAGCCTCAGTGAGTTTTTGCCAAAATGAGTCTGATGGATCATTGACACAATTTCTTCATAAGAACGGTCTTACTTATGCCAGGAAAGATGACTCCGGGCCTGGTCCTTCTAAGAGACCACGTCCGGAGGCACAAAGCTCCCCTTTACTTTCCTTCAGGCCCGTGCGACCAGAGTCTAGTACTCCAGCCCATTCTCTTTTAAGGCCTGTTGGTCTAAGAAGCGTCAGTACTCAGACTGATTTTAAAATGTCTGTTGGTACCCAAACTGATTTTCCTGAAGAGCCTACACCACTTTTGAATCGTGGTATTTCTGTTTTTATTCCTCACACTGATCTTCCCATCAATGTGGTTCTGGGTCAGAGAAGGCTTGATATTTAATTTCTTATGCCTTTTGTTATTTGATGCTTACCCAGGCCCCCTATTTTACTGTACTTTTATATGTTGGGCCTTATACTTTGTATTCTTATTGTATTCACTATGTAGACGCACATGTCATTTTATTTTGTGCCTACTCTTATTAAACTTATTATTCATTAAGCTGAGTGTGTGTCTTTTGGTTATTTGTCTGTTCCCTTTAAATTTGACATGTCTGCACATGTATCCACCCCTGTTACATCACAGTTAAGATCACCCCATGTCTGAGGAGATTACCTCATGTCTGGGGCTATTGGCATTACATAATGTCTAGGGCTAATATCAGCTGACATTACATCATGTCTAGGGACATCAGGTACATTTGGATGCTCCGGGTACAAAGATTACATCATCCCTAGGGTCTGTTTGGTACACACTGTCCCCTAAGCATCTCAAATCCAAGATGGCTACCTGTCTAGAGTTCGTTTGAGTTCATGCTGCCTGTTCTTGCTACTGTGACATCACATTGTCCTTAGCTCACCTCTGTCTCCTTACCTTACCTCTATGTTCTTCTATTAAGATTAATAGTTTCTATCACTAGATTTGCATGCACATAGTATATTTAATTAAAATATGCTCACATATTTCCCCCTCTGTGACTTTTAAGTCACATAAAGAAAAATAAAGCAAAGGAAATAGAACTTAACTTATATGTTACTACAGAGAAATATAAACAGAAAAAATGGAAATAAACAGAAAAAATGGAAATAAACCCTACATACTGAACCTTATTACGAAAAGAAACCTTACTTAACCTTAAACTATGCATGCAAAAATTACTAAATCAAATTTTAAACCATTAACTCAAAGGAAACTTACTAAATCAATGAACTGAATCTTAAAACTCACATAAATCAATGAACTGAATCTTAGAACTCAATCTTAAAACTCACATATTACCCCCTCACCAGACACAGTCTAAGAGCGTAAGCAAAGATGACCAGTTTAGCATAATGAGTATATGAGAGTATAAAAGTATGTGTTGGTATTATCGAACATCCAGTCCTGGCGAAAAAATTTCCGTTAACAATTTAGAACTGCTGGCCTCTGTTGCCAGACTTTTGTGCTCACAGTTATTGCCACCAGGACTTATTTTGCTTATACATATAGACAAAGACCCTGCTGCCACTCAGCCTTTAAGCACTGATTGGGTCCCTAAAAAAAGGAGAGCGTCAGTGACTTTCAGTCCCTTCTTCATGTGATGCCTTATCTCCTCTTCAGAAATCGATTACGTGAGGTCCCTACAGCTCATCAGCATGAGCTGGAATTCGGTTTACCTGCCCGTCTCCTGCGAGTTGAAGTTAGCCAGGTTTATCAGCGTTTGAAGGCTTCAAGCGCACTATGCAAATATATTGTGAAATGTCCCAACATATTCCCTCCCAACATCACACCGTTATGGTCTTTTCTGTGCCTTGTATACATCGCAAATTCAATTACCCCACAGATATCATATCCAACCCAATTCCTTCGAGAGTGGACCTCTTCAGTACCTAGTTTCATGTCTTCCAAGCTGATCATGGTTGTTCCAGACCAGTCCTCTGCTTTGTCCCGTCGAACTTTCCTGTCTCAACACTGATCCATTTAAGTCTGCTGTCCAAGACGCTGGCCAGGCGATAACTTCTTTCCCCCATCATCCGGACGGGAACACCATCCTGATCTGGAACTGTCTGCCCAGGACTTGTTGGGGCTGTTCCAGAACCTCCCTCCTGATTACGGCAGACTGTACAGAAACTATCCTCACTCTCAGGTCCAGTCCATCCTGATAAACCAGAAGACAGAGAGGGACAAAATACCCAAAAATGGACAAAACATCTGCTGCTTCTAATAAGCTTTTTTTTTTGTTTCCGGTTTACAGATTACATACTATTTGGCTAAACGCAGTGCCACGGTCGTCAAATAACAACATTTTGACAAATGTAGCAGCGGTTCTTTTTGATTCACTTCATTTCCACACCCAGGAGTCCACTACAGGTCGCATCCGGTGGTGTTTGTTCACTTATTCACAGTCTTCATACCCCCCTCACCATTTTTGAATCTTGTTTCGCCAGGGGGAAACGCACATGACAGTATGAGCAGATTCCCAATGACAAGAAATAATTCTTCTATTTCACAAGTATCCATACCAATTTGAAACTTTAGCCAATCAAACCAGGAAGTCCATTTTGTTTGATTATTTGGTCTTGAATGATTTTAACATTTCGTCTCTCATGTCCCTCATGGCCTTAAAAGCTTAAAATGTTACCAGTGGGTAGTTGTCTTGAATTATGTACAACATTATAGCCCCTAGGGCACATACTCTCTTAGGTCACATATCGTTCCAGGGCGAATCTTTCTGTGTGTCATTATGTATTTCTAGCAATTGTTCCTGAACCAGTCCTAAGACTCCTAAAGTGAGACTCCAAAATCCATGTGACTCTGCAAAGTGGTTGATCCACCATGTACCCCTCAAATTTGAACCATACAACACACACACGTGATGCTCACCTGTATGTATATAGCCCATGTCAGTGGTACACCATGTGGAATACCATCCCAGGTCACTGTAGTCCTCCCTCTAATGAATATTATCATCCGATATTTCCCACCAATCTTTTTATAACTTACTTTTTTTTATTGCGGCGTGTTTTTTTCTGTATATGCCCAAACATTCAAATTGGTTCTAATAGTTTATTGCACAACTAAACCCAGTATTGTAAGTTTTGTGGACTGTCGTTCCCTCACGTATGGAATAAACAGCCCAGGTGAGTTCCAGCGCTTAAATCTGTGTGACATTACTGGAAATGCATGATGACTTATGTTTTCACTCGCAATTGGTGCAGAGATTGAAGTTCCTGTTGCCGGCTAAAATTAATTGCAATTGGTGAGTTGCTCCCTTTAATTTAGAGTTTGGTAGATGCACAAGGATCCGTATGGCAATATTGTGTAGATCTAATGACAGGGCTAATGTCCATGTCAGTGATACAAAGATTTGCTTATGTTTTGCAGCACTCAGGGGATTGCAGTAGCAGCTGAATGGAAAACAGGGATATGCACAGTTGTTCACTGTTGCAGTGTTAAAATACATTCTCTTGTTCCATGACCATCACCACTCTGGGGGCCTATTGGTCTAAAGGCATCACAATGCATACGCAAATTACATTTCAGCTGTAAAAAAAACCATAGAAGAACATGCATTTTCCATGTCTGGTCAGATCTGTTTTTTTTGGGTAATTGCTTTGTTATCTGTTTCATTCTGTTCATCTTTACAGATTTATATTCGTATCAGACCAGGTCGGGCATTTTGCAAGCATCTCTTCCACCTGCAATCTGTCTACACAAGCTTAATTTACCGTCTAGGAATTCTCAATGACCTCAACCGTTGGATCTTGGACAGCTCTATTAACAGTCTGGGTTGCCATCTGTTGGCTGAGTAATATGCCCTTTTCTCAGTCTATCAAATGCCACTCTTTCTTCTGGGGTTGTCAATTATCCACTCTGCTTTAGGTAACTTTTCCCAAAATCACACACCACCACGGTCCCAATCCAATGTATTGCCCTCTATTACATAGCAATGCACAGATATTTGTGACTTTTTTATCCATTTTGATCTCATTCTCTCGTTGCGGTAGTTTTCTGCAATTAGTCAAGTATATTAGGATTCCTATACCATAGACCTCCTTCGTTTCAGGAGGTCTAAGATTTTGGCTTCTCCATATGGTTCACACCGGTGAGTGTGGGACTATATAGGTTAACCACACAAATTTTTAAGGGGGGTTTTTGTTGTATGGTTTTTACACTGATAGTTACTTAAATAACTGGATCTTGTTCTGCCCAGTGTTAATTTTAACTGTTTTAATCTTTGTCTGAGTCTCTAAACTCTAGGTGTTTATCTTCTTCTGAAGTCTACGCGCGTACCTGTTCGGCATGTCTGTGTTCTCGCTGTCTAATTAAGCTCTTGTTCTTCAGACTTCCTGTGTGTTCTGCTTGGCTTTTCTTCTTCATGCTCCTCTCCCATCTGCTATTCTTGCAGTCACAGTCTGGCCTTACCCTTGTTCAACACTTGTTCTTTACACACGATATCCTGAATATACCCATAAGGATCTGTCAAGGTGTGCCTGGGCCTTGTGTCACAGAGTGTGTACCTGATTGAAAATGAGGTCCGCTGTATCTTGTCTGCAGCGAGTCCTGGGTTCCCTGTACAATACCTTCCTGGTTTGGGGTCTTTTTCAATATTTAAAGGTAAATAATCTTTACCTGGATTTAATTGCACTGGAATGCCAAGCCACCTTGTAGGTCCTTCCCTGAAGCTTCTGACACCTTCTTTTGAATGCAGAACAAACCCCAGTCACCGGGTACACAGTTACTTTCATGTCCTCTTCCTCACGATATCAGCTACATCAGCACCCTTTTCTGGTGTTGTCATGTATTGTGGCTGCTTAATATATATAAATAAAGTTGTTATTTCAGATAAGTGCTTCACATATAATAAGTTCACTTTGTTCAGTTCAACGGGGGCCTATATAGGACATTTACAAATAGGGCGCTGAGGTCTGTCTGTAATCTTTCGTGTGGTGTTTATGCAGTTGCAGTGTTTTTTGCTTTGCCCTACAAGGCTAATGGCAAAGCTTAAATGATTAGTGTGTTATCTGCACATTAAAAGAAATTCAGTTTAGAGACCATTTGCTCTCTCATAAACCCCAAGAGCTTGGGCATACACACATCCAAAAAATAATATGAGTTTCCCCACTGAGAACTTTCTTACTTCTTTTTGTGAAATGTTTATATTGCTAACTGATTTTCTGGATTATGCTGTTGGAGTCACTTCCTCTCTGAATTTTGCTACTGAGTTGCACTTCCTAGCATTGCTACAGCTCCGAAGCCTGCTAAATCCTCCACAATCCTACTTCCTAATTTCCCTTGTACCTGGTCTGTGTTGTCCACATTTTTTTTTTATATGCCTAAACGGTCATGGGCAAAAGTATGAGTGTAAATAAATGTGAAGTGTTTTCTAAGATTTGATCTAGTGTTATGTCACAAATTTGCACAGAGTTCGATGGTCATGAGGACCAGATAAGGAACCACCAGTCTTTGGATTCATCTTATTACACTCCCTTGCAAAAAATTTTACCATTGTTTGCTTTTCAGGTTATGAGAAACTTTGTGGAGTACAAAACGCCCATTGCTCAGGCACCCGTTGGTCATTATTTTTGTTGCTCATTATGTAATTTTTTGGGTTAGAATGGCAGACTTGCGTAACTGGTATGTTCAGATTCTGGAAAGGAACTGGGAACTTGATGAGCTTGAAATTATTGTTCTTTCATCATGTTAACCATGGTGACCTGCAATCAGATTTACTCTGCTTTCTTAACGCGTCCGCAGCTTTCTTATCATTGCATTGCGTCTAAATTACTATGTTCCTCTTCACAGGCAATGGGATATCTGTGGCTACTGTCAAAGATTGCACCTAAATCAATTAATATTATAGGATCATCAAGAACTTCGACGAAAGATGTGCTTCAATTCTTGTTGGAACTGTCTGAAGGCTTCAGGGCATCCAAGATGAAGTCCAGCAAAGTGCAACAGGATCATCTTTTGTCAGCTAAAGAGGATTCAGCTAAGCGGTTGATTGTCAGAAGTGGCAAAACCAGTGCAGATGGCTTATATACTTGCTCAGGAATGGTTCAGTGCAGGCACTACGTGTGAGCGCATCACTCCAGCTACACACATGTGAGGCCAAGACTTTTGGATATAAGATGGCCTAGGTGTCAAGAAGGACAGCAAAGAAGCCACTGATCTCTCCAAGAAAACACATCACAGGGAAACAGTCATTGATGTCTTGCTGCAAAGAAGTATCTTGGTGTAATGGACTGCTGAGGACAATTTGGGGCAAAGTCATATTCTCGGATGAAGCCTCTTTCCGATTGTTTGAGGGGGTATAAGGCTGGAAAAAGGCTTGTTCAGAGAAGCAAAGGTGCAGCGCTACCATCAGTGTCCTGTGTCATGCCAACAGTAAAGCATCCTGAGACCATTCATGTGTGGGGTTGCTTCTCATCCAAGGGAGTGGGCTCACTCACAATTTTGCCCAAAAACACAGCCATGAATAAAGAATAGTACCAAAACACCCTCCAACAGCAACTTCTTCCAACAATCCAATAACAGTTTGGTGAAGAACAATGCATTTTCCAGCACGATGGAGCACCGTGCCATAAGACAAAAGTGATAACTAAGTGGCTCTGGGACCATAATGTTGAAATTTTGGGTCCATGGCCTGTAAACTCCCCAGATCTTAATCCCATTGAGAACTTGTGGTCAATCCTCAAGAGACGGGTGGACCAGGACCTAATTCCCTTGAGTGCTTGTCCTGCTCCATATGGTCCTTGAGGTTGTGGCCCATTTTGCATGCCCCAATTGCATTTGAAGGACATGCTTCTTCTAATATGTCCTAACCTCGCATTGCCTAGACTGAATTCGGACCCATTTGCTGGGGCAATTCATCTAAGATTGCTGTCTTCATCTGTTATGCTTTTCCACCTGCTAGATAGACCAGCCCTGTGCCAGCTCATGGGTTGTTTTGTCCTGCAGGTTTCCAGGTTGAATATGTTGGAGGGGCTTTCCCTTTTTTTGCATTTGGGAACTTTGTGCATTTGCTGCCATTTGTAGACAGTTTATTCTATTTTAGACCATTATGTCTAGGATTTTGATTTATCTTTTTGTTTTTCTATTGCACTGCAAATTTCCTAGCTGTATTTTAGTAACGGGTTCAAAAAGACTCAGCAGCGCCTTGGCCCTTTTTTCTTTTTCCTGTATTGTTCAAAAGTACAATGTTGCTTGAAATTGTCCCATGGAGTGTATTCATCCCAGACACCTTCAGTAATTTTTTTGAGGCATGCATTTTTTCAGCATCATTCGGAACAGGCTCTTACTTGTATCTGTTTGATCCCAGGAACCTCCAGTTTCCTCTCTCCACTTGGTCTGGAAATCATTGATGAACTTAACAACGTTCTCATCTTCTTTCAATATTACTGATTCCAATTTTCCTGGATCCATTTTGGTTGGATAAACTTTTCGCAGAGCGTTCCAAACCTTGTTCCTGTGTGGTCCAAATGCTAGGCTATTTCCTACACTTTGTCCAGTTGTCGCTTGCAGGCCAGCCTCATTCAGAATCTCCGTGGTTTTCACTTTCCCAATTGTCTGTGCCAGAATAGCCTTTACATCTCCTATTGCCAGGAGGTGTCCCGTGGTTTTCTCTTCTAGCTGTGTTATCCATTTCTGTGCTCCATTACATAAATCTGGTAGTTGATTAGCCAGACCTGTCATATCCATAAATGACCATGGCACATAGTGATACTGATTTCCTTTTGACACAAGTGGGTAGTGTCCAGCCGCAGTATATTCTTCTGGGTCTGACATACGTGGTTCGTCATTAAAGTGTACGGGTCCAATGTCTTCTTCATCAGGCCAGGATGAGGTGACACGCCAGCTTGAGGGTTTCTTTGAACCTGTAGATTTTCTTTTCATAGCTGGTCTCATTTCAGATACAGCCTTTCTTGCTTCCTTCAGAGAGTCATTGAGACGTCTGTCGAGGTGCTTTTCCAGTCGCTTGAATGATTCATCAAGGGAATCATCACTGTAACCATCTTCTTCTGCAATGTTGGAAATGTCATGTTGATATTCATTTCTGTACACTTGGTTTCTGCTCTTTGGGTGTAGTTGTCTGTTGTGTTTTGAAGTGCTTGCCTGTCTCTCTTCCATTCTTTTCCTTGCTTCTCTCTCAGGTTCAATGATCATGTACCCTTTTACTTTTCTCTTTACCTGATTTCTCTCCATCACTTCATTTTCTTCTGTTCCTGCTGTATCTTCGTCTGCTTCATACAGTGATGGTGTGGGTGTTTCTTTATCTATACTGTACATTCTTTCTGGATTGTCTCTCCTCCTCCTTTCCATCATCCCTTTTTCAGGTGTGACTTGTTTGTTTGCGAACCCCTGTACTTCAGACAGAAATTGAGCATTCCGTTCTTTCAGGCTTTCCATACCTCTTTTCTTTGTTTGTGGCTCGTCAGATTCTCTCGACGCATATGGTTCTGTTGCTCTTTCTTCACTCCATTCCCTTCCATCCTCACTGCCACTTCCGGATGTTGTTGATTCAGGTGTTTCTTCCATTTGTCTGTTCATCCATTCAGTATCACATGACGTTACTTTAATTTTTCCCAATACTTGTCCTTCAAATCCAAATGTACCTTTATCTTGTTCATGCAGCTTCTGTAGTGGGTACATTCCTCCCCCCTTCTGTTGCATGTGTTCCTCAGTGTATGGTGGTGGTCTCTCTAATTCTAAGCTTATTTTCTCTTTTCTTCCCTTCTGGGTTTTCTCTTTTCTGTCACTCCCTTCCAACTTCTGATCCCTCTTTCCTGATTTTGTTTCTTGTTTTTCTTCTTCACTTTCTCCCTCCTTCTTTTTTCCTTCATTTTCAAACCATTCTACAATTTCTAGCTTTTGTTCTAATTTAATCCTTCCCTTACTGCCCTTTTCTTTAGTGGTGTGTCTGAGCATCTCCTTTACTTCTTTACAATTTTCTTCTTTAAAAGTTCCCTCTTTAGGCCATTGTAATTCTCCTGATGTCCTGTCATGCCATTTTACCATGCATTTTCTGATATACTTTTCATCTTCCTTGTGTTTAGCTATAATTATGTCTACGGGTGTTGCTGGCTTTGGCCATGCGTTTTTTCCACGGCAGAATAACTTCCCCATCACACACTTTTGTCCCGTCTTATAGTGTGTTTTTTTTGTGCCTCTTTTCTCGTTTATTTCTTGTAGTTCTCTTAGTGTGCGTCTTATGACTGCTGCTGGTCTTTAACAATTGTTTTTTCTTTATATGTTTGTTACGCATTAATTTTGTGATGATGTCAGAATCAGAGGCGTGACTATTTTGTCAAGGGTCTGAAAAATTATTCTACCGTCTGGGCCTATAGGTATCAGCGTAAATTCACTATTATTATTTATCACCCACTCACGATACAGCACTACCGGACCGCTCTCGTGATCAATTAATCTATATCTTTTTACTTTCCGTCCTCCCGTACCTTCCTCTAAACGCAATATATCAAAAATTGGGTATTGTCGCAGCAGTGAAATGAGCGGAGTTAAACCAGGGGGTCCTCCTAGTCCTCCAAATTCTAGCGTACTATTTATTACTCTTAAACGAACCTCTCTAGGAATTAACCCTAGGAAGGAGCTCATTTCTTCATTCTAAAATATGATGTAAGTATTAGAGTGTGTGTGTTACAGTTGAGGTCTAATACGTCAGGTATTAATGAAAGCCTAAGCGTCCACTCTCCCTTGTCACACTCTATGTTTTTAAGTAGGTCTTTTCCTGGATTATTCAACAACCATCTATTTGTTTCACTCTGATCCGATTCTGAAATTCTAAACTCCCGTTCACACTTGGTTGTGACTCCTTCTTCACTTATCTGCTCGTCCCAGTTAATTACTCTGAATCCGCTTAACATTTGTTTCTTATCTAATATATATTTAATATTTATAACTTAGGTGCATTTATCATTTCATGCACTATATTTATTATCATTAGTGTTGTGTCGTCGACTACACTACACATAAAGGTACCTTTTGTATCTTACTTAAGCTTATCTTTAATAACTTATATGTTGCTGCGCATGTGTACACTAGTCCAAAGAAATTATTATGTTATAATACTACTAGGCTGGTACGTTCAGTACCTGTACCACTCCCGTGTCACAGAAGAAGCTGATGTCACAGTGAGGTCTGTGTCTGGTAGCGCATCACTGATTATGTCACAGACAAGACTATGTCACAGTAAGCTCTATGTCTAGTGGCATGTACCTCAGCCAAACAATTCCTTTAATATTAGAGATATTATCTATCACTTATATGCTATTTTCTTAGATTCTTCTATTTAAATTTATTATTAATTTAGAGCAAATCAGAAAATCCAATTTTTGGTCTTCTATCTTCTTTTTAGACTATTTCTAATACTATATCCCTCTTAACTAGGCCTTATATTTTCTTACACACATACATAAATTCAGTACAGACTTTTCACATAACACACTCACATTTAAGAGACACACATACAAGACATATGGACAATACACCAACACAAGCGCTTTCTACTACAATTTCAAAAATTTGAGTACTCAGAACAATTTCAACAATAAAATATCTTATCACACAACCTGGGCCCAGAAAACATCAATTCCACCTGTAGGAATTTTCAAATAGCGCTCACCTACAGGAATTTTCACTCTACACCTGGCTGCACACGCGTCTCAGAACGGTGAGTCACCTATATGTTCTGTGCCTAACGGCGGACTCAGGAATTTTTCACCTACCACGTCTGGAGCCGCAGCTCCTACTTAGTGTATTGCAGGAATTTTTCGTGGGTCCAGCCCCACTGGTTGGCAAGTTTCCTCGTCAGGGCTTGACCCAACACAGTGGCGTTACCTCACTTATCACACAACGTATAAAATAGTAATAAAGAGAATATAAAACAAAAATCACAAAACAAATAAAACTTATGGAGATCTCTTAATACTTTGTTACTTCATCCAGTCTTTTACTTGTTAACATAAATTTTAATCAATTTAAATATAGTAATTAATTTATCAATATTGGCAACTTAAATTTTAATTTGTTCAATATACCTTAGGAGTACCTCTCTCCAGCTGGAAACGCGCACACTAACAGACCATGAACTTCTAATGCAGAAATTTGAACAAACAGATTTTCTGCTTACCTTTTCTCATGCCAGCAAAAGTTGATGGTCTGTCAGCCCGCGCTGGTCCCAGGTCCCCAGAGGAGCCCTCCGTGAAGGCAATCACGTCGGCAGGGTCACCAATAAATGTGGGAGATTTTTCTCCTGCACTAGTTACAGTTGCCCTAATTACAAATGTTACACAAAAACTTTAACTTTAAAAAGAACCAAAGAAAAGACTCCGGACTCCTTGTATCTCCTTGATCTGGATGAAGTAAGGCAGGATTTATTGCAGCAATAAAACCAAGTGAGACAGCTTAGCAATGCCTAGGTTGTGTACCCAGGCATGTCCAAAATCTGACTGATTTGACTGTGACCTCACCGGTCATTTTATACAGTTTGCAAGGGGAGGAGCGCTCACCTAGCCCCCCTGTACCCCCAGAACTACTGGGAGGCCCGGCCTTTTAGTGGGCAGGAGCGCACAACATGACCCACCTGGCCGCAGTTGACAGGCAGGAACCTTAATCCTCTGCCGGGAGTGGCGCTGCCACTTGGTAGTATAGTGTGCGACCTATCTGCATCGGGACAGGAAATGACTCGGGAGTGGTGGGCGTGGGAACTCGGGGGTGTGAAATTTGCTCTAAGCGTGTGCCTGTGACATCTCTGTATCGCAGGATGTCGTTTACGGGGTCGATAGAGTCCGTGTGCAGGACTGCAGATAGCATGGAATGCGGGGCGCTCATCTTTGAGCTGAGTCCGCAGTCCATTATAGAAACAATCAAAAAATGTGGAACTTTCGGCGTCCCAGTCACAGGAGGGCTGAGTGTGTATCTATGGCATAATCGTGAAATGAGCCGCAATCCCTGACAGTGCTGAAGCGTCCTGCGCGCCTGATGCAGTGAACCCAGAGGTCAATGGGAGTCATCTCATCAGTGCTGATCAGCTTTGCGGGTGCGAACAGCAAGGTACTTGGGCATTCGCATAATGCTGGTTTTGCTCTTGCTGAGAGGAGTGTGATGTGTATGTCAACCTTGGATCATTCAGGTCAGGGCCAGAAAGATGCGCCTGATGTTCGAGGACGTCTCATTGGAAAAGATGAACCGGTCGTAGCTACGTGGATGAAAAGTCTGTGGAGAGGTGGAGGGAACGTGAAGCGAGCAAGGTCGAGAAAACAAAGCGACTGGAGGAAGGGAGCTGTGGAGGAGGTGTTGAAAAAACTGCTGTAGCTGCTGATATTGTGGTAATCTTAGGGTTTCTGTGACTCAATATGGAGGCAATGTGAGTGTGTGTCATGTGCTGGTTTCTTGCTGGTGAGTGGCCTATGGAGGATGATTAATGATGATCTCTAGGTGTGTGGAGGCTCATGGTGATAGCTGCCTCTGCTGGGGTCATTGCGATCTTGATTTACTGTCTGAATGTTGGAAGTGCAGAGGATATGTTCTTCTAGCACTTGTAATTGGGAAGTGATGCAGCAATGCGTGGGTGGTGTGGAGCTGATGAGCTTTTTGTGGAGTGCACAACTCGGTAGACACATGAGTCTGTACAATCACAAGCAAGGCCCTTGTTGTTGAGTCAGAATGTAAACTCCGTTTGCAGCTTATTATACAGGGAAGTCGGTGCGAGAGTTCCGCTGCTGCTAGTGCTTGTGTAATTCCATGAATTCTTGTGTCAGTGCTTAGGGTGCCGTAGTTATGAGACAGCCTTGTACAGTTCGTGGGGACTTTCATTTGCTTCCAGAGTGCACTCTGCTAGATGGTCAGTTCGTCTTCAAGAATCCAACTTTTCTAATGCTAACTTGGTCTTTGAGCTAGAACTGTCAAAACGTAACAATCTGTTTCGCATTGCTTTTGTTGTTACAAATAGAGGTCGGTACTGAACATAGCTTTTTTTAACGCTGGCTAATCTTGAGGCTATTAAATTTGGGACTTTCAATAATCTGTTAATGATTAGTGGTAAAGTCAGCTGTTGTTCTTAACATGTAAGAAGCAAACAAGTATTGTGATGCTGGTGTGTGGAGGCTAAAAAGGCTGAACATAAGGGACAAAACCATTGGCATCTTCTGGTATATGGACAACAATGTGTGTGGATCAGGCACTATAGGCAATTCTGCTTCTACAATTTGATTTATGGCACGTAAATCATGCACAAGTCTCCATTTATCTGAGTTGGGCTTCCTGACAGGAAATATAGGAGTGTTACAAGGACTTTTAGTCGGAGTTAATACTCCAGCTTCCAATAAGCCATCTATAGTAAGTTTAATCCCTGCTACAGCTTGAGGTGTCAATGGATATTGTCTTTGGTAAGGCAATGTTGCATTTGGTCTTATTTTTATTAAGGCTTGTCCTCCAGACTTAACTAATCCTACATCTGTTGAATGTCTTGTCCATAATTTTTCTGGAATTGTTTTCAGCAGTTCTTCCACTAATGCAGATTCCTTTTCATCTATCTGCCCTACCATCTTAACTGACATTTGTGTGTGCGATGACAACTGAGTGTTACACATCCCCCTCTGAGGGTGTGTTGACAACGTCAGGTTCCCATCTATTTCTGTGTGTGTTGCCCTCACTCTTTGTACTCCTGAAAAATGTATTTTCAAAAACTTTTGATCTTGTGAAATGTGTACAGAAGGATTAGGAGTTTGTTCCCACTTAGTCACTTCAGCCGCTTGTTTAACCATCAATCCTAGCTCTTTGGATTGTGCTTTTTCCCCCACCAGTAAGGAGATGTGGGGTGTGTGTTTGTACTTGATGCCAGTGTTCTATGCAGTCTACACTGATGGCATTTCTGGAGGCATGCGCCTACGATTATATCTCCTAGTATCACATCAGAGACTGTGTTCTCCATCACATCTGACCATAATTGTGCATATTCTTCATCTTGGCTTCCTTGGTTATAGTGCATGGTACAGTGCAATGGCAAGGTCGCTCTTTTACAATCTGGTTGTCGTTGTAGGATCCATTCTTCCCATAAGTTCTGTGCATGTTGAGCTCCCTTGCCTGTGCACAACAGCCAATATACTGTATACAAGTTATTGGGTTTTTCTGCAATCTGTAAGAACTGTCCTATTGTTACATACAGTCTTTTAGCATTACATTGAATTTTTGCTTTAAGTTTGCACAACAAATCTCTTCCCAGTAAATTAACTGGAGTAGTCGGTGAGAATAATAAAGGTGCTGCTACAGTGGTGTCTTCTAAAGTTATTATTTGTGGCTCCGTAAAATGCAATACCTGTGAGTGTCCCGAGCAGCCTGTGGTTTTTATCGGATTGCTTGAGAGAGGGAGCTGGGAGCCTTCACGTCCTATACATGAATAAGTAGCACCTGTGTCAATCATAAATGGAATTGGTTGTGGATTATTTATAGACACCATCACATTTGGTTCTTGTTGTGGATGCAGTGTTGAGACATACTGCATCTGCTCCCCCTCTGACTCCTCTGGGCCTCGTCAATTCCAATTTTGGGTGGGTCCCATCCAGGGACCTGCCCACTGATTTTGGGGTTGTCCTTGAGTCCATGTTCCAGCAGGTTGTCTTGGACCAGGAGGTCCTGCATTCCCTTGAGGTGCCGGTCCTGCTCCATATGGTCCTTGAGGTTGTGGTCCATTTTGCATTCCCCAAGTCATTTGTGGACAGTTTCTTCTAATATGTCCTACTCCTCCGCATTGCCAGCACTGATTCGGGCCCATTTGCCCTGGGGTATTCATTTTAAATTGCTGTCCTCTTGGTTGCTGTTGGAATGGTCCCCTTTGTCCCCTGCCTCCAATAGGCCCGGGGTCCTGTCTTTGTCACCTCATGGGTTGATTTTGTCCTTGCTGGTTTCCAGGTTGCGCATATGTTGGAGGGGCTTGGGTCATTGTTGGTTGTTGCATTTGTGGCACTGGTTGCTGCATTTGCTGTGCTGGTCCAGTAGGGGGCATTGTTGTCTGATTATCAGGCACCATTACTGCTGCTTGGACTTTTCCTTTTTCCTTTTTCTTTGCAGCTCCAAATTCCCCTAGCTGTATTTT
Source organism: Clarias magur (assembly GCA_013621035.1). Taxonomy (NCBI): domain Eukaryota; kingdom Metazoa; phylum Chordata; class Actinopteri; order Siluriformes; family Clariidae; genus Clarias; species Clarias magur. The sequence continues at coordinate 2,992 of QNUK01001822.1, read as the reverse complement.
GTGTTTTGCAACTGGGTTGCAATTGACTCAGCAGCTTCCTTGGCCTCTTTTTTCTTTTTCCTGTATTGTTCCACATAATGTACAATATGTGCTTGAAATGTGTCCCATGGTAGTGTATTCAGTCCCACCACGCCTTCTAGTGATGTCTGGACTTCTTGAGGCATGCATTTTTTCAGCATCATTCAGAACAGGCTCTTACTTGTGTCTGTTTGATCCCAGGAACCTCCAGTTTCTTCTCTCCACTTGGTCTGGAAATCATGAACTTGACAACGTTCTCAGCTTCTTTCAGTGTTACTGATTCCAGCTTTCCTGGATCCATTTTGGTTGGGTAAGCTTTTCGCAGAGCGTTCCAAACCTTGTTCCTGTGTCGTCCAAATGCTAGGCTATTTCCTACACTTTGTCCAGTTGCTGCTTGCAGGCCAGCCTCGTTGAGAATCTCCGTGGTTTTCACTTTCCCAATTGTCTGTGCCAGAATAGCCTTTACATCTCCTATTGCCAGGAGGTGTCCAGTGGTTTTCTCTTCTAGCTGTGTTATCCATTTCTGTGCTCTATTGCATAAATCTGGTAATTGGTTAGCCAGACCTGTCATATCCATAAATGACCATGGCACATAATGATACTGATTTCCTTTTGACACAAGTGGGTAGTGTCCAGCCGCAGTATATTCTTCTGGGTCTGACATATGTGTTTTGTCTGTGTATGGGTCCAATGTCTTCTTCATTAGGCCAGGATGAGGTGACACGCCAGCTTGAGGGTTTCTTTGAACCTGTAGATTTTCTTTTCATAGATGGTCTCATTTCAGATACAGCCTTTCTTGCTTCCTTCAGAGAGTCATTGAGACGTCTGTCGAGGTGCTTTTCCAGTCGCTTGAATGATTCATCGAGGGAATCATCACTGTAATCTTCTTCTGCGATGTTGTTAATGTCATGTTCATATTAATTTCTGTACACTTGGTTCCTGCTCTTTGGGTATAGTTGGCTATGTTGTTTTGAAGTGCTTGCCTGTCTCTCTTCTATTCTTTTCTTTGCTTCTCTCTCAGGTTCAATGATCATGTACCCTTTTACTTTTCTCTTTACCTGATTTCCCTCCATCGCTTCATTTTCTTCTGTTCCTGCTGTATCTTCGTCTGCTTCATACAGTGATGGTGTGGGTGGTTCTTTATCTATACTGTTCTTACTGTTACTGTTTTACTCTATACGTTCTTTCTGGGTTCTCTCTCCTCCTCCTTTCCATCATCCCTTTTTCAGGTGTGACTTGTTTGTTTGCAAACCCCTGTACTTCAGACAGAAATTGCGCATTCCGTTCTTTCAGTCTTTCCATACCTCTTTTCCTTGTTTGTGTCTCTTCAGATTCTCTCGATGCATATGGTTCTGTCGCTCTTTCTTCACTCCATTCCCTTCCATCCTCACTGCCACTTCCGGATGTTGTTGATTCTGGTGTTTCTTCCATTTGTCTGTTCATCCACTTAGTGTCACATGACGTTACTTTAATTTTTTCCCAATACTTGTCCTTCAAATCCAAATGTACCTTTATTTTGTTCATGCAGCTTCTGTAGTGGGTACATTCCTCCACCCTTCTGTTGCATGTGTTCCTCAGTGTATGGTGGTGGTCTCTCTAATTCTAAGCTTATTTTCTCCTTTTTTTCCTTCTGGGTTTTCTATTTTCTGTCACTCCCTTCCAACTTCTGATCCCTCTTTCCTGATTTAGTTTTTTGTTTTTCTTCTTCAGTTTCTCCCTCCTTCTTTTTTCCTTCATTTTCAAACCATTCTACAATTTCTAGCTTTTGTACTAATTTAATCCTTCCCTTACTGCCCTTTTCTTTAGTGGTGTGTCTGAGCATCTCCTTTACTTCTTTACAATTTTCTTCTTTAAAGGTTCCCTCTTTAGGCCATTGTAATTCTCCTGATGTCCTGTCATGCCATTTTACCATGCATTTTCTGATATACTTTTCATCTTCCTTGTGTTTAGCTATAATTATGTCTACAGGTGACGCTGGCTTTGGCCATGCGTTTTTTCCATGGCAGAATAACTTCCCCATCACACACTCTTGTCCTGTTTTGTAGTTAGATTGTATGTGCCTCTTTTCTCGCTTATTTCTTGTAATTCTCTTAGTGTGCGTTTTATGACTGCTGCCGGTCTTTAACAGTTGTTTTTTCTTTATATGTTTGTTAAGCATTAATTTTGTGATGATATCAGAATCAGAGGCGTGACTATTTTGTCAAGGGTCTGTTCTCTGTGAATTTGCAGATTTCCTCTCAAACCTTGTTGTTTCTGAAGACAAAGCGTTAATTGCTGGAGACTTTAATATTCATTTTGAGAATCCAGAAGACCCTGTGAGAACAGCATTCTTGTCCATACTGGACTCAGTAGGAGTAAATCAGTGTGTAGTAGGACCCACTCATAAAGCAGGTCACACTTTGGATTTAATATTATCCTTCGGATTAAGTATAGGAAATATAACCGCAATTCCACAGTCTGAAGTTATCTCAGATCACTACCTTGTCTTGATTAAAGCCTATCATAGTAATAATGTACGCACAGCACCGTGCTACCGCCTTAAATGTACATTTACATCAAATACTACACAGAGCTTTATCAAAAATCTTCCAGAGTTATCAACTTTGATTGGAACGCCACCTGACTTCACAGAACTCGAACAGGCGAATGAATATCTAGAGTCAGCACTTCGTTATAGCTTAGATAATGTAGCTCCAGTTAACCCTTAGGAGTCGGCGGACCCGCCGGCAGGTCCACTTGCATTTTTTTCTGGTAACCGTGAAAAGAATTAAAAATGCTCTGTCATTTTTTTTATCCTACACATAAGTGTATTACATGATTTTGAATCTGTAAAGGGTCTACTTTTATTGAAGAACACTCACAATATCCAGAAAAATTTCTACACAAGTCCAAAGGTCCTAAAAGACTTGCTTACCATGAAGTTTGTTGCATGTGGGACTTACAGAGACAACAGGAAGGACTGCCCTCGGAATGC
>QNUK01001821.1:12500-26836 GCA_013621035.1 Clarias magur | reverse complement strand
ATAGTGTGTGTAATAGTGTGTGTTATAGTGTGTGTTATAGTGTGTGTAATAGTGTGTGTTATAGTGTGTGTAATAGTGTGTGTTATAGTGTGTGTAGTAGTGTGTAATAGTGTGTGTAATAGTGTGTGTAATAGTGTGTAATAGTGTGTGTAATAGTGTGAAATAGTGTGTGTAATAGTGTGTGTAATAGTGTGTTATAGTGTGTGTAGTAGTGTGTAATAGTGTGTGTAATAGTGTGTGTAGTAGTGTGTAATAGTGTGTGTAATAGTGTGTGTAATAGTGTGTAATAGTGTGTGTAATAGTGTGTGTTATAGTGTGTGTTATAGTGTGTGTTATAGTGTGTGTAATAGTGTGTGTTATAGTGTGTGTTATAGTGTGTGTAATAGTGTGTGTTATAGTGTGTGTAATAGTGTGTGTTATAGTGTGTGTAGTAGTGTGTAATAGTGTGTGTAATAGTGTGTGTAATAGTGTGTGTAATAGTGTGTAATAGTGTGTGTAATAGTGTGTAATAGTGTGTGTAATAGTGTGTGTAATAGTGTGTTATAGTGTGTGTAGTAGTGTGTAATAGTGTGTGTAATAGTGTGTGTAGTAGTGTGTAATAGTGTGTGTAATAGTGTGTGTAATAGTGTGTAATAGTGTGTGTAATAGTGTGTGTTATAGTGTGTGTTATAGTGTGTGTAATAGTGTGTGTAGTAGTGTGTGTTGTAGTGTGTGTTATAATGTGTGTAATAGTGTGTGTAATAGTGTGTGTTATAGTGTGTGTAATAGTGTGTGTAATAGTGTGTGTAGTAGTGTGTGTTGTCGTGTGTGTTATAGTGTGTGTAATAGTGTGTGTAATAGTGTGTGTTATAGTGTGTGTTGTAGTGTGTGTAATAGTGTGTGTTATAGTGTGTGTAGTAGTGTGTGTTGTAGTGTGTGTTATAATGTGTGTAATAGTGTGTGTAATAGTGTGTGTAATAGTGTGTAATAGTGTGTGTTATAGTGTGTGTTATAGTGTGTGTAATAGTGTGTGTTATAGTGTGTGTTATAGTGTGTGTAATAGTGTGTGTTATAGTGTGTGTAATAGTGTGTGTAATAGTGTGTGTTACAGTGTGTGTTATAGTGTTTGTTATAGTGTGTGTTATAGTGTGTGTTATAGTGTGTGTTATAGTGTGTGTAATAGTGTGTGTTATAGTGTGTGTAATAGTGTGTGTTATAGTGTGTGTAATAGTGTGTGTAGTAGTGTGTGTTATAATGTGTGTAATAGTGTGTGTAATAGTGTGTGTTATAGTGTGTGTAATAGTGTGTGTAATAGTGTGTGTAGTAGTGTGTGTTGTAGTGTGTGTAATAGTGTGTGTAATAGTGTGTGTAATAGTGTGTGTTATAGTGTGTGTTGTAGTGTGTGTAATAGTGTGTGTTATAGTGTGTGTAGTAGTGTGTGTTGTAGTGTGTGTTATAATGTGTGTAATAGTGTGTGTAGTAGTGTGTGTTATAGTGTGTGTAATAGTGTGTGTTATAATGTGTGTTATAGTGTGTGTTATAGTGTGTGTTATAGTGTGTGTAGTAGTGTGTGTTGTAGTGTGTGTAATAGTGTGTGTAGTAGTGTGTGTTATAGTGTGTGTTATAGTGTTTGTTATAGTGTGTGTAATAGTGTGTGTTATAGTGTGTGTTATAGTGTGTGTAATAGTGTGTGTAATAGTGTGTGTTATAGTGTGTGTAATAGTGTGTGTTATAGTGTGTGTTATAGTGTGTGTAATAGTGTGTGTTATAATGTGTGTTATAGTGTGTGTTATAGTGTGTGTTATAGTGTTTGTTATAGTGTGTGTAATAGTGTGTCTTATAGTGTGTGTAATAGTGTGTGTAATAGTGTTGTGTATATTAGTGTGTTAATAGTGTTGTGTTATATGTGTGTTTTAGTGTGTGTAATAGTGTGTTTTATAGGTGATTTGTTATATTAGTGTGTGTTATAGTGTGTAATAGTGTGTGTTATAATGTGTGTAATAGTGTGTGTTATAGTGTGTGTTATAGTGTGTGTAATAGTGTGTGTTATAGTGTGTTATAGTGTGTGTAATAGTGTGTGTTATAGTGTGTGTAATAATGTGTGTTATAGTGTGTGTAATAGTGTGTGTAATAGTGTGTGTAATAGTGTGTGTAATAGTGTGTGTTATAATGTGTGTAATAGTGTGTGTTATGGTGTGTGTTATAGTGTGTGTTATAGTGTGTGTAATAGTGTGTGTAATAGTGTGTGTTATAATGTGTGTAATAGTGTGTGTTATGGTGTGTGTTATAGTGTGTGTTATAGTGTGTGTAATAGTGTGTGTTATAGTGTGTGTAATAGTGTGTGTTATAGTGTGTGTTATAGTGTGTGTAATAGTGTGTGTTATAGTGTGTTATAGTGTGTGTAATAGTGTGTGTTATAGTGTGTGTAATAATGTGTGTTATAGTGTGTGTAATAGTGTGTGTAATAGTGTGTGTAATAGTGTGTGTTATAATGTGTGTAATAGTGTGTGTGTGTGTAATAATGTGTGTAATGTGTGTGTGTTATGGTGTGTGTGTGTGTTATAGTGTGTGTTATAGTGTGTGTAATAGTGTGTGTTATAGTGTGTGTAATAGTGTGTGTTATAGTGTGTGTTATAGTGTGTGTAATAGTGTGTGTTATAGTGTGTGTTATAATGTGTGTTATAGTGTGTGTTATAGTGTGTGTAATAGTGTGTGTTATAGTGTGTGTTATAGTGTGTGTAATAGTGTGTGTTATAGTGTGTGTTATAGTGTGTGTTATAGTGTGTGTTATTGTGTGTGTAATAGTGTGTGTAATAGTGTGTGTAATAGTGTGTGTTATAGTGTGTGTTATAGTGTGTGTAATAGTGTGTGTTATAATGTGTGTAATAGTGTGTGTTATGGTGTGTGTTATAGTGTGTGTTATAGTGTGTGTAATAGTGTGTGTTATAGTGTGTGTTATAGTGTGTGTAATAGTGTGTGTTATAGTGTGTGTAATAGTGTGTGTAATAGTGTGTGTTATAGTGTGTGTAATAGTGTGTGTTATAGTGTGTGTAATAGTGTGTGTTATAGTGTGTGTTATAGTGTGTGTTATAGTGTGTGTAATAGTGTGTGTTATGGTGTGTGTTATAGTGTGTGTTATGGTGTGTGTAATAGTGTGTGTTATAGTGTGTGTAATAGTGTGTGTAATAGTGTGTGTTATAGTGTGTGTAATAGTGTGTGTTATAGTGTGTGTTATAGTGTGTGTAATAGTGTGTGTTATAGTGTGTGTTATAGTTTTTACAGGTTTTTGTAGATTTAAACGGTGGAAAAGTGAAATGGAGAAATCAGCTGCAGTTGTGTGAAAGCTTTATACACACAGACTCGTAACTCATAGACGCGTAACTCGCTGCATGACGTCATCCTCATCACTCTGCTCCAATCAGTAAAGTCTAGTTAAAATAGAGCTGTGTAGGACCGTTATAATCTGATCAACATGACTTCAAAAAGAAAGTGAAATGTAAAATTCTGCCCTACTCTTACCTCTGAAGATAAAGAGGGCCTCACCAGTTAGGACCCCTCCGGAGCTCTCCTACATTTTGGTGGAGATAGGAGTGATTTCCTATTTTAAGAATGTTAATGTAGCTCTTATTCCTACTCCTAAAAGTAGGACCAAAATGGTGGCACTTTGAGAATTTTTTACATATTTTTATCAAATACGGGGCCTGATATTTAACGAGCACCACCGCGTGCAGTACACGGATAAATGAATCCCATCCGAGTGGCTCATGTCACCTCAGTGACTTCCTAAAATACAAACGTCTGACCTTCTCGAGGTCTCATCCCGTCTGTCTTTCTTTCCCTCCGTCGCTCTGTTGCTTTTTTCCTTCAACTATATTCCTATCACCTTCTGAAGGTTAATGAGATCAGAACAGAGGAGACAATCATAACACACACACACACACACACACACACACACTCACACACACACACTCACACACACACTCACACACACATACACACACACATACACACACTCGTGGCGTGACGTGGCGTGACGAGGCGTGGCGTGACAAGGCGTGGCGTGCCGTGGCGTGGAGGCGATCAGTGTGTAGCGCTCCTGAGGCGTTTCTGAGCAGGTGGCTTTGATAGCAGCCTTCGGCTCGTCTCCACTGCTCAGCAGGATGATGTGAAGCGTCACACACACTGCTCTGTACTGAATCTGTGTTCCGTTCCGTTAAACAGTACTCCCTGCACCCTACTCAGGGAATGAGGCTTAAGGGAACGTTCCCCCATTCAGAACACCACGGAATGTCGTACATCACGTCCTCCCTGCGTTACCCTAAAGTGATAATGGGTCACAGTTCCCTCTGACCTGAGCACTTTTCTTTACCTCACTTAGAAATTCTACTTAACATGGCTGAAGACCCTGTGCAGTGCACGTGAGGGGGAACGAGCGCGTGATCGTAGCGTACCGTCAACTAGCATGCCGCGTGTAGATCGTCAGACTTCTGATCAGTTGACACAAAAGGGCAGCAATTTAAACATACAGCAAACACAAAGCCAAGCAGAGTGTGTTCTGTGAAAACACACCGAGGAAGAGCTCAGTGCTATAACACAGGTCTCCTAATAACACACAAGGATCAACATGAAACACAGCGCGAGGCGAGTGTCGCTAACGCTGCAGGGACGCTGGCGATGCGAGACGGAGCTGAGACGGACAGCGCGAGGTGAGAAACAAGTAACAGCTCGAACCCGCTCTGATTTTATGATGTTCATGATGATCGGCCGTGTGATGAATCTCTTTAACATTGTTTCTGCTCAGACGGGCCACCAGACGGGCCGGAGGTGGCTCGCGGTGTTCGGGCTCCGAGTTACCGATCAGGAGGACGGCGGTTCTGTTGGGCCCTTGAGCGAGGCCCTTAACCCTGTCTCCACCAGGGGGCCGTAAAAGGGCTGACCCCTGCCCTCTGACCCCTGCCCTCTGACCCCTGCCCTCTGCCTACTAACTAAATCTGGGATGTGAGAAGAATAAAGTATTTCACAGTAATGTGTATGTGATGAATAAGTGTAAATAATAACCCGACCTGAGTCACAAACACACACACACACACACACACACACACACACACACACACTGCTGTTGTGTGTAAACGATTTAACACAGGTATGGAAGTCACCTCATCTCATGAGTCATTGCACTCCGCGTTCCCTTAACAAGAGAGTAAATAGCTGATTGTTCCTGATGTAACGTCTCAGTTTCCAGGAAACGATTTCACTCAAACTTCTCCATCCTGGTCTCAGCATCACTGATGTTTTAAACTGAGCTGTGTGTGAGAGTGTGTGAGTGTGTGTGCAGGGGTTGTTTTTAGCAATTTACTGTACATTCTGCACCTTTGACCAAATGAATCAGTAACACGCATCTGAACTGCTTCACTCGACTGAAAGTGTCCTTCCAAAATAACACGTGCAAACAGGAAGCCGATGTGGCAGCCCGAAACTCGCCAGGATGCCCGCGGTGCCCACGGTGCCCTCTCACACACTCTCACACACTCTCACACACTCTCACACACTCAGGACCGGGTACTCTGTCTGTCTGTTCAAAATCTCTACAGACTTTTTCTTTTTTTTTTCTTTGTTTTTTTAAAATACTGTAACATTATAGCGAACAAACTGCACTGATCCTGAAGGATTGTTTGGACTTTATGGAAAACTATAATTGTATTCTTTGGTATGTGTGTGAGAACAAAAACCTGCACACACACACATTTACATTTAAGAACTGAGAAATACTGACATCAGGGAAGTGTAGAAGAGAGAAACCTCAGGTGTGTAAGACGATCAGAAAAGAAAAAAAGTAAAACGTATAAAGATAAATAACAATAATAATAATAATAATAATAATATTACTAATGGAAGGAGATACTACAGGGGTGACGTGACGTGACGTGTGTATGTACAGTATCGTGACCTCCGGACAAAAGCAGGCGATACAGTAAAGGGAATTCACTCAGAATGACTAAGGCTGTTACTGAACGAGTGTTTCATTAAAGACTGACTTAATTCTTGACTCTGATTGGTCAGAAGGTACTGAGGTGCTGATTAACGTCCTGCTTGTAACAGATGATTATTTCTATAATAACAGCACATTTACAGCGAGTCACATACTGACGTCCACACACTTATTCTCAGACACATTTAACAGATCTCACTTTTCTAAAAGGAGATGTTTATGTAGCAGTTTTGTCTCCAGTGCTTCTCTGTCGCTGGAAAGATTTCAGATTATTAGATCAGTGGTATTTTTTGTCATTACTTCAACAGACTGAAAAAAGTTTATTTTGCTTGTTTTTTTGAGAAACTGATCCATGTGCCTCTGGTGCTCCCCTTATGTGTTCCTGTGTCTGAGGAGTTTATAAATGACCAGCGCTGACACACCTACAGCACTGTGCACAAGTATACACCCCCCACCGCCCACACTCGCTCCCACACTCGCTCTCACACTCGCTCTCACACTCACACTCGCTCCCACACTCCCACTCTCACACTCGCTCTCACTCTCACACTCGATCTCACTTCCACTCGCTCCCACACTCACTCTCACTCGCTCCCACACTCCCACTCTCACACTCACTCTCACTCCCACTCGATCCCACACTCCCACTCTCACACTCGCTCTCACTCTCACACTCGCTCTCACTCCCACTCGCTCCCACACTCACTCTCACTCGCTCCCACACTCCCACTCTCACACTCGCTCCCACTCTCACACTCGCTCTCACTCTCACACTCGCTCTCACTCCCACTCACTCCCACACTCACTCTCACTCGCTCCCACACTCCCACTCTCACACTCGATCTCACTTCCACTCGCTCCCACACTCACTCTCACTCGCTCCCACACTCCCACTCTCACACTCACTCTCACTCCCACTCGATCCCACACTCCCACTCTCACACTCGCTCTCACTCTCACACTCGCTCTCACTCCCACTCGCTCCCACACTCACTCTCACTCGCTCCCACACTCCCACTCTCACACTCGCTCCCACTCTCACACTCGCTCTCACTCTCACACTCGCTCTCACTCCCACTCGCTCCCACACTCACTCTCACTCGCTCCCACACTCCCACTCTCACACTCGCTCCCACTCTCACACTCGCTCTCACTCTCACACTCGATCTCACTTCCACTCGCTCCCACACTCCCACTCTCACACTCGCTCCCACTCTCACACTCGCTCCCACTCTCACACTCGCTCCCACTCTCACACTCGCTCCCACTCTCACACTCGCTCCCTCTCACACTCACTCCCACTCTCACTCTCACACTCGCTCTCACACACTCACTCTCACACTCACTCTCTTTTGTTAAAGCAGTCACGTGTGCTCCTCATGAAATTGTATCATCGCTTCCAGGGTTTATTTATCAGCTACACTGTTAACCAGGTGACACCAGCATCTGCTGATGTTGTAAACACTAATATGCTAATGTGTATATATGGTATTGTAACGTCTCCACCAGGACTCGGCGTCTGGACTCTGTAGGTTTAACTGCGTTGTTAGTTACTGTAATAAACATCTTTTCTTCCTTTTCTCACTACATTAGCAGCATAGAGTTAAATATCACCGGATTATTTCTTGACTTTGTTGCAATGCTGATAATAATAATCCATCACAAAGCCATGTGATTCTCCTGTGTCTCCCTGCAGTGGACGCTGCTCACGCATGGCCTCCTGCACAAAGCGCACCGTTAGTGGCCCAAAGAATGCAGCTTTTAGTTTTGTTTTTTCACACCGTCCTCCTTTTTTTCCAAAAGACAGAAAGGTTGCGTGGTTCCTTCTCATTCATTTAGGCGTGTTTTTTTTTCACTTCTGTAAAAGCCACCCGAATAATCTGCCCTACTTTCTGTGGCTTCTGCGCTGAACAGCTCCAGGATGAGTGGGACGACTCGCTCTCCTGCTGGCGCTTCGGTTACACAGCGTACAGTAGCTGATCTCAGGTCAGACGATGGAATGTAACGCCACTGAACACAGTCACACACACCATGGACCCTGCAGAGGCTCCGGTCACATCCAGCACTTTCACACACACACGTGTTTGTTTCAGTAACACATCACGTCACATTCTCATCTGGGAACAAAAAATCTCCTTAATGTGTAATTCTAAGCAGCTTTGTCCATGTGTGTGTGTGTGTGTGTGTGTGTGTGTGTGCAGGTTTCACAGGTGTGTTAGTACATAAACTTTTAATCATGATTTAATGAGTGTTTTCATGTTTATTATTCTTCATCACACGCGTTCGTGCCACAATACAAATGTGAAAGAATATTAAACACCTGCAGCTTTCTGACTCTGTGCTCGTCGAGTTTAACCTGATGTTTAACACGTTGTTCTTTAACACTCCTTCCTTATAATCCTGTAATTAGACGTGCATGAAGGCTGAAACACACTGAGCTGACACGCTACAGAAATAACGTCCATATTTTACTGGTTCATCCAATTCAATCTCAGTCGACACAAAACATTTCCTAGCTGGAGGTGACTTTGGACACCAGGCCACCGGGACGAGCAGATGTGCAGCGCCGCTGTATAACGTGTGATCATCCTCAGGTCCACGATTTCATGAAGAAAATAAACTTTTACAGCATTTGACAGAAGCCCGTTAACAGAGTAACTTACATTTCAGGTCTTTACACTTCTGAGTGGTTGAGGGTTAAAGGGCCTCCCTGAAGGGCCCGACAACGCAACATGGTGGTGATGGGACTTGAACCTGGGGCCTTCCAGTCAGCAGGGCAATGCCTAACCCCTGCCCCTCCCTCCCAGATCCCACAGAAACGCAACTGCTGCAGTTTCCACCAAACAAGTCAGTGCTGGTCACGACAGAAAGGCACCAGAACTCCCAGTGCGCCACAGACGACCTCAGACGGGAAGCCGACGCTCCCCAGTCCGATCCACCTGCAGGATCTGACGCTAACGTCCCGGTTACAGACACCACGGCGCAATCCTAATTCTGCTTCTCAATTCTCTCCATTGCTGAAAAGTAAACAGTGACGCCGTTAAAGTCATTTCTTGCTTTTTCTACCCAGCCTGCACACTCCAAATAATCCTCCTGAAAGGATTTAATAAAAAGGAAAAATGACATTGAGTTTATATAGAGTGAACATGAGTTTAACAAGGTCCTTTGAGCCTTTGAAATCCTACAACAGAAACCTTTGCGCTTTGTGGTGAAGTGATTTTCGAAGATTCTCGGCTTTTTACAAATAGACACGTTTGCTCATTTGCGCTGCTCAGTCGCGCGGCGTTCGGCTTCTCGCTGATCCTGAGCGCTGGATTCAGGAGGATGTGGTGTAACACACATGGGGATCCCATTCAGAAGCACACACACACACACACACACACACACACACACACACACGCTACATGCTGATGGAACCAGTGAAAATGCTGAGCAGAACAATGACGTACCGGCGCAAAGCAAGTGTCGCTGTGTTCACCCCGATTACTGTGTAGCGTACAGGGTGAAGGGAACACGCGCGTCACCCAAAAACTGGAAGGTTCCTCAAGTTACGACATCGCGGAGACAGCGGGAAGCACAAGTACGACACCAAACATTAGTACGGACATTAGTACGTCTCGTTTCCCACTTTGTCAAGTCAGAAACGCTGTAATTCTGGCCAGTGATTTACTGCATCGAGTGGAATGTGGTGTTAGTCAAAGCGTCCGGGACAGAACAGTACCATGCGGATATTTGAACATAACAAACCGCTAATTTAAAATGAAAAGACTTTCAGCTTTAGTAAGAAAACAGTCCATTCTCACAGACTCGCTGAAACACAACAGGACGATGCGAGTGATGACAGTGTGGCCTGCGTCTTAGGCGTCACATGGCGACTCTCAATAAACACTTAAAAATGTTCCCATGCCAAAACAGAGCTATTAGAGGGAGCACAAACTTTAGGAATCTCCAAAACAACAAGTACAGTAGTTACGCTCTTCAAAAGAAGGAAAGTACTGCTGAGCTCAGAGACACGACGAAAAGCATCAAAGACCAGAAAAGACCAAAGAAAGTGGACAGGAGACGCGGTTCGTAAAGCACAACCCCTTCACAAGTCAATCAGGAGACGGAGACGTCTGGAACAGAAACACAGGAAGCACGATGTACAGCAACCTTCACATGTAACCACATGAACAGACCATGAACTGCTGCAGGGAAACAACACACACTAGACAAAACCCCAAAGATGCAACTGTGAAAGCATCTGCATGCCCACACTGACTACATGGTCTGGAGGGGCGGCACAGACGCGACGCTCTGCTGATAAGAACGCAGGTCTCGGGTCTGCTGCTCCAGTATGGCGTGGTTTACCCAAAGGTCTCTCAGAGGAGTTCGAGAAGATCCAAGAGCCCAGCTGTAGGATAAACGGCTTTGCAGAGTCTCGCAGCGCTGAGTGAGAGGCGTGATGGAGCCACCGCGCGTACGGTTACCACTCAGGGTCTCAGGGACACGCCATCACCGCCGCGTTGCGTCCTGCCCACGACTCCGACACCTACATCTTCTCTTCTGCAGCACAAGACATGAACTAAACCAGGAAGTAAAACCAAACGCCATGGACTCTGTAGAAACCTGATGTATCGATCAGTTACGTCTGCGCGATCGCCACGCCTTTTCTGTGTAGGTTATTTATTTATTTATTGTTCTTTTTAAATTAAGTAAGTAATTGTTTTGAAGGATGTGTATATTTGACACATTGCAGGGTTTTGTACTGCTACTTCCCACCTTGCCAAGTTTGAAATAAATAAATAAATATATACATTTTCCTAATGACAAAAGCTAAAAGCACTACAGTCAAACGTATTGAAACAAAGAGGCACGAGGAAATAAGCAAATAAATAGGCAAATAAAACAAATGACAACAAAAATGGAAAAAACATAACAAACCCAGAACAATTCAACAAGTAAACAAAAACATAAAAGCAAGAACAACATATTTTCACCACAAAACCATAAAGTCATGTGTGTTGTACTGTAAGCAGAGTCGTGTGTGTGTGTGTGTGTGTGTGTGTGTGTGTGTGTGTGTGTGTGACCTCATGAATGTTACTGCTGTTGATGTACAAGAGATTTATCAAAAGAAACTTTTTATAAACTGTGAAAACTGGAGTCGCAGTTATTCGTTTGTCTCAAGTCAAATGTTACTGAAGATGGAAGTGAGAAGTTCTGGTTCTATTGGCGAATCATTTTGTTTCTTTCAATAACCGAATTCTTAAAACTACTTTGATCAACACAATTATCTGCTAAAACGTTTAATAACATTTGACTAACAATAAACTTAAATAATCTTCTATTTGGTTTGTTGTGATCTTACTTTAAAAAAAATCATCTGGATTTTATTTTATTTATTGTCTATTGTGAGTTAACTGTCCTCGTCTAGCGCAAATTTCCTTTATTGTAGTGAAATTTTCTTTCTTTCTTTCTTTTTTCAGGTGTTTCACTCTGTGCTGATGTTCAGGATATTTTCACTTGCTAAGATGTAGTTTAGTTGTAGTTGGGACTAAAGCACAAAGCTGAGTGTTTATTAGAGTATGAGGTCTACGCCAGCGTGTGCGGCGTGTGCAGCGTGTCCGGGTCTAATCGCGCGTCAGACTCCAATGCGTCTCCTCTGCAGCGCGCGCGTGTCTCTGTAACTACACAAACAAGAACGTCTGCTAAAATCTACTTCAGTCTCAATGTAGAGGAAGTTGAGAGACAGAACTGAAAGCTCAGCGTGTCGCTCCGACCCCGTCAGTCTAAAGGGATTCTGTGTGAAGGTGTGTAAATACCACCAAAAAAACAAACACCACAAGCAGGATGAAACCTGGAGAAACTGCAGATCTTTCACTTTCTTCTCCCACATCGCTACAATAAACAACTCCTCCAGGCAAATAACTGGCTGTGCACTCTATGACCAGGGAGCACACACACACACACACACAAAGGAAGGCATGTTGTACACAGCAGTGGCTGTGCTCATGGAGCCTCTGACGTCACGGCACTCGCGTGACGCTGCCAAGTCAGGAGTTAAATTTAGATCCTGGGCACCAGACCAGACGCTGCAAAACAATGTGATACCACAACTACTGCTTTAACTGGAGACATCACACACACACACACACACACACACACACACACACACATACACATACACACACATACACACACACACACACACACACATACACACATTCACTCACACACACACACACACACACACACACACACACACACACACACACACACACACACACACACACACACACACACACACACACACACACACACACACACACACACACACACACACACACATACACACATACACANACAGTACTGTTGCAGCGCCACTAACCGCTCTGACCCGCCCATCATCTCACCCTTTCAATCTCACCCCAACTGCTGTCTCCGCCTTCCATGAGCTCTGTCGCCACTTCACCACTGCTCCCATCCTCCTTCACCCGGATGCTGATAAACCATTCGTTGTGGAGGTGGACGCTTCGGATGTGGGCGCCGGGGCTGTTCTCTCCCAGCGAGGTCCAGACCAAAAACTGCATCCTTGCAGTTTTTTCTCCAAGAAATTTGACGCCACCCAGCAGCGATACGGAGTAGGGGACCGCGAGCTGCTGGCCATAAAGTGGGCCTTGGAGGAATGGCGACACTGGCTCCAGGGCGCCAGAGAGCCGTTCATCGTCTGGACCGACCACCAAAACCTCATTACAATCCGCACGTTAAAACAGCTGAACCCCAGACAGGCGCGATGGGCACTATTCTTCGAAAATTACAATTTCCACCTGTCATACCGCCCGGGGTCCAAGAACACCAAAGCCGACGCCCTCTCCCGACAACACGAGGAAGACGTCCCCCGGACGGACCCCGCGCCTGTACTGCCAGCCATCAAGATCCTCGCACCGCTCAGGTGGGACCTGGAAACGAGGGTTCGCCAGGCACAAGCTACGGAGACCGCACCAGCAGGTGTGCCGCCTGGCCGACTCTACGTCCCCAACGCCATCAGGGCCGAAGTGCTTCAGTGGGGACACTCCTCTCCCCTTTCAGGACACCCCGGGAGACGGCGGACCCTACTGTTTGTACAACGTGCTTTCTGGTGGCCCAGTATGAAGAAGGACGTAGATGAGTTCGTCCAGGCGTGCCCAGTGTGTGCCAGGTCCAAGGACAGCAACAGACCATCACCGGGGGAACTTCAACCACTTCCGGTTCCCCGCCGACCCTGGACACACATTGCCGTTGACTTCATCACGGGCCTGCCGGTTTCGGAAGGAAAGGACACCATCCTCACCATCGTCGACCGGTTCTCCAAAGCTGTTCACCTGGTGGCCCTCTCCGGTCTCCCGTCAGCTAAAAGGACAGCCGAGTTGATATTAGAGCACGTAGTCCGCCTGCATGGGTTCCCAAAGGACATCGTCTCGGACAGGGGGCCCCAGTTCACGTCCCGGTTCTGGAAGGCCTTCTGCCGTCTGATCAATTCCACCTGCAGTCTGTCCTCCGGTTACCACCCACAGACTAACGGTCAGACGGAGCGAACCAACCAACAACTGGAGCGCTACCTGAGATGCTTTATTGCTGATCGCCAGTGCTCCTGGGCCCGCCACCTCATTTGGGCTGAGCTGTCACACAACCTCCACCTATCTTCTGCCACCAACCTAAGCCCATTTGAGGTATGCTACGGCTTCCAACCTCCGATGTTCGATCATCAGGAGCCGGAGGTGGAAGTGCCGTCAGCCCAACAGTTGGTTCGTCGGTGTCGACGGCTTTGGAGACAAGCCAACCAAGCCATTCAAAAGGCCAATCGCCGCTACACCCTGCAACATCGCCGTCGACACCCATCGGGACGAATGTACCAAGTAGGTGATAAGGTATGGCTCTCAACAAAAAACCTTCACCTGCAGACTGAGTCAAGGAAACTATCACCCAGATTCATCGGACTATACCGCATCAATCTCCGGATTAACCCTGTCACCTACCGGCTCCAGCGTCATGGCTACCCTGGATCCATCCGTATTCCACACTCCCAGCTCAAACCCTTCACCACCTCGTTCCATGGTTCCACCCACCCACTTGCTCCTCCTCCCCCAGAGATTGAGGGTGGTCCCGCCATACCGCTCGCCGATCCTGACCCACGTCCGGGCAGGCTCCAGTACCTGGTGGATTGGGAAGGTTACCGCCCCGGTGAGAGATCTTGACTGCCTCGTTCGCCTTAGACCGAATCATCCGGACTACCGTCGTCGGTATCTACCCCAGGACCGCCGAGACGTGGTCCTGGACGGGGTACCTGTCATGCACACTCATAACACGACCGGCACTAGGACCCGGAAGTAATACGGTCGGGTTTCAGGAA
>QNUK01001821.1:0-7500 GCA_013621035.1 Clarias magur | reverse complement strand
TTCCAAAGTGATGTATATTCAGTCTGTTTCTGAACTAAATATTTCCTCCTGTTATTGGAGAGCAGATATTGTGACGTACTGAAAAGCTCGATGTTGGGATTCAAACCGTCTGTAAATGAACTGGAGGGGCGAGACGAGCTGGACTGGGAGCTTCTGAACCCTGAGCAGCGCGACAGCAGGGACCAGACCAGCTAGCAGTCTCGGCACCGCACGCCGATCAGCAACCAACAACACACTCTTATTATTACTCATTTACCGTAAATCCCTCAGTCTCGATCACTCATGCAGTCACGGCGTCTGCGCATCAACGCTGAGACTCACGGACTCACAGCACGAAAGGGAGCTGGACAAATTAACAGGAACAATCCAGTGAAAAAGCCCTTTCAGTAACTAAAGCAATTACAAATGCAGCTAAACACATGAGTCACAGTTTAGCAGTTTGGATCGGCGCTAGACACGTCTTTACAATCAGCAAGTCTTTAAAGCAGGAGGGCAAAAAGTCAGACTGTCTCAATCAGAAAGAAAATCATTTAATGCATCGAGGGAAACATGCTCACTTAAGCCGGATCTGCTCAAACAACATTCGTCTGCGGTCACGAGCAGGCGCTTTAGGACATCTGACAGCATCGCTACGAAAGAATTCCTTTAAAAAACATCCCAGACCTGAATCAGCACCTCTGTGACCCAGTGCGAACACAAATTACATGTTGCAGGGTTCACTGGAGGCCGAATATAACGGAGTTCAGGAGCCGTGATGCAAAAGGCCCAGACGCGTAACCAGGACTGAGGAGGACGAAGCCTGAAGAGCAATGGAAAGATTAACGCCAGTTGTCTTGGGCTCTTTTTTTGTTTTCCTGAAACCAGATGTGTTCATCTTCAGAGAAGTTCATCATCCCACAACATCTGGTGTCTGCAGTTGAACCTGATGGTGGATCCACAGGACACGGGAAACGTCATGGGAACCGAATGTACCGTCATCGCTACGCGTGTTCGTATGAATGAACTTTTATAGTCTAATGTGAACTTATGTGTGGATGTTAGGAAGATCATTTCTTAGAGAATCAAATGATATGAAAGTGTCGAACTGGCCAGCCTTAATGTAAACTCCATGAGGAATGCAAAAGGTTTCAGGATGAATCAGGCTTAGTGCAGCTCTCAGTGAACATCCTAACACACGCACCAGCAGATCCAAATGTAAGAACAGGTACAGAACGCACTTTCATATGGTAACAAGAACACTAAGAGCAGGCTTTGAAACCACTACTGGTGCCGGGGCGGGGCCTATTTCATTCCCAATCAAAACACTCAACTGTGTCAGAAACTCTCTAAGACGGCTTTTCATTCGTCCTTTATTTCATTTTCAGAGTTGTCTAGGTTGACTTTGTTTCCCTGAATGCCGTGCTCGGAGCACACGTTACACAATGCACGGTGTTGTGTGTCAACATTCAGTGTCTCAACAGTGTTAAGAAGAGCAGAAGTTCAGCACCGAAGGGGAAAAAATCTTTTTCTGAAATCTTTCTGTTCTGCAGTTTAGAGTTCGAATCATCAGACCGAGGGGGCAAACACCTCCTGTTACACACGGTCACATGATATACATCACAAGCAGTAACAGTGTACACATTAACACCACTCCTACAGCTACTCCATCGGGTGTGTGTTACCATTTGTAAAGAGAGCGTTCGAGTCAAAGCGGAACTTCTGACTGTACAGAATAACAGAACACTGAGAGTAAACACTCGCTTTATGTCTCTATATAATCCCCTGATACACTCATGCACTTATCACAGAGTCTCACTAGAGCTCGGACACCATCAGGGGACAAAGTTCTCTCAGTACGGCGGAGCCGCGATCGGATCGTCTGTCTGATTCACGTCTCAAACGCCGGCCTCCCACGAACTCCTGTAATATTCCAAACATGTGACATTACAGGTCAGGACTGTACGGGGGCGTGGCCATCCCTCCCAGCCCTGAACACCCTGATGATGTCTCGTAAACACAGCCGTACGGGGTTCAGCCTGAGGCACTGTAGCCCAAACTGCAGCAGTTTTGCAGCAAGACAGAAAGTATATAGTCTTGTTATATAAAAAGTGATATTTCTTGACAGCGTCAAAAATTAAATAAAAGACCCAATCTGTTTACACAAATGCTATACAAAATAAAAGACTCTTTAAATTAAAGACCAAAGTACAACTATAACACCACGCTGATAACTTTCAGAGGTGGGATCCTGGAGCGATCAGACAGTGGTGTGGAGATGCTCGGGTTCCCGTCTCAGCAGAGCGCACTGTATACCGGAACACTGCTATCACTCTCTCTGGAACTCAACATGTTGTTTACGTCTCCGTACATTCCCTCAATAACAAGCCTCACTTTTCACAGGCATTTCGTTCTCCATGACTGCCAGCAGCAGATCTTTTTAACAAGACGGTCTAATCTCAGCTGTATGGTGGCACACAGTTGGTAGCAGTGCCACCTCGCAGCTCAAAGGGGCCCTCGTGCAATCCTGAGCTGGAGTTCGTTCTCCACAACAGGGAGGAGAATTTCCAAACATTTTAATATCAACAGATTATGATGTGTTTCTTTATTTAATCAGTTATTTAAACCATGGAGGTGGAGGACAGTCCTGAGAAACTTACTAGATTTACTTTATATTTCCACTTATTACACTTTAGAATATCAGCTCCATTAAATGTAAAGCTGTGTAGTGCACTACGTAGGGTGTACACTCCCTTGTTCCTCACACCCAGTAGTGCCCTTGATCAGGGGTTAGAGAGGGATTTGAGATTCAGCCTCGTGTTAGAAGCTAGTTATCTTTGTAGCTAAGCGTAGAAGTCGTGAACAGAACGACACGGACGGTTCAGAGACATCGTGTCGTTTCGTTATTGTACAGGCGACTCTCACCCACGCTGAGACACACAGTTAGTGTCATTAACCACTGGACAACACCTGGGACACACCTGGGACACGCCCAGTCACACAGATAGTTACACAGCACAGTGCTGTTACTGTCTGTTATCAGCAGGTTTATCCCTGTACTTTACAGTTATACTTCATAAGAGCCTTTAATGTACATGTAAGTTGTATGATTAAAAGATATACAATAAAAGGTTCAAAAATATATGAACCTTTCAGAGTCAGTGCAAGGAAAAGAGGAGTTTGGTGTGTGTGTGTGTGCGTGTGTGTGTGTGCGTGTGTGTGTGTGTGTGCACTGCTGCTTTAAACTGACTTGATACAGCCACCTAGCTGCCATGTAGTAACTCAGCCTGAGACACACACACACACACACACACACACACACAGGGAGGGGGTTTACTGTCTCTTTAAGGCCTTTAATCTCTTCGATCTGAAGCGTTTGTCTCCTACCAGCTAATGGCCGCCTCGGTGCGCGCGCACGCGTGCTGTGTGTGTGTATGTGTGTGTGCATGTGTGTGTGTGTGTGTGTGTGTGATGACCACAGGGAGCTCTGCTCTCTCCAACACCTCAGTCTGCTACAGAACTGACACAGAGCATGAGATTTAAACCGGAACTGGAGGAAAAGTAATGAAATGTTTCACTCTGTGTCACATCACAGGCTTGAGCACTACAATCTGCGCGCACGCACACACACACACACACACACACACACACACACACACACACACACACACACACCTTCAGCATGCATTACTGTTCTGCACTCAGACCCAGGCTCAGGTCAGGCGCACTCCAGTGGAGACATTTGGAGTGGAAATATCAACAACAACAACAACAAAATAATAATAAAGATTATTATTATTATTATTAAACAACAACAATTATTACATATTGTAGTTAATTGTTAATAATAATAAATAATAATAATTGCAGAGTGAGACACACTGGAGATATGAGACTTGTAGTGAGATACACTGGTGAGTGTGTGTGTGTGTGTGTGTGTGTGTGTGTGTGTGTGTGTGTGTGTGTGGAGATATGAGACTTGTCTCTCCACACCGACAGCAGCGCGGTAATGTAAACACACCGCACGCGCTCTGACACGGAAACAAACAAATGAGAAAAAGTTTGAAGTCAATCGTGAACTTTGGGGAAAAGTGTGTAAACACCGTCAGTAACACAACTGCGACCTGACTGTGTGTGTGTGTGTGTGTGTGTGTGTGAAGCTGGTAAAAGTGAAAGCTCTGATCAACTTCACCAGTTTCCCTCAACAGTTTGTATCTCTGCTTACTTCCGACCTGCTGTTTCCGAAAGTGCAACAAGAAACACACACACACACGCAGCAGCGCGCAACTCAGTCTGTGGGGAAAGTTTCTGTGCATGCATGGATGTGATAGACGTGCGTGCGTGATGCTGCTCCCTTTGTGTCAACACTGTTTGCGCGCACACACACACACACATACACACACACACAGAGAGAGAGAGACTGACCGCGATCAGAGTGTTGTTCCGCTGCTCCGAGGACTCGCTCTGGTCCTGCTGCTTGCTCTGCTGCTGCTGCTGCTGCTGCTGCTTGCCCTTCTTGGCCCTGTGCTCCAGGGTGCGCTGGTACAGGGCCGCGGTCTCCCTGCGCTCGAGCTCCAGCTGCTCCGCGTGCGCTTGCTGGAATCGGGCCTCGCACGCGCTGTGGTGCCGCCGGCAGCCCTCGATCCTCTGCCGGAGCCGCTCCACCACCGTGCTGTGCTTCGGCACTCCGGCTCCCACCCCGGCCCCGGGACCGGCCCCCCCGCCGCCGCCGCCGCCGCCGCCGCCGCTACAGTTCCCGGGAGTCGTGCTGTTGCTCCCGGCGCTCAGGCTCACGTTCCCGCCGCTGTTGATGCACACACCGCCGGTAGAGGCAGCGGGGCCGGAGTAATCCCCCATCATCATCCGCGCCGCTGCGGCCACGAGCGCGCTCTCACGAGGAAGTTTGCTCAAAGCTTCCTCAGCCCCGATCCTCACACCAGCACCGGGACCGGTACCGGCACCCGTCCGGACCCGCCTCTCCGAACCCTGACCCGGTCCGGCTGGAGAGAGACAGAGAGAGCAGGGCTGGAGACGCGGTACAGCGCAGCGCTCCTCCGGGGACAGACCGCCGTGACTGTGTGTGTGTGTGTGTGTGAGTGTGTGAGAGTGTGTGTGTGTGAGTGTGTGAGAGTGTGTGTGTGTGTGTGTGCAGCACCGGGAGACAAGCACCGGGAGGCTGCGCTCGCGCCGCTCAGCGCTCCATCACGCGCTCCCGCGCTCGGTCTCACGCGCCGCCGAGCCGCCGCTCCTCCTCGGACACACAAAAAGTTTCCCGGTCCGCAGGCGCGCGCTCCCGAGCACGAGTTCCGTGAAGTTTCCGTTTCATCTCATTCGCCGTGAGTGAGCTCGCGCTCTCCTGCTCGCGCGCGCGGAGAAAAGCGCTCCCTCCTCCCGCGCGTGAACAAAGAAAGGTGTGCAGTTCACAAAGTCGGAGTGAGTGAGTGTGTGAGTGTGTGTGTGAGAGAGAGAGAGAGAGAGAGTGCGCGCGTGTGTGTGTTGAGGGAAATCCTACAGACGCGTTAATGTGTGGCTCGCGCGCTCGGCGGCGGCTGCAGCCACCATCACAATGCTCGCGCTCCAGACCCCTCCCCCTCCCCCTCACCCCCCCCAACACACACACACACACACACACACACAACCCCCCCCCCCCCCCTCAGTGCCAGCGGAGTAATATCAGGACAGAGCCGCACACACACACACACACACACACACACACACGGCTCCGAGCAAAACACGGAGCGGAGTGTAGAGTCCCCGCGCGGAAGAGCCGGAGTCTCTCTCTCACACACACACACACACACACACACACGCTACACAGGGAGAAAAATAACACCAGTAACAGAGACATGAGGAGTCCGAACTGTGCAATGTGTTATATATAATAATGAATAACAATAATAACAACAACAACAAAACTACTACTACTAATAATAATAACACACTTCTCATCAGCTTAACATGCTTTAAAAGCTAAATAAACTTTGGTATTAAAAATGAAAAAAGAAAAATAATGAAATGAAATAGATAAATTAATTAAATTGTTTACTCTATTATACGTGTATAACCGCATAATTATATACAGTATGTTATTATATAATATATAGATGTAGATGATATATAGATATATGGACGATATATACTTTATCTCTATATACATCGGAGAATATCACTGCTGACACACTGCCATATCTCACTATGTTATAATATATATCATATTATACACATCCTGTTCAATTTATTAAGTTTTTTATTCAAATTATATTTTATTGTAACATTTTAAATTGTAGATTTTTACATTGGGACAATTTCAAAAAAAATTATTTTCATTTTCACCTTTCTATCTTATTCTACCTTAGTTTTTTGGTCACAAACAGTCATTTACATCCTGTATACTGTATATAAACAGAGACCTACACACATATATCCTGCTCTTATGGACATCGCCTGCTTCACTCACAGCTCACAGACGCCCCTGATTGGCTGTGGAGCCGTGATTAATGTGAGAGGAGCACTAAGTACCTCTCGTCCCTCCCCTTGGCCAATCAGCTCTCTCTAGACCTCCAGCTGTGAGAGGTTACAGCGTCACCTGGGAATCGAACTCACAATCTTCTGATGGTAGGGCGAGAACTTTACCACTGCGCCACTCAGAGGCCCCTGAATATTTTTTTACAGAAAAAAAAAATATATATATATATATATATTACAAATCTTGAAATTTTACAAATAAAAACTGAGTCAATACGTTGTGGATCCACATTTCACAGCAATTACAGCTGCAGGTCTTTTAGGATGTGTCTCTACCAGCTTTGCTCATCTAAAAAGTGAGATTTTTGCCCGTTCTTCTTTGCTCTTTTCAGATTCTCAGTTGGATTTAGCAGATTTTGATCTAAACCCTAAGCACTGTAGTAGCTCTGGCTGTATGTTTAGGGTCATTGTCCTGCTGGAAGTTGAAGCCCCGCCCCAGTCTCAAGTCTTTTGCAGTCTCTAACAGGTTTTCTTCTGTCCTGTATTTGGCTCCATCCAGCCGCCAACATGTTTCACGGTGGAGATGGTGTGTTCAGAGTGATGTGCATGTGATCTTGCATTTAAACCAAAAAGTAAAATTTTGGTCTCATCTGACCAAAACATCTTCTTCCACATGGCTTGTCGCAAACTTTCTTTTAACTTCTTGTCTCTCTTCCATAAAGGCCAGATTTGGCGAGTGCATGACGAATAGTTGTCCTGAGGACAGGTTCTCCCCCCGGAGCTGCGGATCTCTGCAGCTCCTCCAGAGTTCCCATGGGCCTCTTGGCTGCTTCTCTGATTAATTCTGTCCTCGCCCGGCCTGTGAGTTTAGGTGGACGTCCATGTCTTGGTAGGTTTGCAGTTCTGCCGTTCTCTTTCCATTTTCAGATGATGGATTGAACAGCGCTCCGTGAGATGTTAGCTTGCCTGAAAAAGCTTGGGATGTTTTTTATAACCTAACCCTGCTTTAAGCTTTAAACCCACTTTATCCCTGACCTGTCTGCTGGGTTCCTTGGGCTT
>QNUK01001820.1:25000-26891 GCA_013621035.1 Clarias magur | reverse complement strand
ACACCTACACTACACCACCCTTACAGCAACACTAAACCTACACTACACCACCCTTACACCTACACTACACCTACATTAAACCTACACTACCCTTACACCTACACTACACCTACACTACACCACCCTTACACCTACATTAAACCTACACTACCCTTACACCTACACTACACCTACACTACACCACCCTTACAGCAACACTAAACCTACACTACACCACCCTTACACCTACACTACACCTACATTACACCTACACTACCCTTACACTACACTCTGGAATTTTCTTCAGCATCAATAAAGTATCTATCTACACCTACACTACACCACCCTTAAACCTACACTACACTACCCTAACACCTACACTACACCACCCTTACAGCTACACTACACCTACACTACACCACCCTTACACTTACACTACACCACCCTTACACCTACACTACACATACACTACACCTACACTACCCTTACACCTACACTACACCTACACTACTCCACCCTTACACCTACACTACACCCACACTACATTACCCTTACACCTACCCTACACTTACACCTACACAACACCTACACTACACCTACACTACCCTTCCACCTACACTACACCTACACTACTCTTACACCTACACTACCCTTACACCTACACTACACCTACACTACACCACCCTTACACCTACACTAAACCTACACTACAACCAAACTACACTACCCTTACACCTATACTACACCTACACTACACCACCCTTACATCTACACTACACCTACACTACCCTTACACCTACACTACACCTACATTACACCTACACTACACCACCCTTACACCTACACTACACCTACACTACACCTACACTACCCTTACACCTACACTACCCTTACACCTACACTACACCACCCTTACACCTACACTACAACCAAACTACACTACTCTTACACCTACACTACAACCAAACTACACTACTCTTACACCTACACTACACCTACACAACACCACCCTTACACCTACACTACACCTACATTACACCTACACTACCCCTACACTACACCTACATTACACCTACACTACACCACCCTTACACCTACACTAAATCCTACATTACACCTACACTACACCACCCTTACACCTACACTACATCCTACATTACACCTACACTACCCTTACACCTACACTACCCTTACACCTACACTACACTTACACTACAACTACACTACACCTACATTACACCTACACTACACCACCCTTACACCTACACTACACCTACATTACACCTACATTACACCTACACTACACCACCCTTACACCTACACTACACCTACACTACCCTTACACCTACCCTTACACCTACACTACACCTAAACTACACATACACTACCCTTACACCTACAATACACCTACACTACACCACCCTTACACCTACACTACCCTTACACCTACACTACACCTACACTACACCTACACTACCCTTACACCCACACTACACCTACACTACCCTTACACCTACACTACACCTACACTACACCTACACTACCCTTACACATACACTACACCTACACTACAACTACACTACACCACCCTTACCCCTACACTAAACCTACACTACAACCAAACTACACTACCCTTACACCTACACTACACCTACACTACACCTACACTACACCACCCTTACACCTACATTAAACCTACACTACCCTTACACCTACACTACACCTACACTACACCACCCTTACAGCAACACTAAACCTACACTACACCACCCTTACACCTACACTACACCTACATTAAACCTACACTACCCTTACACCTACACTACACCTACACTACACCACCCTTACACCTACATTAAACCTACACTACCCTTACACCTACACTACACCTACACTACACCACCCTTACAGC
>QNUK01001820.1:15000-20000 GCA_013621035.1 Clarias magur | reverse complement strand
TATGGACTGTATGGACTGTATGGTCTGTATGGACTGTATGGACTGTATGGTCTGTATGGACTGTATGGACTGTATGGTCTGTATGGACTGTATGGACTGTATGGTCTGTATGGACTGTATGGACTGTATGGTCTGTATGGACTGTATGGACTGTATGGTCTGTATGGACTGTATGGACTGTATGGTCTGTATGGACTGTATGGACTGTATGGTCTGTATGGACTGTATGGACTGTATGGTCTGTATGGACTGTATGGACTGTATGGTCTGTATGGACTGTATGGACTGTATGGTCTGTATGGACTGTATGGACTGTATGGTCTGTATGGACTGTATGGACTGTATGGTCTGTATGGACTGTATGGACTGTATGGTCTGTATGGACTGTATGGACTGTATGGTCTGTATGGACTGTATGGACTGTATGGTCTGTATGGACTGTATGGACTGTATGGTCTGTATGGACTGTATGGACTGTATGGTCTGTATGGACTGTATGGACTGTATGGTCTGTATGGACTGTATGGACTGTATGGTCTGTATGGACTGTATGGACTGTATGGTCTGTATGGACTGTATGGTCTGTATGGTCTGTATGGACTGTATGGACTGTATGGTCTGTATGGACTGTATGGACTGT
The DNA here is from genome assembly GCA_013621035.1 of Clarias magur. Taxonomy (NCBI): domain Eukaryota; kingdom Metazoa; phylum Chordata; class Actinopteri; order Siluriformes; family Clariidae; genus Clarias; species Clarias magur. The sequence continues at coordinate 19,360 of QNUK01001820.1, read as the reverse complement.
ATGGTCTGTATGGACTGTATGGACTGTATGGTCTGTATGGACTGTATGGTCTGTATGGACTGTATGGACTGGATGGTCTGTATGGTCTGTATGGACTGTATGGACTGGATGGTCTGTATGGTCTGGATGGTCTGTATGGTCTGTATGGTCTGGATGGACTGTATGGACTGTATGGTCTGTATGGACTGTATGGTCTGTATGGACTGTATGGTCTGTATGGTCTGGATGGACTGTATGGTCTGTATGGACTGTATGGACTGTATGGTCTGTATGGACTGTATGGACTGTATGGTCTGTATGGTCTGTATGGCCTGTATGGCCTGTATGGACTGTATGGCCTGTATGGACTGTATGGTCTGTATGGTCTGGATGGACTGTATGGACTGTATGGACTGTATGGACTGTATGGTCTGTATGGACTGTATGGTCTGTATGGCCTGTATGGACTGTATGGACTGTATGGTCTGTATGGTCTGTATGGACTGTATGGCCTGTATGGCCTGTATGGACTGTATGGCCTGTATGGTCTGTATGGTCTGTATGGACTGTATGGCCTGTATGGCCTGTATGGACTGTATGGCCTGTATGGACTGTATGGTCTGTATGGACTGTATGGTCTGTATGGACTGTATGGACTGTATGGTCTGTATGGACTGTATGGACTGTATGGTCTGTATGGTCTGTATGGACTGTATGGACTGTATGGTCTGTATGGACTGTATGGTCTGTATGGACTGTATGGACTGTATGGTCTGTATGGACTGTATGGACTGTATGGACTGTATGGTCTGTATGGACTGTATGGACTGGATGGTCTGTATGGTCTGTATGGACTGTATGGACTGGATGGTCTGTATGGTCTGGATGGTCTGTATGGTCTGTATGGTCTGGATGGACTGTATGGACTGTATGGTCTGTATGGACTGTATGGTCTGTATGGACTGTATGGTCTGTATGGTCTGGATGGACTGTATGGTCTGTATGGACTGTATGGACTGTATGGTCTGTATGGACTGTATGGACTGTATGGTCTGTATGGTCTGTATGGCCTGTATGGCCTGTATGGACTGTATGGCCTGTATGGACTGTATGGTCTGTATGGTCTGGATGGACTGTATGGACTGTATGGACTGTATGGACTGTATGGTCTGTATGGACTGTATGGTCTGTATGGCCTGTATGGACTGTATGGACTGTATGGTCTGTATGGTCTGTATGGACTGTATGGCCTGTATGGCCTGTATGGACTGTATGGCCTGTATGGTCTGTATGGTCTGTATGGACTGTATGGCCTGTATGGGTATGGACTGTATGGTCTGTATGGACTGTATGGTCTGTATGGACTGTATGGTCTGTATGGACTGTATGGACTGTATGGTCTGTATGGTCTGTATGGACTGTACTGTATGCCTGTATGGACTGTATGGTCTGTATGGACTGTATGGTCTGTATGGTCTGTATGGTCTGTATGGACTGTATGGTCTGTATGGTCTGTATGGTCTGGATGGACTGTATGGACTGTATGGTCTGTATGGACTGTATGGACTGTATGGTCTGTATGGTCTGTATGGACTGTATGGTCTGTATGGACTGTATGGTCTGTATGGTCTGGATGGACTGTATGGTCTGGATGGTCTGGATGGACTGTATGGTCTGTATGGTCTGTATGGACTGTATGGACTGTATGGCCTGTATGGACTGTATGGACTGTATGGTCTGTATGGTCTGGATGGACTGTATGGTCTGTATGGACTGTATGGTCTGTATGGTCTGTATGGTCTGTATGGACTGTATGGCCTGTATGGACTGTATGGACTGTATGGTCTGGATGGACTGTATGGTCTGGATGGACTGTATGGACTGTATGGTCTGTATGGACTGTATGGACTGTATGGTCTGTATGGTCTGTATGGACTGTATGGTCTGTATGGACTGTATGGCCTGTATGGCCTGTATGGACTGTATGGACTGTATGGCCTGTATGGCCTGTATGGTCTGTATGGCCTGTATGGTCTGTATGGACTGTATGGACTGTATGGACTGTATGGCCTGTATGGCCTGTATGGTCTGTATGGTCTGTATGGACTGTATGGACTGTATGGTCTGTATGGACTGTATGGCCTGTATGGCCTGTATGGACTGTATGGACTCTGGAGGACATCATGAACATCCTCAACTGCCAGTCATGTATTTCCCCCTGAAGCCTCTTCACCTGTAGCACCTCACTCAGAGTCGGACCTCAGACAGACTGTTCTACACAGACGGAATGACACAACCTTCACATGTGTGTGTGTGTGTGTGTGTGTGTGTGTGCTGAAGGTGCAGAGAGTGTGGAGTACAAAGGCAACACGTTCCATGACGGCTGTTTCACGTGTTATAAGTGTAAGCAACCGATCGGCTCTGAGAGCTTCATCACCAAGAACGAGAATGTTTACTGCAGCAGCTGCCACGAGAGCAAGTTCGCTAAACACTGCACCGCCTGCAGGAAGGTGAGACACACACACACACACACATGCATGCATCATACACACACACATGCATGTGATGTTTATATGTGTGTGTGATGTGTTTGTATACGTGTGTGTGTGTGTGTGTGTGTGTGTGTGTGTGTGTGTGTGTGTGTGTGTATGTGTGTAGCCCATCACAGGAGGCGGTGTGAACTATCAGGACCAGCCGTGGCACTCTGAGTGTTTGGTGTGTGTGGTGTGTGTGAAGCCTCTGGCTGGAACTCGCTTCACTTCTGAAAAGGAGAAACTCTACTGCGTGGACTGTTACAAAACACACGTGGCCAAGAAGTGCAGCGGCTGCCAGAACCCCATCACTGGTACACACACACACACACACACACACACACACACACACACACTCTGTTGGGATACAGAAGTGACTGTGGAGGAGGGAATGTAAAGTAATGAAGAGGAATTATAAAGTAAGGATGAGGGAATGATGAGCCGGGGTGGGGTGGGGGTGGGGGTGGGGGGTGATGTGTGAGGAGTGGGAGGGTCCCAGGCGTCCTGAGCGGACCTGAGGCTTTACGGACAGGAGAGCGGTGTGTCTGGTGTTCCATCGTCCACTCAGTGTGTGTGTGTGTGTGTGTGTGTGTGTGTGTGTGTGTGTGTGTGTGTACCAGTGATCAGAGTCAGTGCGCTGTAACGTTAGCAAAACAACAGGTGTTAAAGTTAATGATTTTGTTATGATAATTAACCAGATGATTTGTTTTCCTGCTGCAGGTTTTGGAAAAGCCACCAATGTGGTGAACTACGAGGGAGGAACATGGCACGATTACTGCTTCACCTGCAAGAAGTGCTCAGTGAACATCGCCGAAAAACCCTTCAACTCCAAGGCCGGGAACGTCTACTGCACCGACTGCGCCAAAAAACTGTAGAGACGCGCGAGAGAGACAGAGAGAGACAGAGAGAGACAGAGACGCATATCAGTCACAGCATTGTTCATTTAGTCTCGCTGCAGGAGCTCAAGATCGCTTGCTAACACCGCGCACCGTCTCATAGCATAGCATTCTACTAGTCTCGCTTCTAAATGTCTACTCACTTTTAAATGTCCATCTGTGTGTGTGTTTAAAAAAACATCATAACCCTTCTTTTAGCCTGATCTTACTGCACGAGCCACAATAATTCTACACTTACAGAAACTGATGTATAACCAAATCAGAAAAATCTAATAAATAAATACAAAGTTTGTGTATGTGTGTGTGTGTGTGTGTGTGTGTGTGTGTATCAATTCATGAATTACAGATTGTAAAAGTTCTAGTGAATTAGAGTTTTAGATAAAGAGCACCACCCAGTGGTGAAGAGGGAAACGTGTCCACACCACCTGAGTATGAACACCAGAGGAGGGTAGAGTAGCTACGACAGGTTACTCAGGTAAGACGAGCTGTAAAATAATATTCCTCAAGATGAAGCCAAATGTATTCGGTGACGAGATTCCCAAGTATCGTAATGTCTGATTTATTATTTTAGAAATTATGTAAACAACCAAACAAAATGATTAAATAATCTAATTCTGGCATTTACAAATAATAAATATATTAAATGTGAAATAAATAAAATGAAATAAATGAGTAAAAATAAATATCTTTACAAAATAGCGAATTAAGGAACAAGAAACACAAATCGAACTTTTTTTCACAACATAAAGCTTTTGTAATAAATCCCTGCTGTAGGTAGCACATGTCTGTGTGTGTAAGTTATAGTGTGTATCAGTCGCCCTGCAGATGACTCAGCACAACTTCACTATAAACCTTTAGCTTATTTGCTAATTATATATGCTAACATTGCAACATTCAACAAAAAACAGCTGAACTAACGTGACGTGTTTCCTCAGGCTAGAAGTCGACTGTTTA
>QNUK01001820.1:0-12500 GCA_013621035.1 Clarias magur | reverse complement strand
GTGTGTGTGTGTGTGTGCATGGTGGTACGTTGGGTTCCCAGACTTTTATTGTGTTTGTTCTTTTATTTTTATGAGGAATCGACTCCTAAAAGTCTCGTAAATTTGAAGCTTTTACTCATCAACAATTTATTATAATCATACATTGGGTGTGTGTGTGTGTGTGTGTGTGTGTGTGTGTGCGTGATTTCATCTCTCCTGCAGAAGTCATGTTCAGCGTTGCTCTGTGTTTTGTTGTTTTGTTGCTGCACGTCACGTCTATGAAGGATGCAGGTAAATACAAAGGTGTGTAGAGTCACTAAAACTCCACTCAAGGGGAGCTGAACTTCAGAATAATATTACTCAAGTAGAAGTAAAAAAGTATTGAGTAACTGTTTCATCATAATGTCTAATTCATTATTTTTATAAATAATAATAATTATATATGATATTGTGTGGGTTTATATATATATACACAGTGTATATACTGAAGTGTGTGTGTTTATATATATACAGTACACAGTGTATACGCTGAAGTGTGTGTGTTTATATATATACAGTACACAGTGTATATACTGAAGTGTGTGTGTTTATATATATACAGTACACAGTGTATATACTGAAGTGTGTGTGTTTATATATATACAGTACACAGTGTATATACTGAAGTGTGTGTGTTTATATATATACAGTACACAGTGTATATACTGAAGTGTGTGTGTTTATATATATACAGTACACAGTGTATATACTGAAGTGTGTGTGTTTATATATATACAGTACACAGTGTATATACTGAAGTGTGTGTGTTTATATATATACAGTACACAGTGTATATACTGAAGTGTGTGTGTTTATATATATACAGTACACAGTGTATACGCTGAAGTGTGTGTGTTTATATATATACAGTACACAGTGTATACGCTGAAGTGTGTGTTTATATATATACAGTACACAGTGTATATACTGAAGTGTGTGTGTTTATATATATACAGCACACAGTGTATATACTGAAGTGTGTGTGTTTATATATATACAGTACACAGTGTATATACTGAAGTGTGTGTGTTTATATATATACAGTACACAGTGTATATACTGAAGTGTGTGTGTTTATATATATACAGTACACAGTGTATACGCGAAGTGTGTGTGTTTATATATATACAGTACACAGTGTATATACTGAAGTGTGTGTGTTTATATATATACAGTACACAGTGTATATACTGAAGTGTGTGTGTTTATATATATACAGTACACAGTGTATATACTGAAGTGTGTGTGTTTATATATATACAGTACACAGTGTATATACTGAAGTGTGTGTGTTTATATATATACAGTACACAGTGTATATACTGAAGTGTGTGTGTTTATATATATACAGTACACAGTGTATACGCTGAAGTGTGTGTTTATATATATACAGTACACAGTGTATACGCTGAAGTGTGTGTGTTTATATATATACAGCACACAGTGTATACGCTGAAGTGTGTGTGTTTATATATATACAGCACACAGTGTATATACTGAAGTGTGTGTGTTTATATATATACAGTACACAGTGTATACGCTGAAGTGTGTGTTTATATATATACAGTACACAGTGTATACGCTGAAGTGTGTGTGTTTATATATATACAGCACACAGTGTATACGCTGAAGTGTGTGTGTTTATATATATACAGCACACAGTGTATACGCTGAAGTGTGTGTTTATATATATACAGTACACAGTGTATACGCTGAAGTGTGTGTGTTTATATATATACAGTACACAGTGTATATACTGAAGTGTGTGTGTTTATATATATACAGTACACAGTGTATATACTGAAGTGTGTGTGTTTATATATATACAGCACACAGTGTATATACTGAAGTGTGTGTGTTTATATATATACAGTACACAGTGTATATGCTGAAGTGTGTGTGTTTATATATATACAGTACACAGTGTATACGCTGAAGTGTGTGTGTTTATATATATACAGCACACAGTGTATACGCTGAAGTGTGTGTGTTTATATATATACAGCACACAGTGTATATACTGAAGTGTGTGTGTTTATATATATACAGCACACAGTGTCTATGTGTGTGTTGGCAGACAGAGACGCCGCTGCAGTATGAAGCTGTTCTCTGTATATGTTGCCAGTGAAGCGTCATATATTTTGGGATGCATAAAAATCTACAACACGTGACTTTATTTCATCACTAAAGTACATAATTATTATGTTAAATAATGACATGTTATAGTAGTATTCTTCTCTGCCTCACTTTAAGGGGGGGCGCCGCCATATTGACCGGCCGCCACTGCTGCTAAAGGTTTTTTCCCCACTATGCCGCGTGATTATTGTTGCTGCGTCCGATTGGTGAACCAGTCATGTGGTAGATCTAACGGCTGCATGTGTAGAATAAACAGTTAGAAAAGTAACGTGCCGAGTGGAGCCGAGTGGAGCCGAGTAAGAGCAGCGTTTCTTCTACACTAATCTACTCAAGTAAAAGTAAAAAGTCTGGTGGAGTAAAACTACTCATAGAACATTTTTTTCAAAAAGTTACTCAAGTAAATATAACGGAGTAAATGTAACTCGTTACTACACAGCTCTGGGTACATATATTTATAATATACAGTATGTCACAAAAGTAAGTACGCCCCTCACGTCTATGCAGATATTTAGTTATAACTTTTTATAATAATAGCTGAACCCCTGGTAACAAAAGTGAGTACACCACCAAAAGCATGGTACCTAGGGTTAGGTAAAAAAAAAAAAAAAATCCTGATATTTCACGATAATAAAAAAAAAAAAAAATGGGGATAATCACATGAGATCAGCACTATCAGAGCATTAGCACTTTCAAAGCATCAACACTTTGAAACTCGTTCCCTAATAATACTAATGATAATACTAATAATTCTGAGTGTTCTGGTTGCAGTGCCGGAGATATTATGGGGGAAGTCAGCGGTCCTTGAGCACACGAGCTGCCAGTTCTGGAGGCTGAAACCAAATGTGTCTTTACCGTCTCTGTCTGAGTTCACGGTGTGTATGAGGGTGCACAGGAGCATCAACAGCTCGGCATGGAACGCCTTCACTTACCTGCACCCTGACCGCAGCCGCGTGGAGCTTGGGTTCGGAGGGCGTATGAGGCAGCTTCAGATCCAGCTGTTTGGGCGGAGCTGGGTGACGGAGGACACGCTCACCGTGGGACACTGGCACTCCGTGTGTTTCACGTGGTCCTGCGTAACCGGTCAGCTTATGCTCGTCATTGACAGCAGGGCATCAGAGCTGAGGAAGGACTCAGGGCAACAGGTCCAAGACAGCGGTGCGTGCGGGCTGGCGGGCGGAGGCTCTCTCACGCTTGGCGCGGCGCATTACTACCTAGGAGACAAGTTGGAGGTGGAGAGCGGCACCAACCTGCAGGGGCACTTGACCATGTTCAGGGTGTGGAGCAGAGCACGCAGCGTGCATGAGATCGCCACCAACACCTGCACTGATGGGGACATCATCAAGTGGCACGGACGCGTGTGGCTCATGGGCTCTTCTCACTGCACACCTGTAGTAGACCATACAGACGAGTGCGGTAAAACACACACACACACACACACACACACACACACACACACACACACACACACACACACACACACACAATCTATGTGTTGCTAGCCTCATAAGGACCTTGCTATAATTAATAGTGCAGCTTATTAATGCTATGCCACACCTGAGGGGCCTTTCTCACCTTCACCAATAAACTGCTGAACTGGTCTGATTTCAAGATTGTATAAAACCCTGGGCAGATCATGAAGGCCTTCGACCGAGACACTACAGCGCCAGTATAACTCTCACACTGGAGTGGTGACACAGGGCAGGTGGAGCGATGATTCAGTTCTGAAAAAGAAATCAAATCAGATAAATATTCCATTCCATCTCTACCAAAAGCTGTGAAGAATTTCTAACCAGTCTGATGTCACAAACACTTCAGGAAGGTGGGAAACACCTGTACACATACCTGTAACCGTAACCCCAGGAACCGCCAGGAAACATTCCAGCCCTTTAGGTTTTTATAAATCAACCAGTTTCTGCTTAAACAGAGATTCCTATTGCTGTAGTGACATTCAGTCCTCACAGTCCTCATTTAAACTGTGCAGCCGCTTCTTACACTATGTAGAGACAGCAGAGTGGAGTCGTAGTTAGCACTGTCGCGTCCACCGCAAGATTGAGGATTCAAATCCTGCCCCCACTGTGTGTGTTTGATTGTGTGTGTGAAGTTTGCATGTTTCCACCCCGTGTTTGATGGGGTTTCTCCAGGTATGTGGTGTAGGCTGGCTCTCTGGCATTCCTTATTTGCCCATAGGGAGAACGTGTGTGTGTGTGTGTGTGTGTGTGTGTGTGTGTGTGTGTGTGTGTGTGTGTGTTTGCGCCCTGCCACAGCCAGATGTACTCCACCTGACAACCCTGAACAGGAGCAGTGCTATAGATAAGGGATGGATGTCATGTAGTTAAATTGATGTAGTGTTTACATTTTAATGTAGTGTTTAATGTACTGTACGCTTTAGTCACAGGATTGTATGAATGTTTTGTAACTTCCTGTTTCAGTTTGGTCTCTGTATGAACTTAATCTATGGCTCCACATCCACGGCATTAACCAACCCATCCAAACCACATCCGAGGCTCAAGGAGTCACACGTCTCTGGGTGAGTGCTGAGGTTTACTCTTTTAACCCTGATGTGTGTGTGTGTGTTATTTGTTATTAATCAACACCTGATATTTGATAAGTTCTGTCTGTTCTGTTGTGTCTCAGTTGAGAAAGGTGCTTCCTCAGAATTTTGTCCTTTCTTCAGTTGTCGTGTTTAATGTGAGGTGAGTAAATCTCTTCTCTTGTTTAAGATCCAAAATGTAATACAGTGGAACCTCGGATTGCGAGTAACCTGGTTTACGAGTGTTCCACAAACCGAGCAAAGATTTTTAATACATTATTAATCGGAAACCGAGCAAGTATAAGTTTACCGAGTGTTAGGCGAGTATCATGTATCACACATGAGACTCTTATTTTGACACAGAGCGGCAAGTAATCACAACTGAGCTTTTTGACTTTCCTCTGTCTTGCACTGCGGAATTGTGGGTAATCGTCTCCCCTGCTCCCCTGGGTCTTAGTGCTCGTCCCTTACTGGTATAATCAACGTCTCCCTCTCCGTTTCATCGTGTCTCATATGTGTGTGTGTGCACACGTAATTTGACACCGACGCACACACGGACACACACACACACACTCTCTCGGCTTCACACACACAGACACGCTTTCTTCACACAGAAAACTCAGCTCTGTTGGGATTCTTTTCAAAGGTAAGGTGCTGGTTCATTTGTTTTACTTTTTTTTTTACTTTACAGCAGTGATTCTGCTCACGCGAGTGTTATTAGACAGATTTCTTTTTTTCCCATTAAAACAGTGCTTCCGTTGTGTGCGTGTTTGTTGTGAAACTTAAAAAGTGAGGTGGGGGGAGGGAGGAGGACTTTTACTGTGTAAGACGTGGCGATGGGAAGGGGCTAATTCCACACACACACAGAAATACACGGCGCCTGTCTGCACAAACGGAAACACTTATCTGTCTGGATTTTTTTTTTTAAGGTAAAGTGCAGGTTAATTTGTTTTATTTTCACTTTATATATTGTATCAATTATTTTTATGTATTTATTTTTTGGGCTGTGGAACGAATAATTTGAGTTTTGAGTTTTCATTATTTAATTTGAATTTTGAGTTTTCATGATTTCTTATGGGAAAATTAGATTTGGTTTGCGAATGTTTTGGAATACGAGCCCGCTTCCAGAACGAATTATGCTCATAATCCAGGGTTCCACTGTATATTCTCAGTGATCCTCTAAAGTCTGTGTTCCTGCAGAGCTGAGTGTAAGAGATTCCTAAAATCTTTTATCATTTATTTATTATTATCATTATAATTATGTGTATTTACTCTGCAGTTCTTCGTGGGTCCACGCAGGACACCGTGTGGTGAGTAAACGCTCTTACACACCTGCTCCAACTGCAGCTGTGTGAAGTCTCATGAGCCAACTGACTGTCATCATCATTTTCATTCTCTTCATTATTAATAGGCTGCAGTGATTCCGAGACACAAACCTAAGGAAAACTGGTAACATCACACACACACACACACACACACACACACACACACCCACACACACACACACACAATGTTGTGTTTTTAGATGCTCTTATCCTCATTGTCATTGACATCTTCATAGGACTGGACCTGGAGAAAGAAAGTTTTTCTTTTTTTGAATGTGCTACAGGTTCGAGGTTTTGGCTCATCTGAACGTGATTCCACATGAGGATGTTGGAAAGATCCAGAAGCAGGTTGTGAAGATTCTCAAGGATGGTTATCACTTATATGAGGATTATAGCCTGTTGACACACACAGACTTTATGCAGGTTTATCCCACAGGTGAGTAAAGCAAGTACAGGAGAACATGCAAACACTGCTCACACAGGCGGGAGGAAAGAACTGAGCAAGCGCAAGGAAACAGCACTAACCACTAGTCCATCATGGCATCTGAAACAGGCTGAGCAGATCAAGCAGTGCAGTAGTGTAGTAGATCATCATGAGAACAATCCTCCTCGGTTTCCATCCACACACCCACCAGTGGCCCTGGAGCAGACAGGGTTAGGGTTCTTGATCAAGGGTGACAACCTGGAGGAGCTGAGGCTCAAACTGCTGTCTTCCAATCAGTACCTCAGAGCCTTAACACACTGAGCCAGCACTGCTCTGAGGTCCATTGTTCAGGGTGAGGCTGGAGAACATGAGAATGTTGTGTCAGACATACGGTAGTCAGTTTGTAAGAAGGTCCAAGGTCCAGTTACAGAGGAGTGTGATGGTATTGAATGCTAGCAGAATAAAGTGCCCTATAGTTGGCATCCTCTGTCGACTTGTTGGGGCAAAGGGCAAGCTGGTGGGAATCAAAGCAGATGGGCTTTAAAGTGGTGAAGACCAGCCTTTTCAATGATGGGGTGAGTGGAACAGATGAAAGATTCACTCAAAAGAAAAAACCTATGATGGTTAGGCATCAGTCTGATGGTAACTGATTTAAAGCAGGTGAGGTCCGCTCCCTGATCCAAGAACAGTTAAAGATGTCCATGAAGACCTCTACCAATGTTTCTCTGAACAACACTTCACCTGGGCACCTCTTTTTCTATGCATTGACCCTCATTAAGTGAGAGAGAGTGGCTGCTCACACTTCAGTAGCTCTGCCTTGAGGCGCTGTACTGGGGTTACAGGAGTCCAAGTGCTCCTCAACAGTACAGTGTGAGCTCCATCCAGCCAGACTTTAACAGTCCTGATGGTGTTCTTGGTACAAGTGAACTCCGATGTGGAACGAATGTCTGCATTTTGAGATGTATGATGTGTGTTAAACACTGTCAAGGGGGGTGAACAACAGTATCCAGTTACATTTACATTTACATTTAGGCATTTGGCAGACGCTGTTATCTAGAGCGACTTACAAAAAGTGCTTTAAAGTTTACATCACTGGATAGATACTTACACTGGGTTAATGTAGGTAAATAACCAAGTGCCATTAGTCTAACACAACTGGGAAGAGGGTTTTTTAAATGTTTTTTAGTCCTGTAAGTACTGGAGTAATTAGTAGCAGCTACCAAAACATACATTTTATCTAGATAGGATCAGATCATTGGTATCTTACAAGTGATCCTAGCAGAGGCTGGGGGATGAGGGGAAGAGGTAAAACTGATTTTTACTGTTACTTTTTGCTTTGTGATATACAGCTTTAATTTCTTGTATCATTATAAAAAATGTGTGTTTTATAGATTCAATTCCTCATTCAACACCGGAGACAAGCGTCACAGTGACAGTGACCACACCTGTTACAGAGTCCACACCGAGGACAAGCTTGACAGACACACCCACCACAGACACAAGTGTCATAGTGACAGACACACCCACCACTGCACCTGTTACACAGGTCACACCAGGGACAAGCATCACAGTGACAGACACGCCCACCACTCCTGTTACGCAGATCACAACAGCAACAAGTGCCATAGTGACAGAAACGCCCACCACTCCTGTTACGCAGATCACAACAGCAACAAGCGCCATAGTGACAGACATGCCCACTACACCTGTTACACAGGTCACACCAGGGACAAGCATCACAGTGACAGACACGCCCACCACACCTGTTATACCGGGCACGAGCATCACAGTGACAGACACGCCCACCACACCTTTTACACAGGTCACATCAGGGACAAGCATCACAGTGACAGACATGCCCACTACACGTGTTACACAGGTCACACCAGGGACAAGCATCACAGTGACAGACACGCCCACCACACCTGGTATACCGGGCACGAGCATCACAATGACAGACACGCCCACCAAACCTGTTACACAGGTCACATCGGGGACAAGCATCACAATGACAGACACGCCCACTACACCTGTTACGCAGGTCACACCGAGGACAAGCATCACAGTTACAGACACGCCCACCACACCTGTTACACAGGTCACACAGGGGACAAGCACCACAGGGACGGACACGCCCACCACACCTTTTACACAGGTCACATCAGGGACAAGCATCACAGTGACAGACACGCCCACCACACCTGTTACGCAAGTCACACGGGGGACAAGAATCACAGTGACAGACACGCCCACCACACCTGTTACACAGGTCACATCGGGGACAAGCATCACAGTGACAGACACGCCCACCACACCTGTTACGCAGGTCATACCGGGGACAAGCATCACAGTGACAGACACGCCCACCACACCTGTTACGCAGGTCACACCAGGGACAAGCATCACAGTGACAGACACACCCACCACACCTGTTACGCAAGTCACACCAGCTACAAGTGTCATAGGGACAGACACGCCCACCACACCTGTTACACAGGTCACACCAGGGACAAGCATCACAGTGACAGACACGCCCACCACTTCTGTTACACAAGTCACACCAGCAACAAGTGTCATAGTGACAGACACGCCCACGAAACCTGTTACACAGGTCACACCGGGGACAAGCATGACAGTGACAGACACGCCCACCACACCTGTTACACAGGTCACACCGGGGACAAGCATCACAGTGACAGACACACCCACCACACCTGTTACGCAGGTCACACCGGGGACAAGCATCACAGTGACAGACACGCCCACCACACCTGTTACGCAGGTCACACCAGGGACAAGCATCACAGTGACGGACACGCCCACCACACCTGTTACGCAGGTCACACCGAGGACAAGCATCACAGTTACAGACACGCCCACCACACGTGTTACGCAGGTCACACCGGGGACAAGCATCACAGTGACAGACACGCCCACCACACCGGTTACGCAAGTCACACCAGCTACAAGTGTCATAGTGACAGACACGCCAACCAAACCTGTTACACAGGTCACACCGGGGACAAGCATCACAGTGACAGACACGCCCACCACACCTGTTACGCAGGTCACACCGGGGACAAGCATCACAGTGACGGACACGCCCACAACTGTTATCGCAGGGTCACACCGAGGACAAGGCATCACAGTGTACAGACACGCCACGCACAGCTGTTACACAGGTCAATCTGGGGAAAGCACCACATGACGGACACGTCCCCTCACACTTTTACACAGGTCACATCAGGGACAGCATCACAGTGACAGACACGCCACCACACCTGTTACGCTAAAGTCACAGGGGGACAAGCATTCACAGTGAGGACACGCCACCACGACTACGTTACACAGGTCACATCGGGGACCAGCATCACAAGGTAGACGAGACACGACCCACCGTACACCTGATTACGCAAAGTAACACGGGGGGACAAGCAATCACAGTGGGACAGACACGCCCACCACACCTGTTACACAGGTCACATCGGGGACAAGCATCACAGTGACAGACACGCCCACCACACCTGTTACGCAGGTCACACCGGGGACAAGCATCACAGTGACAGACACGCCCACCACACCTGTTACGCAGGTCACACCAGGGACAAGCATCACAGTGACAGACACACCCACCACACCTGTTACGCAAGTCACACCAGCTACAAGTGTCATAGGGACAGACACGCCCACCACACCTGTTACACAGGTCACACCAGGGACAAGCATCACAGTGACAGACACGCCCACCACTTCTGTTACACAAGTCACACCAGCAACAAGTGTCATAGTGACAGACACGCCCACGAAACCTGTTACACAGGTCACACCGGGGACAAGCATGACAGTGACAGACACGCCCACCACACCTGTTACACAGATCACACCGGGGACAAGCATCACAGTGACAGACACACCCACCACACGTGTTACACAGGTCACACCGAGGACAAGCATCACAGTTACAGACACGCCCACCACACCTGTTACACAGGTCACACTGGGGACAAGCATCACAGTGACAGACACACCCACCACACGTGTTACACAGGTCACACCGAGGACAAGCATCACAGTTACAGACACGCCCACCACACCTGTTACACAGGTCACACTGGGGACAAGCACCACAGTGACGGACACGCCCACCACAACTTTTACACAGGTCACAGCAGGGACAAGCATCACAGTGACAGACACGCCCACCACACGTGTTACGCAGGTCACACCGGGGACAAGCATCACAGTGACAGACACGCCCACCACACCGGTTACGCAAGTCACACCAGCTACAAGTGTCATAGTGACAGACACGCCAACCGAACCTGTTACACAGGTCACACCGGGGACAAGCATCACAGTGACAGACACGCCCACCACACCTGTTACGCAGGTCACACCGGGGACAAGCATCACAGTGACAGACACGCCCACCACACCTGTTACGCAGGTCACACCGGGGACAAGCATCACAGTGACGGACACGCCCACCACACCTGGTACGCAGGTCACACCGAGGACAAGCATCACAGTTACAGACACGCCCACCACACGTGTTACGCAGGTCACACCGGGGACAAGCATCACAGTGACAGACACGCCCACCACACCGGTTACGCAAGTCACACCAGCTACAAGTGTCATAGTGACAGACACGCCAACCGAACCTGTTACACAGGTCACACCGGGGACAAGCATCACAGTGACAGACACGCCCACCACACCTGTTACGCAGGTCACACCGGGGACAAGCATCACAGTGACAGACACGCCCACCACACCTGTTACGCAGGTCACACCAGGGACAAGCATCACAGTGACGGACACGCCCACCACACCTGTTACGCAGGTCACACCGAGGACAAGCATCACAGTTACAGACACGCCCACCACACCTGTTACACAGGTCACACTGGGGACAAGCACCACAGTGACGGACACGCCCACCACACCTGTTACACAGGTCACATCAGGGACAAGCATCACAGTGACAGACACGCCCACCACACCTGTTACGCAGGTCACACCGGGGACAAGCGTCACAGTGACAGACACGCCCACCACACCTGTTACGCAGGTCACACCGGGGACAGCAATCAAAACAGTTACAGTTACACGTCCCACCACAAACCTGTTTACATCAGGTCACACTGGGGACAAGCATCACAGTGACAGACACGCCCACCACACCTGTTACACAGGTCACATTGGGGACAAGCATCACAATGACAGACACACCCACCACACCTGTTACGCAAGTCACACCGGGGACAAGTATCACAGTGACGGACACGCCCACCTCACCTGTTACACAGGTCACATCGGGACAAGCACACATCAGTGACCAGACATCGGCCCACCCCACCTGTTACGCAGGTCATAATACCGGGGACAAGCATCACAGTGACAGACACGGCCCACCCACACCTGTTACCAGGTCACACCAGGGACAAGCATCACAGTGACGGACACGCCCACCACACCTGTTACACAGGTCACATCGGGGACAAGCACCACAGTGACAGACACGCCCACCACACCTGTTACGCAGGTCACACCGGGGACAAGCATCACAGTGACAGACACGCCCACCACACCTGTTACGCAGGTCACACCAGGGACAAGCATCACAGTGACGGACACGCCCACCACACCTGTTACGCAGGTCACACCGAGGACAAGCATCACAGTTACAGACACGCCCACCACACCTGTTACACAGGTCACACTGGGGACAAGCACCACAGTGACGGACACGCCCACCACACCTTTTACACAGGTCACATCAGGGACAAGCATCACAGTGACAGACACGCCCACCACACCTGTTACGCAGGTCACACCGGGGACAAGCATCACAGTGACAGACACGCCCACCACACCTGTTACGCAAGTCACACCAGCTACAAGTGTCATAGTGACAGACACGCCCACCACACCTGTTACGCAGGTCACACCGGGGACAAGCATCACAGTGACAGACACGCCCACCACACCGGTTACGCAAGTCACACCAGCTACAAGTGTCATAGTGACAGACACGCCCACCACACCTGTTACACAGGTCACA
>QNUK01001819.1:0-26985 GCA_013621035.1 Clarias magur | reverse complement strand
GTATTAAGGGATTCAAAATCATTGGTCCTAGCAGAGGATGGTTTCGATCCATCGACTTCTGGGTTATGGGCCCAGCACGCTTCCGCTGCGCCACTCTGCTAATCACATGCACCCCAGATGGGACTCGAACCCACAATCCCTGGCTTAGGAGGCCAGTGCCTTATCCATTAAGCCACTGGGGCTCAGCCGTTATGGAAAGCAGACACTTGGACCCCATTGGATTACACAAATCAGGATCATTAGTTGTTAATCTCACTGTTCACAAGGAACTTGGAAGTGTCTAGTTGAGAATTTGACTGTTAACAGGGTTCTCTCTGCTGTTAATGAACGCAACAGGATTATTGACCTTGCTTGTATTAAGCGATTCAAAATCAAATGTCTTTTAGCAGAGGATGGTGTCCATTAGGCCCTGGGGCTCAGCCATTGCTACAGCCACAGAAGTGGGCCAAACTGGATTCCTCATATCAGGCTCACTATCAGATCATTTGGAGATACAATAACTCTCCATGTGCGTATATAAAAAGCTTAGTGGTGTTTACAAACTGAAGTGCCCTGCTACCATGAAGGATTTCACCAACATTGTAGGATATTTAAGTGAAGTTATGATAAAATTATGTGATCCATACAAAAAGGCTCATAACTTGTTTCATTTCTCATTTAAATAAAAAAAAGAGAAATTGAAGGAAGAAAAAATGTTTAGTATAGTTCAGAGAAGAGAAACTAGAAAGTGTCTAGTAGTGAATCTCACTGTTTACAGGTTTCCCTTTGCTGTAAATGAATGCTACAGGATTTTTGACCTTGCTCGTATTAAGGGATTCAAAATCATTAGTCCTAGCAGAGGATGGTTTAGATCCATCGACCTCTGGGTTATGGGCCCAGCACGCTTCCGCTGCGCCACTCTGCTAATCACATGCACCCCAGATAGGACTCGAACCCACAATCCCTGGCTTAGGAGGCCAGTGCCTTATCCATTAGGCCACTGGGGCTCAGCCAGTGTGGCAACCAGAGAATTGGACCCCATTGGATTACACAATTCAGGATCATTAGTTGTTAATCTCATTGTTCACAAGGAACTTGGAAGTGTCTAGTTGAGAATTTGACTGCTAACAGGGTTCTCTCTGCTGTTAATGAACGCAACAGGATTATTGACCTTGCTTGTATTAAGGGATTCAAAATCAAAGGTCTTTTAGCAGAGGATGGTGTCCATTAGGCCCTGGGGCTCAGCCATTGCTACAGCCACAGAAGTGGGCCAAACTGGATTCCTCATATCAGGCTCACTATCAGATCATTTGGAGATACAATAACTCACCATGTGCGTATATAAAAAGCTTAGTGGTGTTTACAAACTGAAGTGCCCTGCTACCATGAAGTATTTCACCAACATTGTAGGATATTTAAGTGAAGTTATGATAAAATTATGTGATCCATACAAAAAGGCTCATAACTTGTTTCATTTCTCATTTAAATAAAAAAAAAGAGAAATTGAAGGAAGAAAAAATGTTTAGTATAGTTCAGAGTAGAGAAACTAGAAAGTGTCTAGTACTGAATCTCACTGTTTACAGGCTTCCCTTTGCTGTAAATGAATGCTACAGGATTTTTGACCTTGCTCGTATTAAGGGATTCAAAATCATTGGTCCTAGCAGAGGATGGTTTAGATCCATCGACCTTTGGGTTATGGGCCCAGCACGCTTCCGCTGCGCCTCTCTGCTAATCGTAATATGCAATTCTTATACATGAACACAACACAATCACACAACACAATCATTGACCTTGCTCGTATTAGGGGATTCAAAATCATTGGTCCTAGGAGAGGATGGTTTCGATCCATCGACCTCTGGGTTATGGGCCCAGCACGCTTCCGCTGCACCACTCTGCTAATCACATGCACCCCAGATGGGACTCGAACCCACAATCTCTGGCTTAGGAGGCCAGTGCCTTATCCATTAGACCACTGGGGCTCAGCCATTGTGGCAACCAGAGAATTGGACACCATTGGATTACACAAATCAGGATCATTAGTTGTTAATCTCATTGTTCACAAGGAACTTGGAAGTGTCTAGTTGAGAATTTGACTGTTAACAGGGTTCTCTCTGCTGTTAATGAACGCAACAGAATTATTGACCTTGCTTGTAGTAAGGGATTCAAAATCAAAGGTCTTTTAGCAGAGGATGGTGTCCATTAGGCCCTGGGGCTCAGCCATTGCTACAACCACAGAAGGGGGCCAAACTGGATTCCTCATATCAGGCTCACTATCAGATCATTTGGAGATACAATAACTCACCATGTGTGTATATAAAATGCTTAATGGTGTTTACAAACTGATGTGCCCTGCTACGATGAAGGAATTCACCAACATTGTAGGGTATTTAATTGAAGTTATGATAAAATTATGTGATCCATACAAAAAGGCTCATAACTTGTTTCATTTCTGATTTAAATTAAAAATAAGAGAGAAATTGAAGAAAGAAAAAATATTTAGTATAGTTCAGACAAGAGAAACTAGAAAGTGTCTAATAGTGAATCTCACTGTTTACAGCCTGCCCTTTGCTGTAAATGAATGCTACAGGGTTTTTGACCTTGCTCGTATTAAGGGATTCAAAATCATTGGTCCTAGCAGAGGATAGTTTCGATCCATCGACCTCTGGGTTATGGGCCCAGCACGCTTCTGCTGCGCCACTCTGCTAATCTAAATCTGCAATTCCTATACATGAACACAACACAATCACACAACACAATCATTGACCTTGCTCGTATTAGGGGATTCAAAATCATTGGTCCTAGGAGAGGATGGTTTCGATCCATCGACCTCTAGGTTATGGGCCCAGCACGCTTCCGCTGCACCACTCTGCTAATCACATGCACCCCAGATGGGACTCGAACCCACAATCCCTGCCTTAGGAGGCCAGTGCCTTATCCATTAGGCCACTGGGGCTCAGCCGTTGTGGAAAGCAGACAATTGGACCCCATTGGATTACACAAATCAGGATCATTAGTTGTTAATCTCACTGTTCACAAGGAACTTGGAAGTGTCTAGTTGAGAATTTGACTGTTAACAGGGTTCTCTCTGCTGTTGATGAACGCAACAGAATTATTTACCTTGCTTGTAGTAAGGGATTCAAAATCAAAGGTCTTTTAGCAGAGGATGGTGTCCATTAGGCCCTGGGGCTCAGCCATTGCTTCAGCCACAGGAGTGGGCCAAACTGGATTCCTCATATCAGGCTCACTATCAGATCATTTGGAGATACAATAACTCACCATGTGTGTATATAAAATGCTTAATGGTATTTACAAACTGAAGTGCCCTGCTACCATGAAGGAATTCACCAACATTGTAGGATATTTAATTGAAGTTATCATAAAATTATGTGATCCATACAAAAAGGCTCATAACTTGTTTCATTTCTGATTTAAATTAAAAATAAGAGAGAAATTGAAGAAAGAAAAAATATTTAGTATAGTTCAGACAAGAGAAACTAGAAAGTGTCTAATAGTGAATCTCACTGTTTACAGCCTGCCCTTTGCTGTAAATGAATGCTACAGGGTTTTTGACCTTGCTCGTATTAAGGGATTCAAAATCATTGGTCCTAGCAGAGGATAGTTTCGATCCATCGACCTCTGGGTTATGGGCCCAGCACGCTTCCGCTGCGCCACTCTGCTAAACGAAATATGCAGTTCCTATACATGAACACAACACAATCATTGACCTTGCTCGTATTAGGGGATTCAAAATCATTGGTCCTAGCAGAGGATAGTTTCGATCCATCGACCTCTGGGTTATGGGCCCAGCACGCTTCTGCTGCGCCACTCTGCTGATCTAAATCTGCACTTCCTATACATGAACACAACACAATCACACAACACAATCATTGACCTTGCTCGTATTAGGGGATTCAAAATCATTGGTCCTAGCAGAGGATGGTTTTGATCCATCAACCTCTGGGTTATGGGCCCAGCACGCTTCCGCTGCGCCACTCTGCTAATCACATGCACCCCAGATGGGACTCGAACCCACAATCCCTGCCTTAGGAGGCCAGTGCCTTATCCATTAGGCCACTGGTGCTCAGCCGTTGTGGAAAGCAGACAATTGGACCCCATTGGATTACACAAATCAGGATCATTAGTTGTTAATCTCAATGTTCACAAGGAACTTGGAAGTGTCTAGTTGAGAATTTGACTGTTAACAGGGTTCTCTCTGCTGTTAATGAACGCAACAGAATTATTGACCTTGCTTGTAGTAAGGGATTCAAAATCAAAGGTCTTTTAGCAGAGGATGGGGTCCATTAGGCCCTGGGGCTCAGCCATTGCTTTAGCCACAGGAGTGGGCCAAACTGGATTCCTCATATCAGGCTCACTATCAGATCATTTCGAGATACAATAACTCACCATGTGTGTATATAAAATGCTTAATGGTGTTTACAAACTGTCCCTGCTACCATGAAGGATTTCACCAACATTGTAGGATATTTAATTGAAGTCATGATAAAATTATGTGATCCATACAAAAACGTTCATAACTTGTTTCATTTCTGATTTAAATATAAAAAAGAGAGAGAAATAGAAGAAAGAAAAAATGTTTAGTATAGTTCAGAGAAGAGAAACTAGAAAGTGTCTAGTAGTGAATCTCACTGTTTACAGCCTTCCCTTTGCTGTAAATGAATGCTACATAATTTTTGACCTTGCTTGAATTAGGGGATTCAAAATCATTGGTCCTAGCAGAGGATGGTTTCGATCCATCGACTTGCTCGTTATGGGCCCGAGGCACGCTCCGCTGCGCCATCTGCTAATCGTATATGCAATTTACCTATTTAACATAAACACAACACAATCAACAACACACATCATTGATCCGCTCTATTAGGGAATTTCAAAATCATTGTCTAGCAGAGGATGTTTCGAAACATGTATCAAATGCTTAAGGTGTTTAACAAACGACGCAGTGCCCTATGTCCATGAGGATTTCACCAACATTGATAGGATATTAATTAAGTATGATAAAATATGTGATCCATAAAAAAGGTCTTCATAAACTTTTTTCATTTCTGATTTAAATTACAAAATACAGAGAGAAAATTGAAGAAAGAAAAATGTTTAGTTATAGTTCAGGACAAAGAGAAACTAGAAAGTGTCTAATAGTGAATCTCACCTTTACAGCCTTACCTTTTGCATGTAATAATGCTACAGGATTTTGACCTTGCTCGTATTAGGGGATTCAAAATCATTGGTCCTAGCAGAGGATGGTTTAGATCCATCGACCTCTGGGTTATGGGCCCAGCACACTTCCGCTGCGCCGCTCTGCTAATCGTAATATGCAATTCCTATACATGAACACAACACAATCATTGACCTTGCTCGTATTAGGGGATTCAAAATCATTGGTCCTAGCAGAGGATGGTTTCGATCCATCGACCTCTGGGTTATGGGCCCAGCACGCTTCCGCTGCGCCACTCTGCTAATCTAAATCTGCAATTCCTATACATGAACACAACACAATCACACAACACAATCATTGACCTTGCTCGTATTAGGGGATTCAAAATGATTGGTCCTAGCAGAGGATGGTTTCGATCCATCGACCTCTGGGTTATTGGCCCAGCACGCTTCCGCTGCGCCACTCTGCTAATCGTAATATGCAATTCCTATACATGAACACAACACAATCACTGACCTTGCTCGTATTAGGGGATTCAAAATCATTGGTCCTAGCAGAGGATGGTTTCGATCCATCAACCTCTGGGTTATGGGCCCAGCACGCTTCCGCTGCGCCACTCTGCTAATCTCATGCACCCCAGATAGGGCTCAAACCCACAATCCCTGGCTTAGGAGGCCAGTGCCTTATCCATTAGGCCACTTGGTCTCAGCCGTTTTCAGAATTGGACCCCATTGGATTACACAAATCAGGATCATTAGTTGTTAATCTTACTGTTCACAAGGAACTTGGAAGTGTCTAGTTGAGAATTTGACTGTTAACAGGGTTCTCTCTGCTGTTAATGAACGCAACAGGATTATTGACCTTGCTTGTATTAAGGGATTCAAAATCAAAGGTCTTTTAGCAGAGGATGGTGTCCATTAGGCCCTGGGGCTCAGCCATTGCTACAGCCACAGAAGTGGGCCAAACTGGATTCCTCATATCAGGCTCACTATCAGATCATTTGGAGATACAATAACTCACCATGTGCGTATATAAAATGCTTAGTGGTGTTTACAAACTGAAGTGCCCTGCTACCATGAAGGATTTCACCAACATTGTAGGATATTTAAGTGAAGTTATGATAAAATTATGTGATCCATACAAAAAGGCTCATAACTTGTTTCATTTCTCATTTAAATAAAAAAAAAGAGAAATTGAAGGAAGAAAAAATGTTTAGTATAGTTCAGAGAAGAGAAACTAGAAAGTGTCTATTAGTGAATCTCACTGTTTACAGGCTTCCCTTTGCTGTAAATGAATGCTACAGGATTTTTGACCTTGCTCGTATTAAGGGATTCAAAATCATTGGTCCTAGCAGAGGATGGTTTAGATCCATCGACCTCTGGGTTATGGGCCCAGCACGCTTCCGCTGCGCCTCTCTGCTAATCGTAATATGCAATTCTTATACATGAACACAACACAATCACTGACCTTGCTCATATTAGGGGATTTAAAATCATTGGTCCTAGCAGAGGATGGTTTCGGTCCATCGACCTCTGGGTTATGGGCCCAGCACGCTTCCGCTGCGCCACTCTGCTAATCACATGCACCCCAGATGGGACTCGAACCCACAATCCCTGGCTTAGGAGGCCAGTGCCTTATCCATTAGGCCACTGGGGCTCAGGCGTTGTGGAAAGCAGACAATTGGACCCCATTGGATTACACAAATCAGGATCATTAGTTGTTAATCTCACTGTTCACAAGGAACTTGGAAGTGTCTAGTTGAGAATTTGACTGTTAACAGGGTTCTCTCTGCTGTTGATGAACGCAACAGAATTATTGACCTTGCTTGTAGTAAGGGATTCAAAATCAAAGGTCTTTTAGCAGAGGATGGTGTCCATTAGGCCCTGGGGCTCAGCGATTGCTTCAGCCACAGGAGTGGGCCGAACTGGATTCCTCATATCAGGCTCACTATCAGATCATTTGGAGATACAATAACTCACCATGTGTGTATATAAAATGCTTAATGGTGTTTACAAACTGAAGTGCCCTGCTACCATGAAGGAATTCACCAACATTGTAGGATATTTAATTGAAGTTATCATAAAATTATGTGATCCATACAAAAAGGCTCATAACTTGTTTCATTTCTGATTTAAATTAAAAAAAGAGAGAAATTGAAGAAAGAAAAAATGTTTAGTATAGTTCAGACAAGAGAAACTAGAAAGTGTCTAATAGTGAATCTCACTGTTTACAGCCTGCCCTTTGCTGTAAATGAATGCTACAGGGTTTTTGACCTTGCTCGTATTAAGGGATTCAAAATCATTGGTCCTAGCAGAGGATGGTTTCGATCCATCGACCTCTGGGTTATGGGCCCAGCACGCTTCCGCTGCCGCCACTCTGCTCATCGAAATGCATTCTCTATACAGAACACACACAATCACACAACACGCAATCACACACACTCACATCACATTTATCCAGATGCGGCGCGGCAGTAGCAGCAGCGGCCACTCCGGAGCCAAAATGGTGCTACATTTTTTATGTCGTGTCGTAGCGTTTTTATTTTGCAAAGTTTATGGACACCGGCACAAACGGTGCTCATACATACCACCGCCAGAAACTTTTGCAACTCAATAAACCGGCATATTTCATTCAAGATGAGCTGCGGGAGAAGCTACGCGACCTCGGCTTGCTTCGGGACCAGGCCTCCAGTCCTCGGCGTTGCCTGATGCCCGTGGCCGGAGGAGGGGACATCGCAAGCGGTGCGCGAGGAAGCGGAAGCGCGGCAAGCGGGCGGGATTCTGTGCTAGGCTAAAAACAAATCCTAGCCGGCCGGCTTTTCCGTCCATCATCTTATCTAACGTCTGCTCCCTGGAAAATAAACTGGACTACATCCGACTGCAACAGGCTACACAGCGTGAGGTTAGGGACTGTGTGTGTTTGTTTTCACGGAGACATGGCTCAGCGACAGAGTTCCAGACACCGGCATTCAGCTAGACGGACTAGCCTCGTTTCGCGCCGACAGAAACGCAGCTCTGTGCGGTAAGACTCGCGGCGGCGGTTTGTGTGTCTACATCAACACGAAATGGTGTAAGAACTCTGTGCTAGTTTCTAGTTTTTGCTCATCGCTGGTGGAGATTGTGACTGTTAGATGTAGACCTTTTTATTTACCACGGGAATTCAACTGTTTTCATTATCGGAATGTACATTCCACCTAGCGCTAATGCTAAGGAAGCGCTATGGGAACTGTATGCTAAGATCAGTAATCTGCAGAACACACACCCGGATGGACTGTTTATTGTTGCTGGAGATTTCAACCATGCAAATCTCAAGTCAGTGCTTCCTAAATTCCATCAGTATGTGGACTTTGCAACGAGAGGGGAAAACACGCTGATCTTGTTTCACAAACATCCCCGGCGCATATCGGGCAGAGCCCCGCCCCCACCTCGGCTACTCAGACCACATCTCTGTCATGCTAATTCCAGCATATAGACCACTCGTCAGGCGTTCAAAACCGGTTCTGAAGCAGGTGAAAACCTGGCCAGCAGGAGCCATCTCTGCTCTTCAGGACTGTTTCGAGAACACTGACTGGAACATGTTTAGGGAGGCTGCAACTTACGGCGACTACACCGACTTGGAGGAGTACACGTCATCAGTGACCAGCTACATCAACAAGTGCACCGATGACGTCACTGTCTCCAAGAACATCATCTCACGACCCAACCAGAAACCGTGGATTACTGCGGAGGTGCGTGCACTACTGAAAACCAGAGACTCTGCCTTCAAAGCGGGGGACAAGGCGGCCCTAAGAACAGCAAGGGCCAAACTGTCCCGGGCCATCAGAGAGGCGAAGCGCGCACACGCCCAGAGAATCCACAATCACTTCAGGGACAGCGGTGACACACGGCGCATGTGGCAGGGTATACAAGCCATCACTCACTCAGGACTTCATCACCTGCCTGTGACAGTGACGGCTCCCTTCCAGATGCGCTGAATAACTTCTACGCACGGTTCGACATGCAGAACGACGTGACGCCGAGGAAGACTATCCCTCCGCCGAATGACCAGGTGCTGTGTCTCACCACGGCTGATGTGAGGAAAACTCTACGCAGAGTCAACCCACGTAAAGCTGCTGGACCAGACAACATCACAGGCAGAGTGCTCAGAGAATGCGCAGAACAGCTGGCAGGTGTTCTCACCGAAATATTCAACATCTCTCTGAGCAGCGCCGTCGTTTCCACATGTTTTAAGTCTACCACCATCGTCCCCGTGCCGAAGAAGTCTTCTGTGTCCTGTCTCAATGACTACCGCCCTGTTGCACTAACACCCATCATCATGAAGTGCTTCGAAAGGCTTGTCATGAGACACATCAAAGCCCTGCTGCCCCCCTCAATGGACCCCCTGCAGTTCGCATATCGTCCAAACCGTTCAACGGACGATGCCATCTCCACCACACTCCACCTGGCACTGTCACATCTTGAAAAGAAAGACACTTACGCCAGAATGCTGTACATAGACTTCAGTTCAGCATTCAATACAATCATCCCCCAACACCTGATCGGGAAGCTGAGCTTGTTGGGCCTGAACACCTCCATCTGCAACTGGATTCTGGACTTTCTGACCGAAAGACCTCAAGCAGTGCGGATCGGGAGCTACACCTCCAGCACCACCACACTGAGTACTGGGGCCCCCCAGGGCTGCGTGCTCAGCCCCCTGCTGTTCACACTGCTGACTCATGATTGTGTAGCGACACACAGCTCCAATCATATCATCAAGTTCGCTGATGACACGACCGTGGTGGGTCTCATCAGCAAGAACGACGAGTCGGCGTACAGAGAGGAAGTGCTGAGGCTAACGGACTGGTGTAAAGACAACAACCTGGCTCTGAACGTTGAAAAGACAAAAGAGATGGTTGTTGACTTTAGGAGGACTCGGAGCGAACACTCCCCGCTCAGCATCGACGGCTCTTCTGTGGAGATCGTCAAGAGCACAAAATTCCTGGGCGTCCACCTGGAGGAGAACCTCTCCTGGTCCCTCAACACCAGCTCTCTACATAAGAAAGCCCAACAACGTCTTTTCTTCCTGAGAAGGCTGAGAAAGGTCCAGCTTCCATCACCGATCCTCACCACCTTCTATAGAGGAACCATCGAGAGCATCCTGAGCAGCTGCATCACTGTCTGGTTTGGGAATTGTACCGTGTCAGACCGCAAGACCCTACAGCGGATAGTGAGGACAGCTGAGAAGATCATGGGGTCTCTCTCCCTTCTATCGAAGACCTTTACACCACACGCTGCATCCGCAAAGCCACCAGCATTGTGGCTGACCGGACACACCCCTCACACACACTCTTCACCCTCCTGCCATCTGGAAAAAGGTACCGAAGCATTCGGGCACTCACATCCAGACTGAGAAACAGTTTTTATCCGCAAGCCATCCGTCTCCTAAACACAAAAGGACTGGACTGATACCTGACACACACACACACATACACACACACACACACATACACACACACAAATCACTCAGACGAACTAAATCTGGAACATCTGGACTGAACTGATAAACACACATGCACAATCACACTGATGCACACCCATCCCAATCTGCTCATACCTACATACCTGTGCTGCTCCTTGCAATTTTTTGCACAATATTTAAATTGCTATTTATTGCTATTTGCACACAATACTTCTGTCAAAATTGTAAACTGTTTACTGCTGCTCTTCCCACTACCTCAATTCATCCTTCATCAAAAAGTACTGTTATGTCTTACATTGTGTCTGTCATGTACCACTTTGTTTGCACATTTGCACGTGCACTTTTGTCTATTTTTGTATTTTTGTATAGATATTGATAGTTCTTGTTTTAGAGTAACTTAAAAATGTAAAATTTATGTTGTACATTTATGTTGTTACATGTATGTAGCACCCTGGTCCTGGGGGAACGTTGTTTCGTTTCACTGTGTACTAACTGTATATGGTTGGAATGACAATAAAAGCCTACTTGACTTGACTTGACTTGAACACAATCATTGACCTTGCTCGTATTAGGGGATTCAAAATCATTGGTCCTAGCAGAGGATAGTTTCGATCCATCGACCTCTGGGTTATGGGCCCAGCACGCTTCCGCTGCGCCACTCTGCTAATCTAAATCTGCACTTCCTATACATGAACACAACACAATCACACAACACAATCATTGACCTTGCTCGTATTAGGGGATTCAAAATCATTGGTCCTAGCAGAGGATGGTTTCGATCCATCAACCTCTGGGTTATGGGCCCAGCACGCTTCCGCTGCGCCACTCTGCTAATCACATGCACCCCAGATGGGACTCGAACCCACAATCCCTGCCTTAGGAGGCCAGTGCCTTATCCATTAGGCCACTGGTGCTCAGCCGTTGTGGAAAGCAGACAATTGGACCCCATTGGATTACACAAATCAGGATCATTAGTTGTTAATCTCACTGTTCACAAGGAACTTGGAAGTGTCTAGTTGAGAATTTGACTGTTAACAGGGTTCTCTCTGCTGTTAATGAACGCAACAGAATTATTGACCTTGCTTGTAGTAAGGGATTCAAAATCAAAGGTCTTTTAGCAGAGGATGGTGTCCATTAGGCCCTGGGGCTCAGCCATTGCTTTAGCCACAGGAGTGGGCCAAACTGGATTCCTCATATCAGGCTCACTATCAGATCATTTCGAGATACAATAACTCACCATGTGTGTATATAAAATGCTTAATGGTGTTTACAAACTGTCCCTGCTACCATGAAGGATTTCACCAACATTGTAGGATATTTAATTGAAGTCATGATAAAATTATGTGATCCATACAAAAAGGTTCATAACTTGTTTCATTTCTGATTTAAATATAAAAAAGAGAGAGAAATAGAAGAAAGAAAAAATGTTTAGTATAGTTCAGAGAAGAGAAACTAGAAAGTGTCTAGTAGTGAATCTCACTGTTTACAGCCTTCCCTTTGCTGTAAATGAATGCTACATAATTTTTGACCTTGCTTGAATTAGGGGATTCAAAATCAGTGGTCCTAGCAGAGGATGGTTTCGATCCATCGACCTCTGGGTTATGGGCCCAGCACGCTTCCGCTGCGCCACTCTGCTAATCGTAATATGCAATTCCTATACATGAACACAACACAATCACTGACCTTGCTCGTATTAGGGGATTCAAAATGATTGGTCCTAGCAGAGGATGGTTTTGATCCATCGACCTCTGGGTTATGGGCCCAGCACTCTGCTAATCGTAATATGCAATTCCTATACATGAACACAACACAATCACAGACCTTGCTCTTATTAGGGGATTCAAAATCATTGGTCCTAGCAGAGGATGGTTTCGATCCATCGACCTCTGGGTTATGGGCCCAGCACGCTTCCGCTGCGCCACTCTGCTAATCACACGCAGATGGGACTCGAACCCACAATCTCTGGCTTAGGAGGCCAGTGCCTTATCCATTAGACCACTGGGGCTCAGCCGTTGTGGCAACCAGAGAATTGGACCCCATTGGATTACCCAAAATCAGGATCATTAGTTGTTAATCTCATTGTTCACAAGGAACTTGGAAGTGTCTAGTTGAGAATTTGACTGTTAACAGGGTTCTCTCTGCTGTTAATGAACGCAACAGGATTATTGACCTTGCTTGTATTAAGCGATTCAAAATCAAAGGTCTTTTAGCAGAGGATGGTGTCCATTAGGCCCTGGGGCTCAGCCATTGCTACAACCACAGAAGGGGGCCAAACTGGATTCCTCATATCAGGCTCACTATCAGATCATTTGGAGATACAATAACTCACCATGTGTGTATATAAAATGCTTAATGGTGTTTACAAACTGATGTGCCCTGCTACGATGAAGGAATTCACCAACATTGTAGGGTATTTAATTGAAGTTATGATAAAATTATGTGATCCATACAAAAAGGCTCATAACTTGTTTCATTTCTCATTTAAATAAAAAAAAAGAGAAATTGAAGAAAGAAAAAATGTTTAGTATAGTTCAGAGAAGAGAAACTAGAAAGTGTCTAGGAGTGAATCTCACTGTTTACAGGCTTCCCTTTACTATAAATGAATGCTACAGGATTTTTGACCTTGCTCGTATTAAGGGATTCAAAATCATTGGTCCTAGCAGAGGATGGTTTCGATCCATCGACCTCTGGGTTATGGGCCCAGCACGCTTCCGCTGCGCCACTCTGCTAATCTAATTGCAATTCCTATACATGAACCCAACACAATCACACAACACAATCATTGACCTTGCTCGTATTAGGGGATTCAAAATCATTGGTCCTAGCAGAGGATGGTTTCGATCCATCGACCTCTGGGTTATGGGCCCAGCACGCTTCCGCTGCGCCACTCTGCTAATCGTAATATGCAATTCCTATACATGAACACAACACAATCACTGACCTTGCTCGTATTAGGGGATTCAAAATGATTGGTCCTAGCAGAGGATGGTTTTGATCCATCGACCTCTGGGTTATGGGCCCAGCCACTCTGCTAATCGTAATATGCAATTCCTATACATGAACACAACACAATCACAGACCTTGCTCTTATTAGGGGATTCAAAATCATTGGTCCTAGCAGAGGATGGTTTCGATCCATCGACCTCTGGGTTATGGGCCCAGCACGCTTCCGCTGGGCCACTCTGCTAATCACATGCACCCCAGATGGGACTCAAACCCACAATCCGTGGCTTAGGAGGCCAGTGCCTTATCCATTAGGCCACTGGGGCTCAGCCGTTGTGGCAACCAGAGAATTGGACCCCATTGGATTACACAAATCAGGAAAATTAGTTGTTAATCTCACTGTTCACAAGGAACTTGGAAGTGTCTAGTTGAGAATTTGACTGTTAACAGAGTTCTCTCTGCTGTTAATGAACGCAACAGGATTATTGACCTTGCTTGTATTAAGGGATTCAAAATCAAAGGTCTTTTAGCAGAGGATGGTGTCCATTAGGCCCTGGGGCTCAGCAATTTCTACAGCCACAGAAGTGTGCCAAACTGTATAAAATGCTTAATGGTGTT
The DNA here is from genome assembly GCA_013621035.1 of Clarias magur. Taxonomy (NCBI): domain Eukaryota; kingdom Metazoa; phylum Chordata; class Actinopteri; order Siluriformes; family Clariidae; genus Clarias; species Clarias magur. Next base: position 12,818 of record QNUK01001819.1, on the reverse strand, counting down.
TACACACTGAAGTGCCCTGCTACCATGAAGGATTTCACCAACATTGTAGGATATTTAATTGAAGTTATCATAAAATTATGTGATCCATACAAAAAGGCTCAGAAGTTGTTTCATTTCTCATTTAAATAAAAAAAGAGAAATTGAAGAAAGAAAAAATGTTTAGTATAGTTCAATGAAGAGAAACTACAAAGTATCTAGTAGTGAATCTCACTGTTTACAGCCTTCCCTTTGCTGTAAATGAATGCTACAGGATTTTTGACCTTGCTTGTATTAAGGGATTCAAAATCATTGGTCCTAGCAGAGGATGGTTTCGATCCATCGACCTCTGGGTTATGGGCCCAGCACGCTTCCGCTGCGCCACTCTGCTAATCACATGCAGATGGGACTCGAACCCACAATCCCTGGCTTAGGAGGCCAGTGCCTTATCCATTAGACCACTGGGGCTCAGCCGTTGTGGCAACCAGAGAATTGGACCCCATTGGATTACACAAATCAGGATCATTAGTTGTTAATCTCATTGTTCACAAGGAACTTGGAAGTGTCTAGTTGAGAATTTGACTGTTAACAGGGTTCTCTCCCCTGTTAATGAACGCAACAGGATTATTGACCTTGCTTGTATTAAGCGATTCAAAATCAAAGGTCTTTTAGCAGAGGATGGTGTCCATTAGGCCCTGGGGCTCAGCCATTGCTACAGCCACAGAAGTGGGCCAAACTGGATTCCTCATATCAGGCTCACTATCAGATCATTTGGAGATACAATAACTCACCATGTGCGTATATAAAAAGCTTAGTGGTGTTTACAAACTGAAGTGCCCTGCTACCATGAAGGATTTCACCAACATTGTAGGATATTTAAGTGAAGTTATGATAAAATTATGTGATCCATACAAAAAGGCTCATAACTTGTTTCATTTCTCATTTAAATAAAAAAAAAGAGAAATTGAAGGAAGAAAAAATGTTTAGTATAGTTCAGAGAAGAGAAACTAGAAAGTGTCTAGTAGTGAATCTCACTGTTTACAGGCTTCCCTTTGCTGTAAATGAATGCTACAGGATTTTTGACCTTGCTCGTATTAAGGGATTCAAAATCATTGGTCCTAGCAGAGGATGGTTTAGATCCATCGACCTCTGGGTTATGGGCCCAGCACGCTTCCGCTGCGCCTCTCTGCTAATCGTAATATGCAATTCTTATACATGAACACAACACAATCACTGACCTTGTTCATATTAGGGGATTCAAAATCATTGGTCCTAGCAGAGGATGGTTTCGATCCATCGACCTCTGGGTTATGGGCCCAGCACGCTTCCGCTGCGCCACTCTGCTAATCACATGCACCCCAGATGGGACTCGAACCCACAATCCCTGGCTTAGGAGGCCAGTGCCTTATCCATTAGGCCACTGGGGCTCAGCCGTTGTGGAAACCAGAGAATTGGACCCCATTGGATTACACAAATCAGGATCATTAGTTGTTAATCTCACTGTTCACAAGGAACTTGGAAGTGTCTAGTTGAGAATTTGACTGTTAACAGGGTTCTCTCTGCTGTTAATGAACGCAACAGGATTATTGACCTTGCTTGTATTAAGCGATTCAAAATCAAAGGTCTTTTAGCAGAGGATGGTGTCCATTAGGCCCTGGGGCTCAGCCATTGCTACAGCCACAGAAGTGGGCCAAACTGGATTCCTCATATCAGGCTCACTATCAGATTATTTGGAGATACAATAACTCACCATGTGCGTATATAAAAAGCTTAGTGGTGTTTACAAACTGAAGTGCCCTGCTACCATGAAGGATTTCACCAACATTGTAGGATATTTAAGTGAAGTTATGATAAAATTATGTGATCCATACAAAAAGGCTCATAACTTGTTTCATTTCTCATTTAAATAAAAAAAAAGAGAAATTGAAGGAAGAAAAAATGTTTAGTTTAGTTCAGAGAAGAGGAACTAGAAAGTGTCTAGTAGTGAATCTCACTGTTTACAGGCTTCCCTTTGCTGTAAATGAATGCTACAGGATTTTTGACCTTGCTCGTATTAAGGGATTCAAAATCATTGGTCCTAGCAGAGGATGGTTTCGATCCATCGACCTCTGGGTTATGGGCCCAGCACGCTTCCGCTGCGCCACTCTGCTAATAGAAATGTGCAATTCCTATACATGAACACAACACAATCACACAACACAATCATTGACCTTGCTCGTATTAGGGGATTCAAAATCATTGGTCCTAGCAGAGGATGGTTTCGATCCATCGACCTCTGGGTTATGGGCCCAGCACGCTTCCGCTGCGCCACTCTCCTAATCACATGCAGATGGGACTCGAAGCCACAATCCCTGGCTTAGGAGGCCAGTGCCTTATCCATTAGGCCACTGGGGCTCAGCCGTTGTGGCAACCAGAGAATTGGACCCCATTGGATTACACAAATCAGGATCATTAGTTGTTAATCTCATTGTTCACAAGGAACTTGGAAGTGTCTAGTTGAGAATTTGACTGTTAACAGAGTTCTCTCTGCTGTTAATGAACGCAACAGGATTATTGACCTTGCTTGTATTAAGGGATTCAAAATCAAAGGTCTTTTAGCAGAGGATGGTGTCCATTAGGCCCTGGGGCTCAGCCATTTCTACAGCCACAGAAGTGTGCCAAACTGTATAAAATGCTTAATGGTGTTTACACACTGAAGTGCCCTGCTACCATGAAGGATTTCACCAACATTGTAGGATATTTAATTGAAGTTATCATAAAATTATGTGATCCATACAAAAAGGCTCAGAAGTTGTTTCATTTCTCATTTAAATAAAAAAAGAGAAATTGAAGAAAGAAAAAATGTTTAGTATAGTTCAATGAAGAGAAACTAGAAAGTATCTAGTAGTGAATCTCACTGTTTACAGCCTTCCCTTTGCTGTAAATGAATGCTACAGGATTTTTGACCTTGCTTGTATTAAGGGATTCAAAATCATTGGTCCTAGCAGAGGATGGTTTCGATCCATCGACCTCTGGGTTATGGACCCAGCACGCTTCCGCTGCGCCACTCTGCTAATCACATGCAGATGGGACTCGAACCCACATTCTCTGGCTTAGGAGGCCAGTGCCTTATCCATTAGACCACTGGGGCTCAGCCGTTGTGGCAACCAGAGAATTGGACCCCATTGGATTACACAAATCAGGATCATTAGTTGTTAATCTCATTGTTCACAAGGAACTTGGAAGTGTCTAGTTGAGAATTTGACTGTTAACAGGGTTCTCTCTGCTGTTAATGAACGCAACAGGATTATTGACCTTGCTTGTATTAAGCGATTCAAAATCAAAGGTCTTTTAGCAGAGGATGGTGTCCATTAGGCCCTGGGGCTCAGCCATTGCTACAGCCACAGAAGTGGGCCGAACTGGATTCCTCATATCAGGCTCACTATCAGATCATTTGGAGATACAATAACTCACCATGTGCGTATATAAAAAGCTTAGTGGTGTTTACAAACTGAAGTGCCCTGCTACCATGAAGGATTTCACCAACATTGTAGGATATTTAAGTGAAGTTATGATAAAATTATGTGATCCATACAAAAAGGCTCATAACTTGTTTCATTTCTCATTTAAATAAAAAAAAAGAGAAATTGAAGGAAGAAAAAATGTTTAGTATAGTTCAGAGAAGAGAAACTAGAAAGTGTCTAGTAGTGAATCTCACTGTTTACAGGCTTCCCTTTGCTGTAAATGAATGCTACAGGATTTTTGACCTTGCTCGTATTAAGGGATTCAAAATCATTGGTCCTAGCAGAGGATGGTTTAGATCCATCGACCTCTGGGTTATGGGCCCAGCACGCTTCCGCTGCGCCACTCTGCTAATCGTAATATGCAATTCTTATACATGAACACAACACAATCACACAACACAATCATTGACCTTGCTCGTATTAGGGGATTCAAAATCATTGGTCCTAGGAGAGGATGGTTTCGATCCATCGACCTCTGGGTTATGGGCCCAGCACGCTTCCGCTGCGCCACTCTGCTAATCGAAATATGCAATTACTATACATGAACACAACACAATCACTGACCTTGCTCATATTAGGAGATTCAAAATCATTGGTCCTAGAGAAGATGGTTTCGATCCATCGACCTCTGGGTTATGGGCCCAGCACGCTTCCGCTGCGCCACTCTGCTAATCACATGCACCCCAGTTGGGACTCGAACCCACAATCCCTGGCTTAGGAGGCCAGTGCCTTATCCATTAGGACACTGGAGCTCAGCCATTGTTGAATCCAGAGAATTGGACCCCATTGGATCACACAAATCAGGATCATTAGTTGTTAATCTCACTGTTCACAAGGAACTTGGAAGTGTCTAGTTGAGAAATTGACTTAACAGGGTTCTCTCTGCTGTTAATGAACGCAACAGGATTATTGACCTTGATTGTAGTAAGGGATTCAAAATCAAAAGTCCTTTAGCAGAGGATGGTGTCCATTAGGCCCTGGGGCTCAGCCATTGCTACAGCCAAAGAAGTGGGCCAAACTGGATTACTCATACAGGCTCACTATCAGATCATTTGGAGATACAATAACTCACCATGTGTGTATATAAAATGCTTAATGGTGTTTACAAACTGAAGTGCCCTGCTACCATGAAGAATTTCACCAATATTGTAGGATGTTTAATTGAAGGTATGATAAAATTATGTGATCCATACAAAAAGGCTCATAACTTGTTTCATTTCTCATTTAAATAAAAAAAAAGAGAAATTGAAGGAAGAAAAAATGTTTAGTATAGTTCAGAGAAGAGAAACTAGAAAGTGTCTAGGAGTGAATCTCACTGTTTACAGGCTTCCCTTTACTATAAATGAATGCTACAGGATTTTTGACCTTGCTCGTATTAAGGGATTCAAAATCATTGGTCCTAGCAGAGCATGGTTTCGATCCATATACCTCTGGGTTATGGGCCCAGCACGCTTCCGCTGCGCCACTCTACTAATCGAAATATGCAATTACTATACATGAACACAACACAATCATTGACCTTAGTCGTATTAGGGGATTCAAAATCATTGGTCCTAGCAGAGGATGGTTTCGATCCATCGACCTCTGGGTTATGGGCCCAGCACGCTTCCGCTGCGCCTCTCTGCTAATCGTAATATGCATTTCCTATACATGAACACAACACAATCATTGACCTTGCTCGTATTACGGGATTCAAAATCATTGGTCCTAGCAGAGGATGGTTTCGATCCATCGACCTCTGGGTTATAGGCCCAGCACGCTTCCGCTGCGCCACTCTGCTAATAGAAATATGCAATTCCTATACATGAACACAACACAATCACACAACACAATCATTGACCTTGCTCTTGGTCAAAAGGATTTAGCATCATTGGTCCTCCATTAGGATGGTGGGGATCCATCGACCAAAAGTCCTAGCAGAGGATGGTGTCCATTAGGCCCTGGGGCTCAGCCATTGCTACAGCCAAAGAAGTGGGCCAAACTGGATTACTCATAGCAGGCTCACTATCAGATCATTTGGAGATACAATAACTCACCATGTGTGTATATAAAATGCTTAATGGTGTTTACAAACTGAAGTGCCCTGCTACCATGAAGAATTTCACCAATATTGTAGGATGTTTAATTGAAGGTATGATAAAATTATGTGATCCATACAAAAAGGCTCATAACTTGTTTCATTTCTCATTTAAATAAAAAAAAGAGAAATTGAAGGAAGAAAAAATGTTTAGTATAGTTCAGAGAAGAGAAACTAGAAAGTGTCTAGGAGTGAATCTCACTGTTTACAGGCTTCCCTTTACTATAAATGAATGCTACAGGATTTTTGACCTTGCTCGTATTAAGGGATTCAAAATCATTGGTCCTAGCAGAGCATGGTTTCGATCCATATACCTCTGGGTTATGGGCCCAGCACGCTTCCGCTCCGCCACTCTACTAATCGAAATATGCAATTACTATACATGAACACAACACAATCATTGACCTTAGTCGTATTAGGGGATTCAAAATCATTGGTCCTAGCAGAGGATGGTTTCCATCCATCGACCTCTGGGTTATGGGCCCAGCACGCTTCCGCTGCGCCTCTCTGCTAATTGTAATATGCATTTCCTATACATGAACACAACACAATCATTGACCTTGCTCGGATTAGGGGATTCAAAATCATTGGTCCTAGCAGAGGATGGTTTCGATCCATCGACCTCTGGGTTATAGGCCCAGCACGCTTCCGCTGCGCCACTTTTGCTAATAGAAATATGCAATTCCTATACATGAACACAACACAATCACACAACACAATCATTGACCTTGCTCGTATTAGGGGATTCAAAATCATTGGTCCTAGCACAGGATGGTTTCGATCCATTGACCTCTGGGTTATGGGCCCAGCACGCTTCCGCTACGCCACTCTGCTAATCACATGCAGATGGGACTCGAAGCCACAATCTCTGGCTTAGGAGGCCAGTGCCTTATCCATTAGACCACTGGGGCTCAGCCATTGTGGCAACCAGAGAATTGGACCCCATTGGATTACACAAATCAGGATCATTAGTTGTTAATCTCATTGTTCACAAGGAACTTGGAAGTGTCTAGTTGAGAATTTGACTGTTAACAGGGTTCTCTCTCCTGTTAATGAACGCAACAGGATTTTTGACCTTGCTCGTATTAAGGGATTCAAAATCATTGATCCTAGCAGAGCATGGTTTCGATCCATCAACCTCTGGGTTATGGGCCCAGGACGCTTCCGCTGCGCCACTCTACTAATCGAAATATGCAATTACTATACATGAACACAACACAATCATTGACCTTGGTCGTATTAGGGGATTCAAAATCTTTGGTCCTAGCAGCGGATGGTTTCGATCCATCGACCTCTGGGTTATGGGCCCAGCACGCTTCCGCTGCGCCACTCTGCTAATAGAAATATGCAATTCCTATACATGAACACAACACAATCACACAACACAATCATTGACCTTGCTCGTATTAGGGGATTCAAAATCATTGGTCCTAGCAGAGGATGGTTTCGATCCATCGACCTCTGGGTTATGGGCCCAGCACGCTTCCGCTGCGCCACTCTCCTAATCACATGCAGATGGGACTCGAAGCCACAATCTCTGGCTTAGGAGGCCAGTGCCTTATCCATTAGACCACTGGGGCTCAGCCGTTGTGGTAACCAGAGAATTGGACCCCATTGGATTACACAAATCAGGATCATTAGTTGTTAATCTCATTGTTCACAAGGAACTTGGAAGTGTCTAGTTGAGAATTTGACTGTTAACAGGGTTCTCTCTGCTGTTAATGAACGCAACAGGATTATTGACCTTGCTTGTATTAAGGGATTCAAAATCAAAGGTCTTTTAGCAGAGGATGGTGTCCATTAGGCCCTGGGGCTCAGCCATTTCTACAGCCACAGAAGTGTGCCAAACTGTATAAAATGCTTAATGGTGTTTACAAACTGAAGTGCCCTGCTACCATGAAGGATTTCACCAACATTGTAGGATATTTAATTGAAGTTATCATAAAATTATGTGATCCATACAAAAAGGCTCATAACTTGTTTCATTTCTCATTTAAATATAAAAAGAGAAATTGAAGAAAGAAAAAATGTTTAGTATAGTTCAATGAAGAGAAACTAAAAAATATCTAGTAGTGAATCTCACTGTTTACAGCCTTCCCTTTGCTGTAAATGAATGCTACAGGATTTTTGACCTTGCTTGTATTAAGGGATTCAAAATCATTGGTCCTAGCAGAGGATGGTTTCGATCCATCGACCTCTGGGTTATGGGCCCAGCACGCTTCCGCTGCGCCACTCTGCTAATCCACACGCAGATGGGACTCGAACCCACAATCTCTGGCTTAGGAGGCCAGTGCCTTATCCATTAGACCACTGGGGCTCAGCCGTTGTGGCAACCAGAGAATTGGACCCCATTGGATTACACAAATCAGGATCATTAGTTGTTAATCTCATTGTTCACAAGGAACTTGGAAGTGTCTAGTTGAGAATTTGACTGTTAACAGGGTTCTCTCTGCTGTTAATGAACGCAACAGGATTATTGACCTTGCTTGTATTAAGGGATTCAAAATCAAAGGTCTTTTAGCAGAGGATGGTGTCCATTAGGCCCTGGGGCTCAGCCATTGCTACAGCCACAGAAGTGGGCCAAACTGGATTCCTCATATCAGGCTCACTATCAGATCATTTGGAGATACAATAACTCACCATGTGCGTATATAAAAAGCTTAGTGGTGTTTACAAACTGAAGTGCCCTGCTACCATGAAGGATTTCACCAACATTGTAGGATATTTAAGTGAAGTTATGATAAAATTATGTGATCCATACAAAAAGGCTCATAACTTGTTTCATTTCTCATTTAAATAAAAAAAAAAGAGAAATTGAAGAAAGAAAAAATGTTTAGTATAGTTCAGAGAAGAGAAACTAGAAAGTGTCTAGGAGTGAATCTCACTGTTTACAGGCTTCCCTTTACTATAAATGAATGCTACAGGATTTTTGACCTTGCTCGTATTAAGGGATTCAAAATCATTGGTCCTAGCAGAGCATGGTTTCGATCCATCAACCTCTGGGTTATGGGCCCAGGACGCTTCCGCTGCGCCACTCTGCTAATCGAAATATGCAATTACTATACATGAACACAACACAATCATTGACCTTGGTCGTATTAGGGGATTCAAAATCTTTGGTCCTAGCAGCGGATGGTTTCGATCCATCGACCTCTGGGTTATGGGCCCAGCACGCTTCCGCTGCGCCTCTCTGCTAATCGTAATATGCAATTCCTATACATGAACACAACACAATCATTGACCTTGCTCGTATTAGGGGATTCAAAATCATTGGTCCTAGCAGAGGATGGTTTCGATCCATCGACCTCTGGGTTATGGGCCCAGCACGCTTCCGCTGCGCCACTCTGCTAATAGAAATATGCAATTCCTATACATGAACACAACACAATCACACAACACAATCATTGACCTTGCTCGTATTAGGGGATTCAAAATCATTGGTTCTAGCAGAGGATGGTTTCGATCCATCGACCTCTGGATTATGGGCCCAGCAAGCTTCCGCTGCGCCACTCTGCTAATCATAATATGCAATTCCTATACATGAACACAACACAATCACTGACCTTGCTCGTATTAGGGGATTCAAAATGATTGGTCCTAGCAGAGGATGGTTTTGATCCATCGACCTCTGGGTTATGGGCCCAGCACACTTCTGCTGCGCCACTCTGCTAATCGTAACATGCAATTCCTATACATGAACACAACACAATCACAGACCTTGCTCTTATTAGGGGATTCAAAATCATTGGTCCTAGCAGAGGATGGTTTCGATCCATTGACCTCTGGGTTATGGGCCCAGCACGCTTCCGCTGCGCCACTCTGCTAATCACATGCACCCCAGATGGGACTCAAACCCACAATCCCTGGCTTAGGAGGCCAGTGCCTTATCCATTAGGCCACTGGGGCTCAGCCGTTGTGGCAACCAGAGAATTGGACCCCATTGGATTACACAAATCAGGATCATTAGTTGTTAATCTCACTGTTCACAAGGAACTTGGAAGTGTCTAGTTGAGAATTTGACTGTTAACAGAGTTCTCTCTGCTGTTAATGAACGCAACAGGATTATTGACCTTGCTTGTATTAAGGGATTCAAAATCAAAGGTCTTTTAGCAGAGGATGGTGTCCATTAGGCCCTGGGGCTCAGCAATTTCTACAGCCACAGAAGTGTGCCAAACTGTATAAAATGCTTAATGGTGTTTACAAACTGAAGTGCCCTGCTACCATGAAGGATTTCACCAACATTGTAGGATATTTAATTGAAGTTATCATAAAATTATGTGATCCATACAAAAAGGCTCAGAAGTTGTTTCATTTCTCATTTAAATAAAAAAAGAGAAATTGAAGAAAGAAAAAATGTTTAGTATAGTTCAATGAAGAGAAACTAGAAAGTATCTAGTAGTGAATCTCACTGTTTACAGCCTTCCCTTTGCTGTAAATGAATGCTACAGGATTTTTGACCTTGCTTGTATTAAGGGATTCAAAATCGTTGGTCCTAGCAGAGGATGGTTTCGATCCATCGACGTCTGGGTTATGGGCCCAGCACGCTTCCGCTGCGCCACTCTGCTAATCACATGCAGATGGGACTCGAACCCACAATCTCTGGCTTAGGAGGCCAGTGCCTTGTCCATTAGCCCACTGGGGCTCAGCCGTTGTGGCAACCAGAGAATTGGACCCCATTGGATTACACAAATCAGGATCATTAGTTGTTAATCTCATTGTTCACAAGGAACTTGGAAGTGTCTAGTTGAGAATTTGACTGTTAACAGGGTTCTCTCTGCTGTTAATGAACGCAACAGGATTATTGACCTTGCTTGTATTAAGCGATTCAAAATCAAAGGTCTTTTAGCAGAGGATGGTGTCCATTAGGCCCTGGGGCTCAGCCATTGCTACAGCCACAGAAGTGGGCCAAACTGTATAAAATGCTTAATGGTGTTTACAAACTGAAGTGCCATGCTACCATCAAGGATTTCACCAACATTGTAGGATATTTAATTGAAGTTATGATAAAATTATGTGATCCATACAAAAAGGCTCATAACTTGTTTCATTTCTCATTTAAATAAAAAAAGAGAAATTGAAGGAAGAAAAAATGTTTAGTATAGTTCAGAGAAGAGAAACTAGAAAGTGTCTAGTAGTGAATCTCACTGTTTACAGGCTTCCCTTTGCTGTAAATGAATGCTACAGGATTTTTGACCTTGCTCGTATTAAGGGATTCAAAATCATTGGTTCTAGCAGAGGATGGTTTAGATCCATCGACCTCTGGGTTATGGGCCCAGCACGCTTCCGCTGCGCCACTCTGCTAATCGTAATATGCATCTCTTATACATGAACACAACACAATCACACAACACAATCATTGACCTTGCTCGTATTAGGGGATTCAAAATCATTGGTCCTAGGAGAGGATGGTTTCGATCCATCGACCTCTGGGTTATGGGCCCAGCACGCTTCCGCTGCGCCACTCTACTAATCGAAATATGCAATTACTATACATGAACACAACACAATCATTGACCTTAGTCGTATTAGGGGATTCAAAATCATTGGTCCTAGCAGAGGATGGTTTCGATCCATCGACCTCTGGGTTATGGGCCCAGCACGCTTCCGCTGCGCCTCTCTGCTAATCGTAATATGCATTTCCTATACATGAACACAACACAATCATTGACCTTGCTCGTATTAGGGGATTCAAAATCATTGGTCCTAGCAGAGGATGGTTTCGATCCATCGACCTCTGGGTTATAGGCCCAGCACACTTCCGCTGCGCCACTCTGCTAATAGAAATATGCAATTCCTATACATGAACACAACACAATCACACAACACAATCATTGACCTTGCTCGTATTAGGGGATTCAAAATCATTGGTCCTAGCACAGGATGGTTTCGATCCATCGACCTCTGGGTTATGGGCCCAGCACGCTTCCGCTGCGCCACTCTGCTAATCACATGCAGATGGGACTCGAAGCCACAATCTCTGGCTTAGGAGGCCAGTGCCTTATCCATTAGACCACTGGGGCTCAGCCATTGTGGCAACCAGAGAATTGGACCCCATTGGATTACACAAATCAGGATCATTAGTTGTTAATCTCATTGTTCACAAGGAACTTGGAAGTGTCTAGTTGAGAATTTGACTGTTAACAGGGTTCTCTCTCCTGTTAATGAACGCAACAGGATTATTGACCTTGCTTGTATTAAGGGATTCAAAATCAAAGGTCTTTTAGCAGAGGATGGTGTCCATTAGGCCCTGGGGCTCAGCCATTGCTACAGCCACAGAAGTGGGCCAAACTGTATAAACTGCTTAATGGTGTTTACAAACTGAAGTGCCCTGCTACCATGAAGGATTTCACCAACATTGTAGGATATTTAATTGAAGTCATGATAAAATTATGTGATCCATACAAAAAGGTTCATAACTTGTTTCATTTCTGATTTAAATATAAAAAAGAGAGAGAAATAGAAGAAAGAAAAAATGTTTAGTATAGTTCAGAGAAGAGAAACTAGAAAGTGTCTAGTAGTGAATCTCACTGTTTACAGGCTTCCCTTTGCTGTAAATGAATGCTACAGGATTTTTGACCTTGCTTGTATTAAGGGATTCAAAATCATTGGTCCTAGCAGAGGATGGTTTAGATCCATCAACGTCTGGGTTATGGGCCCAGCACGCTTCCGCTGCGCCACTCTGCTAATCGTAATATGCAATTCTTATACATGAACACAACACAATCACACAACACAATCATTGACCTTGCTCATATTAGGGGATTCAAAATCATTGGTCCTAGGAGAGGATGGTTTCGATCCATCAACCTCCGGGTTATGGGCCCAGCACGCTTCCGCTGCACCACTCTGCTAATCACATGCACCCCAGATGGGACTTGAACCCACAATCCCTGGCTTAGGAGGCCAGTGCCTTATCCATTAGGCCACTGGGGCTCAGGCGTTGTGGAAAGCAGACAATTGGACCCCATTGGATTACACAAATCAGGATCATTAGTTGTTAATCTCACTGTTCACAAGGAACTTGGAAGTGTCTAGTTGAGAATTTGACTGTTAACACGGTTCTCTCTGCTGTTGATGAACGCAACAGAATTATTTACCTTGCTTGTAGTAAGGGATTCAAAATCAAAGGTCTTTTAGCAGAGGATGGTGTCCATTAGGCCCTGGGGCTCAGCCATTGCTTCAGCCACAGGAGTGGGCCGAACTGGATTCCTCATATCAGGCTCACTATCAGATCATTTGGAGATACAATAACTCACCATGTG
>QNUK01001818.1:0-27038 GCA_013621035.1 Clarias magur | reverse complement strand
CAACAAGTGCTGTTGTCACTTTCTTCAAGAACATCATCACACAACCAACCAGAAACTTTAATAGATTTACTGCGGAGGTGCGTGGACTTGTGAGGACCCAAGCCATCAGAGCAGCAAGGGCCAAACGTTCCTTGGCCATAGAGATTGAAAGCGCTCACATGCCCAGAGAATTATCAAACAGTTCAGCGATAGTGGTAACATATAGCAGGGCTTCACCAGCAATCACCAACAAAAGGACATCACCAAAGGAACTCATCGTCACCCGCCTGTTACAGTGACGGCTCCATTTCAGATGCCCTGAACAGCTTCTACCCTCACTTGACATGCAGAACGTCATGACGTTCGGGAGAAACTGTGTGTCTCATCAGCAAGAACCAAGCGTCAGCACAAAGAGAGGAAGTGCAGAGGCTAACGGTCTGCTGTAGGCACAACAACCTGTCGCTGAATTTTGCTAAAACAAAGAACATTGTTGATGACTTCAGGAGGACACAAAGCGGCAACTCTCTGATGAACATCACTGCTCCTGTGTGGAGATCATCAACAGCACCAAATTCCTGGTTGGCCACCTGGAGGAGAACCTCACTCGGTCCCTCAACAGCAAACGATAGTATTAAAAACGTCTCCTCTTCCTGAGAAGGCTGAGGAAGACCCAGCTTTTGCACAATATCCATTTCTTTTTATATGCACAAAACTATTTGATCTTTGCTGCTACTTCAAAGGAATCTGTCCTGGTTACTGTTTCTCCTCCCACTACCTCAACTCATTGTCATCAGCACACAGTAATGAAATGTGTCATGTTGTCGCGTTGTTTGCATATTTGAACCAAACCTTCATGTTGTCTCTTATTTTTTTGTATAGAACTTAGTTTTCTGTTAAGTTATAAATGTCAATCTGTCTTGTCACAGCTAGGCAGCTAATTAGGTTGCATAGTTAGCTAGTTAGTTTTTGTTCATCCATGATGTTCATTTGTATTGCATGATGCTGGGATCCAGTCACTACTGAAAACTTACCTCACACCTATCATTCCTAGGCTGACCCGCCATGAGAAGTACTTTGTTCTTACTTCATACTTGTTTGCACGTTTTCGTATTCATACTCGCACAAACACACTGATCAACAACCATCTAAGAAATTGCCCATAGAGACTGAACAGATAAACTGAACAAACTTAAAAATGTCAATCTGTCTTGTCAAAGCTCGGCAGATAAATAGGTTGCTTAGTTAGCTAGTTAGTTTTTTTTTTTCTTTCATAATTTTAATTTATGTTTTATGTGGGACCATGGTCCTGAAGGAACTTTATTTGGTTTCACTGTGTACTTAATATGGTTATATGGTTAAAATGAAAATAAAAGCCTACTTGAACCTGGCTCAAGCAGCCTCGCTTTTGGATCCAATCAGCTATATCTCTCCACAACAGAAACATTACCTTATACCGCATCATTCCTAGATTCATCAGTAGTACTCAGGGCTCCGACCTGCATTGGGGGGAAGCGTATGTCGATACACCACCTTCTTATACCTTGTTACTTGTTATATGCACAAAACTATTTGATCTTTGCTGCTACTTCAAACGAATGTGTCCTGGTTACTGTTTCTCTTCCCACTACCTCAACTCATTATGTCATTAGCACAAAGTAATGAAATGTGTCATGTTGTGACGTTCTAACTCTTGTTTGCACATTTGAATGAGCAATTCATGTTGTCGCTTTTTGCAGGGGAAAGAACATAGTTTTCTGTTAACTTAAAAATGTCAATCTGTCTTGTCACAGCTAAGCAGCTATTTAGGTTGTTTATTCATCTAGTGTTTGTTCATTCATGATGGTAATGCTGTATGTAGGACATTGGTCCTAGAGAAACGTTGTTTCGTTTCACTGTGTACTAAACTATTTATGGTTAAAATGAAATAAACGGCTACTTGAACTTGGCTCAAACAGGCTGGCTTTTGAACACATAAAACAAACAACATGCTAAAGCATCATGTGTTCATGATGTATGTCTCTCCACTACCAAAACATTACCCCCCACCGCATCATTCCTTGGGTAACCCGCCGTCAGAAGTACTCAGGCCTCTGACCTGCATTGGCGGAAGCGTACCTCAATCTTCCACCATTTTCCCATGTATGCGCTGCCTCTCTTCTGTCCCTACCCATTGCTTACAGAAGGTATCCTTATTACTTCATTCTATAAACTATAAACCAAAAGCTGTTTTCCGTATTTATATACTTTGTATTTTATTATTTCATAATTATTTGCACGTTTTCTTATTCATAGTCTATTAATTTATTATTATAGTTATATTCTTTGTTTATACTCTTTTCTGTTTTTATGCACCGTTGTCAAAGCATTTCTCTGAATATCATGTTTTGTGTATTTGACAAATAAAACTAGAAATTTAATTGACATTTACATTTAGAGCATGAACATTGCATATGAATTTTTTAGGTGTGAAAAAAACCGGTTTCCTACGAATGGACACCTCTAAGAAGACGGCAAACTAACAGTGAAAGGAATAAGGAATTACAATTTCCGGCATTGTCGTGCATTTGCTTTCATGTTAAATAACAACGTTAAGGGTAGTCGTTTTCACATTTTGAGCATAAAGACGGCATATAAATTTACTTTGTGTTTTACATGACCATGCATTAGTTGTGTGCGAAACCCCGCTTTCCTGAGCTCGTACAGTGCGGAGAACACAACAAACGCTTTATCTCAGCACGAGGAGCATAGGACTGAAAGGAATGATAATTTCCATCACATTCATGCATTCTGGGATGAATAACAACTTTTTTGTTAGTATTTTACACATTTTGAGCATAAAAACTGCATATAAATTCGTTTTGTGTGCTTTATATGACCATGCATTAGTTGTGTGAGAAAACCGCTTTCCTGAGCTCGTACAGCGCTAAGAACACAGCAAACGCTTTATCGCAGGACAAGGAGCATAAAAGTGAAAGGAATGATAATTTCCAACATTTTCATGCATTCTGGCATACATGATGAAAAACAACTTTTTTGTTAATCTTTAACACATTTTGATCATAAAAACTTGATATGAATTTATTTTGTGTTTTACAGGACCATGCATTAGTTGTGTGAGAAAACCGCTTTCCTGAGCTCGTACAGCGCTAAGAACATAGCAAACGCTTTATCGCAGCATGACAAGCAGAAAAATAATGATAATTTCCAACACATTCCTGCATTCTGGCATACATGATGAATAACAACTTTTTGTTATTCTTTAACACATTTTGATCATAAAAACTTGATATAAATTTGTTTTCTGTTTTACAGGACCATGCATTAGTTGTGTGAGAAAACCGCTTTCCTGAGCTCGTACAGCGCTAAGAACACACAGCAAACGCTTTATCGCAGGACAAGGAGCATAAAAGTGAAAGGAATGATCATTTCCAACATTTTCATGCATTCTGGCATACATGATGAAAAACAACTTTTTTGTTAATCTTTAACACATTTTGATCATAAAAACTTGATATAAATTTGTTTTGTGTTTTACAGGACCATGCATTAGTTGAGTGAGAAAACCGCTTTCCTGAGCTCGTACAGCGCTATGAACACAGCAAACGCTTTATCGCTGCACAAGGAGCATAAAAGTGAAAGGAATGATAATTTCCAATATTTTCATGCATT
Source organism: Clarias magur (assembly GCA_013621035.1). Classification (NCBI taxonomy): domain Eukaryota; kingdom Metazoa; phylum Chordata; class Actinopteri; order Siluriformes; family Clariidae; genus Clarias; species Clarias magur. The sequence continues at coordinate 23,390 of QNUK01001818.1, read as the reverse complement.
CTGGCATACATGATGAAAAACAACTTTTTTGTTAATCTTTAACACATTTTGATCATAAAAACTTGATATAAATTTGTTTTGTGTTTTACAGGACCATGCATTAGTTGTGTGAGAAAACCGCTTTCCTGAGCTCGTACAGCGCTAAGAACACAGCAAACGCTTTATCTCCGAATAACAAGCATGAAACTTAAAGGACATGTAATTTCCAAAACTTTCATGCAATCTGGCATGAATGTTGAATAACAACTTTTTTTGAAAGTCTTTTTCACATTTTGAGCATAAAGACTGCATATAAATTAATTTTGTGTTTTACATGACCATGCATTAGTTGTGTGCGAAACGCGCTTTCCTGAGCTCGTAAAGCGCTAAGAACACAGCAAACGATTTATCTCAGCACGAGGAGCATAGGACTGAAAGGAATGATAATTTCCATCACATTCATGCATTCTGGCATACATGATGAATAACAACTTTTTTGTTATTCTTTTTCACATTTTCAGCGTGAAAAGAAATCTGTGGTGAAGTTGACTGTGAGGTTGCCAGTCAAAAGACCTGTGGAGTTACAGTGCACACACCCCTCCCATCTACGACCGGCTGCAGACTATACCATGCCAGCAACCTCGTAGTTGCCGACGACGGTAACAAATTCACTAGCCTGAATGTACACGCGAATGACTCATCGATGATGTGGGTTGATGCGAGATTAGAGGAGTATAATAATCTCACACACACACACACACACACACACACACACACACACACACACACACACACACGCAAGCACACACAAACAATCTACATACGCACACATACTACACATACACAACACGTAATAACACACGTGTTAGAACAAACCCAACACATAGAACAAATACACACATACTTCTAACAAACAAAAAACGTAATTCATTCATACAAGCAAAAATACTCCATACACACTCTCACACACACACACAGTTCAACATGATGTTCAAGACGTTTAACTTAAGCAGGCCGCTTTTTGTGGAGAAAATGTGAAGAATAGTACCGTGACTGATATATTTACAGACACGTACGTTGCATGAATGTGCATGTGCAGCACTCAGCGAGTTTGCGTGATAGAAGAACTATTATGATAATTATTCATTTTATAATACTATTCTACACACACAAACACTACAATCATTAAACATACATAAAACATACTCCACACAAACCCATACGACAGACACACACATACATACACACACACACACACACACACACACACACACACACACACACACACACACACACACACACACACACATAGTTCAACATGAAGTTCATGACATTTAAGTTAAGCAAGGCCGCTTTTGGTGGCGAAAATGAGAAGTATAGTACCGTGACTGACAGACATGTACAGACATGTACGTTGCGTGAATGTGCATGTGGAGCACTCACTCATGAAGCGGGTTTGGGTGATTGAAAAACTTGATAATTGATAATTATTCATTTTATAGCAATATTCTACACACACAAACACTACAACCATTAAACATACATTAAACATACTTCACACAAACCCATACGACACATACATACACACTCAAACACACAAAGACACACTCACATACACACAGACACAGACATACACACACACACACACACACACACACACACACACACACAAACACACACACAGACACACACACAGACACACATTTTATGCTGTGTACAGATTCATTGACAATCTGAAGGCCCTGCGGCATTAGAGTGACGACAAAACCCAGTCGACATTGAGAGAGCTAGCAATGGCGCACTAGAAAGAGACATCCAGGAATATCGATGCCTTAAACTGATGTCATATTTGTTTAAGCGGTCTTAGCATGGTGAAAAGGCACACAGGATTTGAGGTTCGAAACAAGTCGCAACGGCATATACACATATACTGCCATACCAGGGAATATTTTGTGCCTGTCTCGGACCCATGTTCCACCCCTGACCGAGTATATGGGGTCCGCATAATGATGTTGCTGTTGATGGACCCATCGAAGTACTGCACAAGACTGGCTTAAGCAAGCTTCAGGAGGTGTTTATCGACATCGACTGGCGAGGAGTGATAGCTCTATGCAAGCAAAATTCAATCTTTGTTGTATCTTCAATGGCCCCACTGTTCTGGATGATGCTCTGGGTCTTGGGGGCTTGCTCTGGCAGCATGGGTATCCAAATTGGCTGCAGGGACCAGATTGATCACGCAATCCCAGTTTCTTTTTGGGGGGTGTTTAAGTTTTTGGCCCTAACTATTAGAGAATACCTCATATAAGGCCACCTGTTTGTGAAAGACTGGGGAAGGGGTTTGTGGATGTTTTAGATAACTTAAAGCTTATGACACTGTCTCCTCAACAAAATGCCACGAGTATGCCATTTCCACAAACGTACTGCTCTGCTGCCTATTATGGAACGCTCACCACACAGCACATCATAGAGCTCTTCGGTTGTCTCTGTGTGTCTTTAATTTTTGACCCAGAAGGGTTCCTAGCAAAGTTTGAAACATAAAGAAGTGATAGGCTGAGACGGGCAGACACAGGAATTCAATCACATCCTGAACACACAGAATGATGCATCCACACACACACACACACACACACACACACACACACACACACACACACACACACACACACACACACACACACACACAAACATACTATGCAACTACCAACGCCATAAACACTAGACATACACATACTACACACTTACATCCTACACTCACATATACTACACATACACACAACCATTACACATAACACACACACAGTCCACATCGTTAATAAACACAACAAATCGGAACCACAGACACATAGACGTCTCACACACATCTTGTGTTTGTCTTCCAACATCTACACACTTCCTAGAATCCTACACAAATGATGACCCGCTCAAGCACCAGCGATATTACATGAAACCCGTCTGACACTGAGTGACAACTAACAATGCATAACTAGAAAGACACGTCCAGCCATGACAATGCCTTACACTTATGTCATACTTGTTTAAAAGGACATAGCGTGATTAAAAAATCAAAGAGATTGTAAGGTGTGACCAAGTGGCGATGGCACAGTTGTTTGGTCCCGCTCATCGCTGCTTGTAATTATATTTATTCTTTTAATTTTAAAAAGCCAACTTCTTGGCCTTCAACTTCACAGAGCTCCTCTGTAGACAAGCAGACTGTATAGTACGTGGCTGCCTTGGATGCATAAGTGTTCCTCGACAGTCCATGCATGCGGGGTCCCCATTGTGATATTGATGGTGATAGACCCGCCAGAATGCTATGTACAGGACTGGACATTAGTGAGCTTTTAGTGTTTATCTTCATCAACTGGGGAGTGATCGGCGATACCTTCAATAGCCCGATGTACATTCTTTGTGGGTAGATGGTAGCCAAACTGGCTGCAGGGAACAAATTGATCATGCAATTCTTGGTTCTTTGTGGGAGGAAGAGGATAGTTCTTGCCCTTACCTCTTTGAGAATACCTCCAAAAATTCCAGCTGTTGGTGAGACACTGGGTAAGGGGTTTGTTGGTGGATGAAATAGCTCTAGGTAGATGATTCTATCTGTTTGATAAGATGGAACAAGTAAACAACCCTATTCCACAAACGTACCACAACCTTCAATGAAACGTTCACCACGGAGCATATCATACAGTCATTTGGCCTTTTCTGTGTGCTTTTTGTTTCTGTGCAAAAAGGCACAGCAGCTGTGCCGGGAAGTTCTAGGAATATACATCCATCCATTACACACACACACACACACACACACACACACACACACACACACACACACACACACACACACACACACTATACGTCCTAAATACTCACAACAGATCATACACAAAGACTAACACTCACACAAATACCTACAAAACCAGACACACTCTACAGACATGAATTCCACAAATTACACTGTATACACACTACACACATACACATAAACACACCCACACAAACACACACAAACAGACAACACAGACACACATGACACACACATACACATACCACACATATTACACATACACATATACTTACACACACGCGCACACACACTATAAACAAACACAGACACACATCAAATTCTTATCCTGCACATACAGTACACATTCTACACACACGCCATACACACAGTACACATCCTCTCCACTCCACACAAATGATGACCGGGCCAGGCACATACGACATTACAGTCGTTACCAAGCAATCACTAGCAATGAGGCAGAGAAAGAGACGTCCAACATCGACGATGTCTTAAACTTATGCCATGTTTAGTGACATCATTGTCCATGGGGTTTAAGGGGGCTCAGCGTGCTCAAAAGTCACACAGGTTGTTTCGTGCGCCCGGATGCCTATGGCACAGGTGCTTGGGCCCGCTCATCATTGCTTTTCAATATATTTCTTCTTTTTATATTAAAAGGCTGCAGGGCCAACTTCTAGGCTTTCATCTTCTGAGAGAGCTTCTTGTTGGACTTGTAGATCATTGTATGGTATGTGCTAGCCTGAGACCCACGAGTGTTCAATGTTCCCTCCAGAGTGCTGCACATGACTGGCTTGAGCAAGCTTGAGGTGGGGTTTATCTTCATTGACCAGAGAATGACCGGTGGTAAGCAACCAAAATGAATGCTAGTTGTGTCTTATATGGGCCGATGTACTTCTTGGAGTCCACCTTGAATAGGAAGTTCTTTGGAGAACTTTCAGACCAATTGTGCTGTGTGAGGCTCTGGGCCTTAGGCTCTTGCTCTGATAACATTAGTAGATGGTGGACAAATTGGGGCATACAGGGAGCAAATTAATCATCCTAGGTTCTTTGTTGGGCTGTGGCTGTAAGTTTTTGGCCCTACCTCTTTGAGAATACCTGAGAATAAATCCACCTGTTTGTGAAACTATGGTTGAAACTTGGTTGTGGGTGGTTCAGATAGCTCAGACCCTATGACCCTAACTGCTTGACAAAATGTCATGAGAAACCCATTCTTTCCAAAAACGTACTGTGGGCTTGTATGGAACGCTCACCACCTATAGCACATCATACTGCCCTTCTGCCTTTTATGTGTGCTTTTCATTCCTGGGTGATTTTCATTCTTTGTGCTCTTCGCAAAGGTCGCAGCAAACAGCAGCGATAAGCTGACGCAGCCAGATTCGGAGTTCCAGGAATTACCGACTGTAGCCTAGCACGGTAAATCTGTGACACCAGTCTTGTCTGCCTAGATGTGAAAGGCCTAGTTATCTTCATGTTCATGATCAACTGACTAGTGTTTACAGTTGATGATTAAGGGACACCTGGTGCTGAAGCAGGTGAAAACCTGGCCAATAGAAGCCTGCACTTTTGTTTTGAGAACACCATTTAGGAAGGCTGCAACTTACGGCGACTTCACTGACTTGGAGGAGTAAACATCATCAGCGACCAGCTACTTCAACAAGTGCTGTTGTCACCTTCTTCAAGAACATCATCACACAACCAACCAGAAACTTTAATAGATTTACTGCGGAGGTGCGTGGACTTGTGAGGACCCAAGCCATCAGAGCAGCAAGGGCCAAACGTTCCTTGGCCATAGAGATTGAAAGCGCTCACATGCCCAGAGAATTATCAACCAGTTCAGCGATAGTGGTAACATATAGCAGGGCTTCACCAGCAATCACCAACAAAAGGACATCACCAAAGGAACTCATCGTCACCCGCCTGTTACAGTGACGGCTCCATTTCAGATGCACTGAACAGCTTCTACCCTCACTTGACATGCAGAACGTCATGACGTTCGGGAGAAACTGTGTGTCTCATCAGCAAGAACCAAGAGTCAGCACAAAGAGAGGAAGTGCAGAGGCTAACGGTCTGCTGTAGGCACAACAACCTGTCGCTGAATTTTGCTAAAACAAAGAACATTGTTGATGACTTCAGGAGGACACAAAGCGGCAACTCTCTGATGAACATCACTGCTCCTGTGTGGAGATCATCAACAGCACCAAATTCCTGGTTGGCCACCTGGAGGAGAACCTCACTCGGTCCCTCAACAGCAAACGATAGTATTAAAAACGTCTCCTCTTCCTGAGAAGGCTGAGGAAGACCAAGCTTTTGCACAATATCCATTTCTTTTTATATGCACAAAACTATTTGATCTTTGCTGCTACTTCAAAGGAATCTGTCCTGGTTACTGTTTCTCCTCCCACTACCTCAACTCATTGTCATCAGCACACAGTAATGAAATGTGTCATGTTGTCGCGTTGTTTGCATATTTGAACCAAACCTTCATGTTGTCTCTTATTTTTTTGTATAGAACTTAGTTTTCTGTTAAGTTATAAATGTCAATCTGTCTTGTCACAGCTAGGCAGCTAATTAGGTTGCATAGTTAGCTAGTTAGTTTTTGTTCATCCATGATGTTCATTTGTATTGCATGATGCTGGGATCCAGTCACTACTGAAAACTTACCTCACACCTATCATTCCTAGGCTGACCCGCCATGAGAAGTACTTTGTTCTTACTTCATACTTGTTTGCACGTTTTCGTATTCATACTCGCACAAACACACTGATCAACAACCATCTAAGAAATTGCCCATAGAGACTGAACAGATAAACTGAACAAACTTAAAAATGTCAATCTGTCTTGTCAAAGCTCGGCAGATAAATAGGTTGCTTAGTTAGCTAGTTAGTTTTTTTTTTCTTTCATAATTTTAATTTATGTTTTATGTGGGACCATGGTCCTGAAGGAACTTTATTTGGTTTCACTGTGTACTTAATATGGTTATATGGTTAAAATGAAAATAAAAGCCTACTTGAACCTGGCTCAAGCAGCCTCGCTTTTGGATCCAATCAGCTATATCTCTCCACAACAGAAACATTATACCGCATCATTCCTACATTCCTCACACCGTAGATTCATCAGTAAGTACTCAGGGCTCCGACCTGCATTGGGGGGAAGCGTATGTCGATACACCACCTTCTTATACCTTGTTACTTGTTATATGCACAAAACTATTTGATCTTTGCTGCTACTTCAAACGAATGTGTCCTGGTTATTGTTTCTCTTCCCACTACCTCAACTCATTATGTCATTAGCACAAAGTAATGAAATGTGTCATGTTGTGACGTTCTAACTCTTGTTTGCACATTTGAATGAGCACTTCATGTTGTCGCTTTTTGCAGGGGAAAGAACATAGTTTTCTGTTAACTTAAAAATGTCAATCTGTCTTGTCACAGCTAAGCAGCTATTTAGGTTGTTTATTCATCTAGTGTTTGTTGCCTCTCTTCTGTCCCTACCCATTGCTTACAGAAGGTATCCTTATTACTTCATTCTATAAACTATAAACCAAAAGCTGTTTTCTGTATTTATATAATTTTTATTTTATTATTTCATAATTATTTGCACGTTTTCTTATTCATAGTCTATTAATTTATTATTATAGTTATATTCTTTGTTTATACTCTTTTCTGTTTTTATGCACCGTTGTCAAAGCATTTCTCTGAATATCATGTTTTGTGTATTTGACAAATAAAACTAGAAATTTAATTGACATTTACATTTAGAGCATGAACATTGCATATGAATTTTTTAGGTGTGAAAATAACCGGTTTCCTACGAATGGACACCTCTAAGAAGACGGCAACCTAACAGTGAAAGGAATAAGGAATTACAATTTCCGGCATTTTCGTGCATTTGCTTTCATGTTAAATAACAACGTTAAGGGTAGTCGTTTTCACATTTTGAGCATAAAGACGGCATATAAATTTACTTTGTGTTTTACATGACCATGCATTAGTTGTGTGCGAAACCCCGCTTTCCTGAGCTCGTACAGTGCGGAGAACACAACAAACGCTTTATCTCAGCACGAGGAGCATAGGACTGAAAGGAATGATAATTTCCATCACATTCATGCATTCTGGGATGAATAACAACTTTTTTGTTAGTATTTTACACATTTTGAGCATAAAAACTGCATATAAATTCGTTTTGTGTGCTTTATATGACCATGCATTAGTTGTGTGAGAAAACCGCTTTCCTGAGCTCGTACAGCGCTAAGAACACAGCAAACGCTTTATCGCAGGACAAGGAGCATAAAAGTGAAAGGAATGATAATTTCCAACATTTTCATGCATTCTGGCATACATGATGAAAAACAACTTTTTTGTTAATCTTTAACACATTTTGATCATAAAAACTTGATATGAATTTATTTTGTGTTTTACAGGACCATGCATTAGTTGTGTGAGAAAACCGCTTTCCTGAGCTCGTACAGCGCTAAGAACACAGCAAACGCTTTATCGCAGCATGACAAGCAGAAAAATAATGATAATTTCCAACACATTCCTGCATTCTGGCATACATGATGAATAACAACTTTTTTGTTATTCTTTAACACATTTTGATCATAAAAACTTGATATAAATTTGTTTTCTGTTTTACAGGACCATGCATTAGTTGTGTGAGAAAACCGCTTTCCTGAGCTCGTACAGCGCTAAGAACACAGCAAACGCTTTATCGCAGGACAAGGAGATAAAATAATGATAATTTCCAACACATTCCTGCATTCTGGCATACATGATGAATAACAACTTTTTTGTTATTCTTTAACACATTTTGATCATAAAAACTTGATATAAATTTATTTTGTGTTTTACAGGACCATGCATTAGTTGTGTGAGAAAACCGCTTTCCTGAGCTCGTACAGCGCTAAGAACACAGCAAACGCTTTATCGCAGGACAAGGAGCATAAAAGTGAAAGGAATGATAATTTCCAACACATTCCTGCATTCTGGCATACATGATGAATAACAACTTTTTTGTTATTCTTTAACACATTTTGATCATAAAAACTTGATATAAATTTGTTTTCTGTTTTACAGGACCATGCATTAGTTGTGTGAGAAAACCGCTTTCCTGAGCTCGTACAGCGCTAAGAACACAGCAAACGCTTTATCGCAGGACAAGGAGCATAAAAGTGAAAGGAATGATAATTTCCAACACATTCCTGCATTTTGGCATACATGATGAAAAACAACTTTTTTGTTAATCTTTAACACATTTTGATCATAAAAACTTGATATAAATTTGTTTTCTGTTTTACAGGACCATGCATTAGTTGTGTGAGAAAACCGCTTTCCTGAGCTCGTACAGCGCTAAGAACACAGCAAACGCTTTATCGCAGGACAAGGAGCATAAAAGTGAAAGGAATGATAATTTCCAACATTTTCATGCATTCTGGCATACATGATGAAAAACAACTTTTTTGTTAATCTTTAACACATTTTGATCATAAAAACTTGATATAAATTTGTTTTGTGTTTTACAGGACCATGCATTAGTTGTGTGAGAAAACCGCTTTCCTGAGCTCGTACAGCGCTAAGAACACAGCAAACCCTTTATCGCAGGACAAGGAGCATAAAAGTGAAAGGAATGATAATTTCCAACACATTCCTGCATTTTGGCATACATGATGAATAACAACTTTTTTGTTAATCTTTAACACATTTTGATCATAAAAACTTGATATAAATTTGTTTTCTGTTTTACAGGACCATGCATTAGTTGAGTGAGAAAACCGCTTTCCTGAGCTCGTACAGCGCTAAGAACACACAGCAAACGCTTTATCGCAGGACAAGGAGCATAAAAGTGAAAGGAATGATAATTTCCAACATTTTCATGCATTCTGGCATACATGATGAAAAACAACTTTTTTGTTAATCTTTAATACATTTTGATCATAAAAACTTGATATAAATTTGTTTTGTGTTTTACAGGACCATGCATTAGTTGAGTGAGAAAACCGCTTTCCTGAGCTCGTACAGCGCTAAGAACACAGCAAACGCTTTATCGCTGCACAAGGAGCATAAAAGGGAAAGGAATGATAATTTCCAATATTTTCATGCATTCTGGCATACATGATGAAAAACAACTTTTTTGTTAATCTTTAACACATTTTGATCATAAAAACTTGATATAAATTTGTTTTGTATTTTACAGGACCATGCATTAGTTGTGTGAGAAAACCGCTTTCCTGAGCTCGTACAGCGCTAAGAACACAGCAAACGCTTTATCTCCGAATAACAAGCATGAAACTTAAAGGACATGTAATTTCCAAAACTTTCATGCAATCTGGCATGAATGTTGAATAACAACTTTTTTTGAAAGTCTTTTTCACATTTTGAGCATAAAGACTGCATATAAATTAATTTTGTGTTTTACATGACCATGCATTAGTTGTGTGCGAAACGCGCTTTCCTGAGCTCGTAAAGCGCTAAGAACACAGCAAACGATTTATCTCAGCACGAGGAGCATAGGACTGAAAGGAATGATAATTTCCATCACATTCATGCATTCTGGCATACATGATGAATAACAACTTTTTTGTTAGTCTTTTTCACATTTTCAGCGTGAAAAGAAATCTGTGGTGAAGTTGACTGTGAGGTTGCCAGTCAAAAGACCTGTGGAGTTACAGTGCACACACCCCTCCCATCTACGACCGGCTGCAGACTATACCATGCCAGCAACCTCGTAGTTGCCGACGACGGTAACAAATTCACTAGCCTGAATGTACACGCGAATGACTCATCGATGATGTGGGTTGATGCGAGATTAGAGGAGTATAATAATTACACACACACACACACACACACACACACACACACACACACACACACACACACACACACACACACACACACACACACACATCACACGCAAGCACACACAAACAATCTACATACGCACACATACTACACATACACAACACGTAATAACACACGTGTTAGAACAAACCCAACACATAGAACAAATACACACATACTTCTAACAAACAAAAAACGTAATTCATTCATACAAGCAAAAATACTCCATACACACTCTCACACACACACACAGTTCAACATGATGTTCAAGACGTTTAACTTAAGCAGGCCGCTTTTGGTGGAGAAAATGTGAAGAATAGTACCGTGACTGATATATTTACAGACACGTACGTTGCATGAATGTGCATGTGCAGCACTCAGCGAGTTTGCGTGATAGAAGAACTATTATGACAATTATTCATTTTATAATACTATTCTACACACACAAACACTACAATCATTAAACATACATAAAACATACTCCACACAAACCCATATGACAGACACACACATACATACACACACACACACACAAACACACACACACACACACACACACACACCACACACACACACACACACACACACACACATAGTTCAACATGAAGTTCATGACATTTAAGTTAAGCAAGGCCGCTTTTGGTGGCGAAAATGAGAAGTATAGTACCGTGACTGACAGACATGTACAGACATGTACGTTGCGTGAATGTGCATGTGGAGCACTCACTCATGAAGCGGGTTTGGGTGATTGAAAAACTTGATAATTGATAATTATTCATTTTATAGCAATATTCTACACACACAAACACTACAACCATTAAACATACATTAAACATACTTCACACAAACCCATACGACACATACATACACACTCAAACACACAAAGACACACTCACATACACACAGACACAGACATACACACACACACACACACACAGACACACACACACACACACACACACACACACACACACACACAAACACACACACAGACACACACACAGACACACATTTTATGCTGTGTACAGATTCATTGACAATCTGAAGGCCCTGCGGCATTAGAGTGACGACAAAACCCAGTCGACATTGAGAGAGCTAGCAATGGCGCACTAGAAAGAGACATCCAGGAATATCGATGCCTTAAACTGATGTCATATTTGTTTAAGCGGTCTTAGCATGGTGAAAAGGCACACAGGATTTGAGGTTCGAAACAAGTCGCAACGGCATATACACATATACTGCCATACCAGGGAATATTTTGTGCCTGTCTCGGACCCATGTTCCACCCCTGACCGAGTATATGGGGTCCGCATAATGATGTTGCTGTTGATGGACCCATCGAAGTACTGCACAAGACTGGCTTAAGCAAGCTTCAGGAGGTGTTTATCGACATCGACTGGCGAGGAGTGATAGCTCTATGCAAGCAAAATTCAATCTTTGTTGTATCTTCAATGGCCCCACTGTTCTGGATGATGCTCTGGGTCTTGGGGGCTTGCTCTGGCAGCATGGGTATCCAAATTGGCTGCAGGGACCAGATTGATCACGCAATCCCAGTTTCTTTTTGGGGGGTGTTTAAGTTTTTGGCCCTAACTATTAGAGAATACCTCATATAAGGCCACCTTTTTGTGAAAGACTGGGGAAGGGGATTGTGGATGTTTTAGATAACTTAAAGCTTATGACACTGTCTCCTCAACAAAATGCCACGAGTATGCCATTTCCACAAACGTACTGCTCTGCTGCCTATTATGGAACGCTCACCACACAGCACATCATAGAGCTCTTCGGTTGTCTCTGTGTGTCTTTAATTTTTGACCCAGAAGGGCTCCTAGCAAAGTTTGAAACATAAAGAAGTGATAGGCTGAGACGGGCAGACACAGGAATTCAATCACATCCTGAACACACAGAATGATGCATCCACACACACACACACAAACACACACACACACACACACACACACACACACACACACACACACACACACACACACACAAACATACTATGCAACTACCAACGCCATAAACACTAGACATACACATACTACACACTTACATCCTACACTCACATATACTACACATACACACAACCATTACACATAACACACACACAGTCCACATCGTTAATAAACACAACAAATCGGAACCACAGACACATAGACGTCTCACACACATCTTGTGTTTGTCTTCCAACATCTACACACTTCCTAGAATCCTACACAAATGATGACCCGCTCAAGCACCAGCGATATTACATGAAACCCGTCTGACACTGAGTGACAACTAACAATGCATAACTAGAAAGACACGTCCAGCCATGACAATGCCTTACACTTATGTCATACTTGTTTAAAAGGACATAGCGTGATTAAAAAATCAAAGAGATTGTAAGGTGTGACCAAGTGGCGATGGCACAGTTGTTTGGTCCCGCTCATCGCTGCTTGTAATTATATTTATTCTTTTAATTTTAAAAAGCCAACTTCTTGGCCTTCAACTTCACAGAGCTCCTCTGTAGACAAGCAGACTGTATAGTACGTGGCTGCCTTGGATGCATAAGTGTTCCTCGACAGTCCATGCATGCGGGGTCGCCATTGTGATATTGATGGTGATAGACCCGCCAGAATGCTATGTACAGGACTGGACATTAGTGAGCTTTTAGTGTTTATCTTCATCAACTGGGGAGTGATCGGCGATACCTTCAATAGCCCGATGTACATTCTTTGTGGGTAGATGGTAGCCAAACTGGCTGCAGGGAACAAATTGATCATGCAATTCTTGGTTCTTTGTGGGAGGAAGAGGATAGTTCTTGCCCTTACCTCTTTGAGAATACCTCCAAAAATTCCAGCTGTTGGTGAGACACTGGGTAAGGGGTTTGTTGGTGGATGAAATAGCTCTAGGTAGATGATTCAATCTGTTTGATAAGATGGAACAAGTAAACAACCCTATTCCACAAACGTACCACAACCTTCAATGAAACGTTCACCACGGAGCATATCATACAGTCATTTGGCCTTTTCTGTGTGCTTTTTGTTTCTGTGCAAAAAGGCACAGCAGCTGTGCCGGGAAGTTCTAGGAATATACATCCATCCATTACACACACACACACACACACACACACACACACACACACACACACACACACACACACACTATACGTCCTAAATACTCACAACAGATCATACACAAAGACTAACACTCTGACACCAGTCTTGTCTGCCTAGATGTGAAAGGCCTAGTTATCTTCATGTTCATGATCAACTGACTAGTGTTTACAGTTGATGATTAAGGGACACCTGGTGCTGAAGCAGGTGAAAACCTGGCCAATAGAAGCCTGCACTTTTGTTTTGAGAACACCATTTAGGAAGGCTGCAACTTACTCACTGACTTGGAGGAGTAAACATCATCAGCGACCAGCTACTTCAACAAGTGCTGTTGTCACCTTCTTCAAGAACATCATCACACAACCAACCAGAAACTTTAATAGATTTACTGCGGAGGTGCGTGGACTTGTGAGGACCCAAGCCATCAGAGCAGCAAGGGCCAAACGTTCCTTGGCCATAGAGATTGAAAGCGCTCACATGCCCAGAGAATTATCAACCAGTTCAGCGATAGTGGTAACATATAGCAGGGCTTCACCAGCAATCACCAACAAAAGGACATCACCAAAGGATCTCATCGTCACCCGCCTGTTACAGTGACGGCTCCATTTCAGATGCACTGAACAGCTTCTACCCTCACTTGACATGCAGAACGTCATGACGTTCGGGAGAAACTGTGTGTCTCATCAGCAAGAACCAAGAGTCAGCACAAAGAGAGGAAGTGCAGAGGCTAACGGTCTGCTGTAGGCACAACAACCTGTCGCTGAATTTTGCTAAAACAAAGAACATTGTTGATGACTTCAGGAGGACACAAAGCGGCAACTCTCTGATGAACATCACTGCTCCTGTGTGGAGATCATCAACAGCACCAAATTCCTGGTTGGCCACCTGGAGGAGAACCTCACTCGGTCCCTCAACAGCAAACGATAGTATTAAAAACGTCTCCTCTTCCTGAGAAGGCTGAGGAAGACCCAGCTTTTGCACAATATCCATTTCTTTTTATATGCAAAAAACTATTTGATCTTTGCTGCTACTTCAAAGGAATCTGTCCTGGTTACTGTTTCTCCTCCCACTACCTCAACTCATTGTCATCAGCACACAGTAATGAAATGTGTCATGTTGTCGCGTTGTTTGCATATTTGAACCAAACCTTCATGTTGTCTCTTATTTTTTTGTATAGAACTTAGTTTTCTGTTAAGTTATAAATGTCAATCTGTCTTGTCACAGCTAGGCAGCTAATTAGGTTGCATAGTTAGCTAGTTAGTTTTTGTTCATCCATGATGTTCATTTGTATTGCATGATGCTGGGATCCAGTCACTACTGAAAACTTACCTCACACCTATCATTCCTAGGCTGACCCGCCATGAGAAGTACTTTGTTCTTACTTCATACTTGTTTGCACGTTTTCGTATTCATACTCGCACAAACACACTGATCAACAACCATCTAAGAAATTGCCCATAGAGACTGAACAGATAAACTGAACAAACTTAAAAATGTCAATCTGTCTTGTCAAAGCTCGGCAGATAAATAGGTTGCTTAGTTAGCTAGTTAGTTTTTTTTTTTTCTTTCATAATTTTAATTTATGTTTTATGTGGGACCATGGTCCTGAAGGAACTTTATTTGGTTTCACTGTGTACTTAATATGGTTATATGGTTAAAATGAAACTAAAAGCCTACTTGAACCTGGCTCAAGCAGCCTCGCTTTTGGATCCAATCAGCTATATCTCTCCACAACAGAAACATTATACCGCATCATTCCTACATTCCTCACGCCGTAGATTCATCAGTAAGTACTCAGGGCTCCGACCTGCATTGGGGGGAAGCGTATGTCGATACACCACCTTCTTATACCTTGTTACTTGTTATATGCACAAAACTATTTGATCTTTGCTGCTACTTCAAACGAATGTGTCCTGGTTATTGTTTCTCTTCCCACTACCTCAACTCATTATGTCATTAGCACAAAGTAATGAAATGTGTCATGTTGTGACGTTCTAACTCTTGTTTGCACATTTGAATGAGCACTTCATGTTGTCGCTTTTTGCAGGGGAAAGAACATAGTTTTTCTGTTAACTTAAAAATGTCAATCTGTCTTGTCACAGCTAAGCAGCTATTTAGGTTGTTTATTCATCTAGTGTTTGTTCATTCATGATGGTAATGCTGTATGTAGGACATTGGTCATAGAGAAACGTTGTTTCGTTTCACTGTGTACTAAACTATTTATGGTTAAAATGAAATAAACGGCTACTTGAACTTGGCTCAAACAGGCTGGCTTTTGAACACATAAAACAAACAACATGCTAAAGCATCATGTGTTCATGATGTATGTCTCTCCACTACAAAAACATTACCTCCCACCGCATCATTCCTTGGGTAACCCGCCGTCAGAAGTACTCAGGCCTCTGACCTGCATTGGCGGAAGCGTACCTCAATCTTCCACCATTTTCCCATGTATGCGCTGCCTCTCTTCTGTCCCTACCCATTGCTTACAGAAGGTATCCTTATTACTTCATTCTATAAACTATAAACCAAAAGCTGTTTTCCGTATTTATATACTTTGTATTTTATTATTTCATAATTATTTGCACGTTTTCTTATTCATAGTCTATTAATTTATTATTATAGTTATATTCTTTGTTTATACTCTTTTCTGTTTTTATGCACCGTTGTCAAAGCATTTCTCTGAATATCATGTTTTGTGTATTTGACAAATAAAACTAGAAATTTAATTGACATTTACATTTAGAGCATGAACATTGCATATGAATTTTTTAGGTGTGAAAAAAACCGGTTTCCTACGAATGGACACCTCTAAGAAGACGGCAAACTAACAGTGAAAGGAATAAGGAATTACAATTTCCGGCATTGTCGTGCATTTGCTTTCATGTTAAATAACAACGTTAAGGGTAGTCGTTTTCACATTTTGAGCATAAAGACGGCATATAAAT
The DNA here is from genome assembly GCA_013621035.1 of Clarias magur. NCBI lineage: Eukaryota > Metazoa > Chordata > Actinopteri > Siluriformes > Clariidae > Clarias > Clarias magur. The sequence continues at coordinate 6,736 of QNUK01001818.1, read as the reverse complement.
TTACTTTGTGTTTTACATGACCATGCATTAGTTGTGTGCGAAACCCCGCTTTCCTGAGCTCGTACAGTGCGGAGAACACAACAAACACTTTATCTCAGCACGAGGAGCATAGGACTGAAAGGAATGATAATTTCCATCACATTCATGCATTCTGGGATGAATAACAACTTTTTTGTTAGTATTTTACACATTTTGAGCATAAAAACTTGATATATATTTGTTTTCTGTTTTACAGGACCATGCATTAGTTGTGTGAGAAAACCGCTTTCCTGAGCTCGTACAGCGCTAAGAACACAGCAAACGCTTTATCGCAGTATGACAAGCAGAAAAATAATGATAATTTCCAACACATTCCTGCATTCTGGCATACATGATGAATAACAACTTTTTTGTTATTCTTTAACACATTTTGATCATAAAAACTTGATATAAATTTGTTTTCTGTTTTACAGGACCATGCATTAGTTGTGTGAGAAAACCGCTTTCCTGAGCTCGTACAGCGCTAAGAACACAGCAAACGCTTTATCGCAGGACAAGGAGCATAAAAGTGAAAGGAATGATAATTTCCAACATTTTCATGCATTTTGGCATACATGATGAATAACAACTTTTTTGTTAATCTTTAACACATTTTGATCATAAAAACTTGATATAAATTTGTTTTGTGTTTTACAGGACCATGCATTAGTTGTGTGAGAAAACCGCTTTCCTGAGCTCGTACAGCGCTAAGAACACAGCAAACGCTTTATCTCCGAATAACAAGCATGAAACTTAAAGGACATGTAATTTCCAAAACTTTCATGCAATCTGGCATGAATGTTGAATAACAACTTTTTTTGAAAGTCTTTTTCACATTTTGAGCATAAAGACTGCATATAAATTAATTTTGTGTTTTACATGACCATGCATTAGTTGTGTGCGAAACGCGCTTTCCTGAGCTCGTAAAGCGCTAAGAACACAGCAAACGATTTATCTCAGCACGAGGAGCATAGGACTGAAAGGAATGATAATTTCCATCACATTCATGCATTCTGGCATACATGATGAATAACAACTTTTTTGTTAGTCTTTTTCACATTTTCAGCGTGAAAAGAAATCTGTGGTGAAGTTGACTGTGAGGTTGCCAGTCAAAAGACCTGTGGAGTTACAGTGCACACACCCCTCCCATCTACGACCGGCTGCAGACTATACCATGCCAGCAACCTCGTAGTTGCCGACGACGGTAACAAATTCACTAGCCTGAATGTACACGCGAATGACTCATCGATGATGTGGGTTGATGCGAGATTAGAGGAGTATAATAATTACACACACACACACACACACACACACACACACACACACACACACACACACACACACACACACCACACGCAAGCACACACAAACAATCTACATACGCACACATACTACACATACACAACACGTAATAACACACGTGTTAGAACAAACCCAACACATAGAACAAATACACACATACTTCTAACAAACAAAAAACGTAATTCATTCATACAAGCAAAAATACTCCATACACACTCTCACACACACACACAGTTCAACATGATGTTCAAGACGTTTAACTTAAGCAGGCCGCATTTTGTGGAGAAAATGTGAAGAATAGTACCGTGACTGATATATTTACAGACACGTACGTTGCATGAATGTGCATGTGCAGCACTCAGCGAGTTTGCGTGATAGAAGAACTATTATGATAATTATTCATTTTATAATACTATTCTACACACACAAACACTACAATCATTAAACATACATAAAACATACTCCACACAAACCCATACGACAGACACACACATACATACACACACACACACACACACACACACAAACACACACACACACACACACACACACACACACACACACACACATAGTTCAACATGAAGTTCATGACATTTAAGTTAAGCAAGGCCGCTTTTGGTGACGAAAATGAGAAGTATAGTACAGTGACTGACAGACATGTACAGACATGTACGTTGCGTGAATGTGCATGTGGAGCACTCACTCATGAAGCGGGTTTGGGTGATTGAAAAACTTGATAATTGATAATTATTCATTTTATAGCAATATTCTACACACACAAACACTACAACCATTAAACATACATTAAACATACTTCACACAAACCCATACGACACATACATACACACTCAAACACACAAAGACACACTCACATACACACAGACACAGACATACACACACACACACACAGACACACACACACACACACACACACACACACAGACACACACACAGACACACACACAGACACACATTTTATGCTGTGTACAGATTCATTGACAATCTGAAGGCCCTGCGGCATTAGAGTGACGACAAAACCCAGTCGACATTGAGAGAGCTAGCAATGGCGCACTAGAAAGAGACATCCAGGAATATCGATGCCTTAAACTGATGTCATATTTGTTTAAGCGGTCTTAGCATGGTGAAAAGGCACACAGGATTTGAGGTCGAAACAAGTCGCAACGGCATATACACATATACTGCCATACCAGGGAATATTTTGTGCCTGTCTCGGACCCATGTTCCACCCCTGACCGAGTATATGGGGTCCGCATAATGATGTTGCTGTTGATGGACCCATCGAAGTACTGCACAAGACTGGCTTAAGCAAGCTTCAGGAGGTGTTTATCGACATCGACTGGCGAGGAGTGATAGCTCTATGCAAGCAAAATTCAATCTTTGTTGTATCTTCAATGGCCCCACTGTTCTGGATGATGCTCTGGGTCTTGGGGGCTTGCTCTGGCAGCATGGGTATCCAAATTGGCTGCAGGGACCAGATTGATCACGCAATCCCAGTTTCTTTTTGGGGGGTGTTTAAGTTTTTGGCCCTAACTATTAGAGAATACCTCATATAAGGCCATTTTTTTGTGAAAGACTGGTGAAGGGGTTTGTGGATGTTTTAGATAACTTAAAGCTTATGACACTGTCTCCTCAACAAAATGCCACGAGTATGCCATTTCCACAAACGTACTGCTCTGCTGCCTATTATGGAACGCTCACCACACAGCACATCATAGAGCTCTTCGGTTGTCTCTGTGTGTCTTTAATTTTTGACCCAGAAGGGTTCCTAGCAAAGTTTGAAACATAAAGAAGTGATAGGCTGAGACGGGCAGACACAGGAATTCAATCACATCCTGAACACACAGAATGATGCATCCACACACACACACACAAACACACACACACACACACACACACACACACACACACACACACACACACACACACACACAAACATACTATGCAACTACCAACGCCATAAACACTAGACATACACATACTACACACTTACATCCTACACTCACATATACTACACATACACACAACCATTACACATAACACACACACAGTCCACATCGTTAATAAACACAACAAATCGGAACCACAGACACATAGACGTCTCACACACATCTTGTGTTTGTCTTCCAACATCTACACACTTCCTAGAATCCTACACAAATGATGACCCGCTCAAGCACCAGCGATATTACATGAAACCCGTCTGACACTGAGTGACAACTAACAATGCATAACTAGAAAGACACGTCCAACCATGACAATGCCTTACACTTATGTCATACTTGTTTAAAAGGACATAGCGTGATTAAAAAATCAAAGAGATTGTAAGGTGTGACCAAGTGGCGATGGCACAGTTGTTTGGTCCTGCTCATCGCTGCTTGTAATTATATTTATTCTTTTAATTTTAAAAAGCCAACTTCTTGGCCTTCAACTTCACAGAGCTCCTCTGTAGACAAGCAGACTGTATAGTACGTGGCTGCCTTGGATGCATAAGTGTTCCTCGACAGTCCATGCATGCGGGGTCCCCATTGTGATACTGATGGTGATAGACCCGCCAGAATGCTATGTACAGGACTGGACATTAGTGAGCTTTTAGTGTTTATCTTCATCAACTGGGGAGTGATCGGCGATACCTTCAATAGCCCGATGTACATTCTTTGTGGGTAGATGGTAGCCAAACTGGCTGCAGGGAACAAATTGATCATGCAATTCTTGGTTCTTTGTGGGAGGAAGAGGATAGTTCTTGCCCTTACCTCTTTGAGAATACCTCCAAAAATTCCAGCTGTTGGTGAGACACTGGGTAAGGGGTTTGTTGGTGGATGAAATAGCTCTAGGTAGATGATTCTATCTGTTTGATAAGATGGAACAAGTAAACAACCCTATTCCACAAACGTACCACAACCTTCAATGAAACGTTCACCACGGAGCATATCATACAGTCATTTGGCCTTTTCTGTGTGCTTTTTGTTTCTGTGCAAAAAGGCACAGCAGCTGTGCCGGGAAGTTCTAGGAATATACATCCATCCATTACACACACACACACACACACACACACACACACACACACACACACACACACACACCTACACACACACTATACGTCCTAAATACTCACAACAGATCATACACAAAGACTAACACTCACACAAATACCTACAAAAACAGACACACTCTACAGACATGAATTCCACAAATTACACTGTATACACACTACACACATACACATAAACACACCCACACAAACACACACACTTCACAAACAGACGACACAGACACACATGACACACACATACACATACCACACATATTACACATACACATATACTTACACACACAAACACACACACTATAAACAAACACAGACACACATCAAATTCTTATCCTGCACATACAGTACACATTCTACACACACGCCATACACACAGTACACATCCTCTCCACTCCACACAAATGATGACCGGGCCAGGCACATACGACATTACAGTCGTTACCAAGCAATCACTAGCAATGAGGCAGAGAAAGAGACGTCCAACATCGACGATGTCTTAAACTTATGCCATGTTTAGTGACATCATTGTCCATGGGGTTTAAGGGGGCTCAGCGTGCTCAAAAGTCACACAGGTTGTTTCGTGCGCCCGGATGCCTATGGCACAGGTGCTTGGGCCCGCTCATCATTGCTTTTCAATATATTTCTTCTTTTTATATTAAAAGGCTGCAGGGCCAACTTCTAGGCTTTCATCTTCTGAGAGAGCTTCTTGTTGGACTTGTAGATCATTGTATGGTATGTGCTAGCCTGAGACCCGCGAGTGTTCAATGTTCCCTCCAGAGTGCTGCACATGACTGGCTTGAGCAAGCTTGAGGTGGGGTTTATCTTCATTGACCAGAGAATGACCGGTGGTAAGCAACCAAAATGAATGCTAGTTGTGTCTTGTATGGGCCGATGTACTTCTTGGAGTCCACCTTGAATAGGAAGTTCTTTGGAGAACTTTCAGACCAATTGTGCTGTGTGAGGCTCTGGGCCTTAGGCTCTTGCTCTGATAACATTAGTAGATGGTGGACAAATTGGGGCATACAGGGAGCAAATTAATCATCCTAGGTTCTTTGTTGGGCTGTGGCTGTAAGTTTTTGGCCCTACCTCTTTGGGAATACCTGAGAATAAATCCACCTGTTTGTGAAACAATGGTTGAAACTTGGTTGCGGGTGGTTCAGATAGCTCAGACCCTATGACCCTAACTGCTTGACAAAATGTCATGAGAAACCCATTCTTTCCAAAAATGTACTGTGGGCTTGTATGGAACGCTCACCACCTATAGCACATCATACTGCCCTTCTGCCTTTTATGTGTGCTTTTTATTCCTGGGTGATTTTCATTCTTTGTGCACTTCGCAAAGGTCGCAGCAAACAGCAGCGATAAGCTGACGCAGCCAGATTCGGAGTTCCAGGAATTACCGACTGTAGCCTAGCACGGTAAATCTGTGACACCAGTCTTGTCTGCCTAGATGTGAAAGGCCTAGTTATCTTCATGTTCATGATTAACTGACTAGTGTTTACAGTTGATGATTAAGGGACACCTGGTGCTGAAGCAGGTGAAAACCTGGCCAATAGAAGCCTGCACTTTTGTTTTGAGAACACCATTTAGGGAGGCTGCAACTTACGGCGACTTCACTGACTTGGAGGAGTAAACATCATCAGCGACCAGCTACTTCAACAAGTGCTGTTGTCACCTTCTTCAAGAACATCATCACACAACCAACCAGAAACTTTAATAGATTTACTGCGGAGGTGCGTGGACTTGTGAGGACCCAAGCCATCAGAGCAGCAAGGGCCAAACGTTCCTTGGCCATAGAGATTGAAAGCGCTCACATGCCCAGAGAATTATCAACCAGTTCAGCGATAGTGGTAACATATAGCAGGGCTTCACCAGCAATCACCAACAAAAGGACATCACCAAAGGAACTCATCGTCACCCGCCTGTTACAGTGACGGCTCCATTTCAGATGCACTGAACAGCTTCTACCCTCACTTGACATGCAGAACGTCATGACGTTCGGGAGAAACTGTGTGTCTCATCAGCAAGAACCAAGAGTCAGCACAAAGAGAGGAAGTGCAGAGGCTAACGGTCTGCTGTAGGCACAACAACCTGTCGCTGAATTTTGCTAAAACAAAGAACATTGTTGATGACTTCAGGAGAACACAAAGCGGCAACTCTCTGATGAACATCACTGCTCCTGTGTGGAGATCATCAACAGCACCAAATTCCTGGTTGGCCACCTGGAGGAGAACCTCACTCGGTCCCTCAACAGCAAACGATAGTATTAAAAACGTCTCCTCTTCCTGAGAAGGCTGAGGAAGACCCAGCTTTTGCACAATATCCATTTCTTTTTATATGCACAAAACT
>QNUK01001817.1:0-27043 GCA_013621035.1 Clarias magur | reverse complement strand
TGTCCTGGTTACTGTTTCTCCTCCCACTACCTCAACTCATTATGTCATCAGCACACCGTAATGAAATGTGTCATGTTGTCGCGTTGGTTGCATATTTGAACCAAACCTTTATGTTGTCTCTTATTTTTTGTATAGAACTTAGTTTTCTGTTAACTTATAAATGTTAATCTGTCTTGCCACAGCTAGGCAGCTAATTAGGTTGCATAGTTAGCTAGTTAGTTTTTGTTCATACATGATGTTCATTTGTATTGCATGATGCTGGGATCCAGTCACTACTGAAAACTTACCTCACACCTATCATTCCTAGGCTGACCCGCCATGAGAAGTAATTTGTTCTTGCTTCATACTTGTTTGCACGTTTTCTTATTCATACTCGCACAAACACACTGATCAACAACCATCTAACAAATTGCCCATAGAGACTGAACAGATAAACTGAACAAACTTAAAAATGTCAATCTGTCTTGTCACAGCGAGGCAGATAAATAGGTTGCTTAGTTAGCTAGTTAGTTTTTGTTTTGCTTTCATAATTTTAATTTATGTTTTATGTGGGACCATGGTCCTGAAGGAAGTTTATTTTGTTTCACGGTGTACTTAATATGGTTATATGGTTAAAATGAAAATAAAAGCCTACTTGAACGTGGCTCAAGCAGCCTCGCTTTTGGATCCAATCAGCTATGTCTCTCCACAACAGAAACATTACCTTATACCGCATCATTCCTACATTCCTCACACCGTAGATTCATCAGTAGTACTCAGGGCTCCGACCTGCATTGGGGGGAAGCGTATGTCGATACACCACCTTCTTATACCTTCTTACTTGTTATATGCACAAAACTATTTGAGCTTTGCTGCTACTTCAAACGAATGTGTCCTGGTTACTGTTTCTCTTCCCACTACCTCAACTCATTATGTCATTAGCACAAAGTAATGAAATGTGTCATGTTGTGACGTTCTAACTCTTGTTTGCACATTTGAATGAGCACTTCATGTTGTCGCTTTTTTCGGGGGATAGAACATAGTTTTCTGTTAACTTAAAAATGTTAATCTGTCTTGTCACAGCTAAGCAGCTATTTAGGTTGTTTATTCATCTAGTGTTTGTTCATTCATGATGGTACTGCTGTATGTAGGACATTGGTCCTAAAGAAACGTTGTTTCGTTTCACTGTGTACTAAACTATTTATGGTTAAAATGAAATAAACGGCTACTTGAACTTGGCTCAAACAGGCTGGCTTTTGAACACATAAAGCAAACAACATGCTAAAGCCTCATGTGTTCATGATGTATGTCTCTCCACTACCAAAACATTACCTCCCACCGCATCATTCCTAGGGTAACCCGCCATCAGAAGTACTCAAGCCTCTGACCTGCATTGGCGGAAGCGTACCTCGATCTTCCACCATTTTCCCATGTATGCGCTGCCTCTCTTCTGTCCCTACCCATTGCTTACAGAAGGTATCCTCATTACTTCATTCTATAAACTATAAACCAAAAGCTGTTTTCTGTATTTATATAATTTTTATTTTATTATTTCATAATTATTTGCACGTTTTCTTATTCATAGTCTATTAATTTATTATTATAGTTATATTCTTTGTTTGAATACTCTTTTCTGTTTTTATGCACCGTTGTCAAAGCATTTCTCTGAATATCATGTTTTGTGTATTTGACAAATAAAACTAGAAATTTAATTGACGTTCGAGTGTGATCTATTACGCTATGTATTAATTTAGCAAGTTTATGTCAATCATTTTAACATTGCTTCCTTATTACCTGTATGTAAAAACATAAGGGTGAAGTGAAAATTAGATTTCTGTATATTTGAAAAGCGAAAGAAATCATTTCCAAAACATTCAAGAATTCTGGCATACATGTTGAATTACAATTTCTTTTGTTATTCCTTTACACATTTAGAGCATGAACATTGCGTATGAACTCGTTGTGTATGTTGAGCTCGTACAGCGCTAAGAACACAACAAACGCTTTATCGCAGCATGACAAGCATAAAATTTAAAGGACATATAATTTCCAACACGTTCATGCAATCTGGCATAAATCTTGAATAACATCTTTTTTTGTTAGTATTTTTCACATTTTGAGCATAAAGACTGCATATAAATTCGTTTTGTGTGTTTTATATGACCATGCATTAGTTGAGTGAGAAAACCGCTTTCCTGAGGTCGTACAAGCGCTAAGAACACAGCAAACGCTTTAACTCAGCACGAGGAGCATAAAACTGAAAGAAATGATAATTTCCATCACATTCATGCATTCTGGCATACATGATGAATAACAACTTTTTTGTTAGTATTTAAACATTTTGAGCATTAAAAACTGCATATAAATTCGTTTTGTCTGTTTTATATGACCATGCATTAGTTGAGTGAGAAAACCACTTTCCTGAGGTCGTACAGCGCTAAGAACACAGCAAACGCTTTATCTCAGCACGAGGAGCATCAAACTGAAAGGAATGATATTTTCCCACATTTTCATGCATTCTGGCATACATGATGAAAAACAACTTTTTTGTTAATCTTTAACACATTTTGATCATAAAAACTTGATATAAACTTATTTTGTGTTTTACGTGACCATGCATTAGTTGTGTGAGAAAACCGCTTTCCTGAGGTCGTACAGCGCTAAGAACACAGCAAACGCTTTATCTCAGCACGAGGAGCATCAAACTGAAAGGAATGATAATTTCCATCACATTCATGCATTCTTAGATACATGATGAATAACAACTTTTTTGTTAGTATTTTACACATTTTGAGCATAAAAACTGCCTATAAATTCGTTTTGTGTTTTATATGACCATGCATTAGTTGAGTGAGAAAACCGCTTTCCTGAGCTCGTACAGCGCTAAGAACACAGCAAACGCTTTATCGCAGCACGAGGAGTATAAAAGTAAAAGGAATGATGATTTCCAACATTTTCATGCATTCTGGCATACATGATGAAAAACAACTTTTTTGTTAATCTTTAACACATTTTGATCATAAAAACTTGATATAAACTTATTTTGTGTTTTACGTGACCATGCATTAGTTGTGTGAGAAAACCGCTTTCCTGAGGTCGTACAGCGCTAAGAACACAGCAAACGCTTTATCTCAGCACGAGGAGCATCAAACTGAAAGGAATGATAATTTCCATCACATTCATGCATTCTGGCATACATGATGAATAACAACTTTTTTGTTAGTATTTTACACATTTTGAGCATAAAAACTGCATATAAATTCGTTTTGTGTGTTTTATATGACCATGCATTAGTTGAGTGAGAAAACCGCTTTCCTGAGCTCGTACAGCGCTAAGAACACAGCAAACGCTTTATCGCAGGACAAGGAGTATAAAACTGAAAGGAATGATATTTTCCAACATTTTCATGCATTCTGGCATACATGATGAAAAACAACTTTATTGTTAATCTTTAAAACATTTTGATCATAAAAACTTGATATAAACTTATTTTGTGTTTTACGTGACCATGCATTAGTTGTGTGAGAAAACCGCTTTCCTGAGCTCGTACAGCGCTAAGAACACAGCAAACGCTTTATCGCAGCAAGAGGAGTATAAAACTGAAAGGAATGATAATTTCCAACATTTTCATGCATTCTGGCATACATGATGAAAAACAACTTTTTTGTTAATCTTTAACACATTTTGATCATAAAAACTTGATATAAACTTATTTTGTGTTTTAAGTGACCATGCATTAGTTGTGTGAGAAAACCGCTTTCCTGAGCTCGTAGAGCGCTAAGAACACAGCAAACGCTTTATCTCAGCACGAGGAGCATCAAACTGAAAGGAATGATAATTTCCATCACATTCATGCATTCTTAGATACATGATGAATAACAACTTTTTTGTTAGTATTTTACACATTTTGAGCATAAAAACTGCCTATAAATTCGTTTTGTGTTTTATATGACCATGCATTAGTTGAGTGAGAAAACCGCTTTCCTGAGCTCGTACAGCGCTAAGAACACAGCAAACGCTTTATCGCAGCACGAGGAGTGTATAAAAGTGAAAGGAATAATGATTTCCAACATTTTCATGCATTCTGGCATACATAATGAAAAACAACTTTTTTGTTAATCTTTAACACATTTTGATCATAAAAACTTGATATAAACTTATTTTGAGTTTTACGTGACCATGCATTAGTTGTGTGAGAAAACCGCTTTCCTGAGCTCGTACAGCGCTAAGAACACAGCAAACGCTTTATCTCAGCACGAGGAGCATCAAACTGAAAGGAATGCTAATTTCCATCACATTCATGCATTCTGGCATACATGATGAAAAACAACTTTTTTTGTTCATCTTTAACACATTTTGAGCATAAAAACTGCATATAAATTCGTTTTGTGCGTTATACATGTTGTCTGAGAAAACAACTTTCCTGAGATCGTACAACGCTAATAAGAACACAGCAAACGCTTTATTTCACTACGACAAGGATAAGACTGAAATGCATTCTGGCATACATGTTGAATCACAACCTTTTTGTTAGTCTTTTTCACATTGTCAGCGTGAAAAAAAAACTGTGGTGAAGTTGACTGTGAGGTTGCCAGTCAAAAGACCTGTGGAGTTACAGTGCACACACCCCTCCCATCTACGACCGACTGCAGACATTACCATGCCAGCAACCTCGTAGTTGCCGACGACGGTAATAAATTCACTAGCCTGAATGTACACATGAATGACTCATCGATGATTGATGGTTGATGCGAGATTGGAGGAGTATAATAATTACACAAACACACACACACACACACACGCAGGCACACACAAACAATCTACATACGCACACATACCTCACATCCACAACACGTAATAACACACGTGTTAGAACAAACACAACACAAACAAAAAACAAACAAACAAACGTAATTCATGCATACAAGCAAAAATACTCCATACACACACACACACACACACACACACACACACACACACAGTTCAACATGATGTTCAAGACGTTTAAGTTAAGCAGGCCGCTTTTGGTGGAGAAAATGTGAAGAATAGTACCGTGACTGCCCGACATGTACAGACATGTACGTTGCCCGAATGTGCATGTGGAGCGCTCATTGATGAAGCGGGTTTGAGTGATTGAAGAAGTTGATAATTATTTATTTTATAGCACTATTCTACACACACAAACACTACAAACATTAATCATACTTCACACAAACCCATACGACACATACACGCACATGCATACACACTCAAACACACAAAGACACACTCACACACAGACACACACACACAGACAGACACACAGACACAGACACAGACACAGACACACACACACACACACACACACACACAAACACACACACACACACACACACACACAGACACAGACACAGACACAGACACACACACACACACACACACAAACACACACACACACACACACACACACAGACACACATTTTATGCTGTGTACAGATTCATTGACAATCTGAAGGCCCTGCGGCATTAGAGTGACGACAAAACTCAGCCGACATTGAGAGAGCTAGCAATGGTGCACTAGAAAGAGACATCCAGGAATATCGATGCCTTAAACTGATATCATATTTGTTTAAGTGGTCTTAGCATGGTGAAAAGGCACACAGGATTTGAGGTTCGAAACAAGTCGCAACGGCATATACACATATACAGCCATACCAGGGAATATTTTGTGCCTGTCTCGGACCCATGTTCCACCCCTGACCGTGTATACGGGGTCCGCATAATGATGTTGCTGTTGATGGACCCATCGAAGTTCTCCACAAGACTGGCTTAAGCAAGCTTCAGGAGGTGTTTATCGACATCGACTGGCGAGGAGTGATAGCTCTATGCAAGCAAAATTCAATCTTTGTTGTATCTTCAATGGCCCCTCTGTTCTGGATGATGCTCTGGGTCTTGGGGGCTTGCTCTGGCAGCATGGGTATCCAAATTGGCTGCAGGGACCAGATTGATCACGCAATCCCAGTTTCTTTTTGGGGGGTGTTTAAGTTTTTGGCCCTAACTATTAGAGAATACCTCATATAAGTCCACCTGTTTGTGAAAGACTGGGGAAGGGGTTTGTGGATGTTTTAGATAACTTAAAGCTTATGACACTGTCTCCTCAACAAAATGCCACGAGTATGCCATTTCCACAAACGTACTGCTCTGCTGCCTATTATGGAAAGCTCACCACACAGCACATCATAGAGCTCTTCGGTTGTCTCTGTGTGTCTTTAATTTTTGACCCAGAAGGGTTCCTAGCAAAGTTTGAAACAAAAAGAAGTGATAGGCTGAGACGGGCAGACACAGGAATTCAATCACATCCTGAACACACAGAATCATGCATCCACACACACACACACACACACACACACACATACACACACACACACACACACACACACACACACACACACACACACACACACACACACACACACAAACATACTACGCAATTACCAAAGCCATAAACACTAGGCATACACATACTACACACTTACAACCTACATTCACATATACTACACATACACACAACCATTACACATAACACACACACAATCCACATCGTTAATAAACACAACAAATCGGAACCACAGACACATAGACGTCTCACACACATCTTGTGTTTGTCTACCAACATCTACACACTTCCTAGAATCCTACACAAAGATGACCTGCTCAAGCACCAGCGATATTACAGTTACCATGAAACCCGTCTGACACTGAGTGACAACTAACAATGCATAACTAGAAAGACACGTCCAGCCATGACAATGCCTTACACTTATGTCATACTTGTTTAAAATGACGTAGCGTGATAAAAAATCAAAGAGATTGTAAGGTGTGACCAAGTGGCGATGGCACAGTTGTTTGGTCCCGCTCATCGCTGCTTGTAATTATATTTATTCTTTTAATTTTAAAAAGCCAGCTTCTTGGCCTTCAACTTCAGAGAGCTCCTCTGTAGACAAGCAGACCGTATAGTACGTGGCTGCCTTGGATGCATAAGTGTTCCTCGACTGACCATGCATGCGGGGTCCCCATTGTGATATTGATGGTGATAGACCCGCCAGAATGCTGTGTACAGGACTGGGCATTAGTGAGCTTGAGAAGGTGTTTATCTTCATCAACTGGGGAGTGATCGGCGATACCTTCAATAGCCCGATGTACATTCTTTGTACATCCGATGTCACATCTCTATGGTAGCCAAACTGGCTGCAGGGAACAAATTGATCATGCAATTCTTGGTTCTTTGTGGGAGGAAGAGGATAGTTCTTGCCCTTACCTCTTTGAGAATACCTCCAAAAATTCCAGCTGTTGGTGAGACACTGGGTAAGGGGTTTGTTGGTGGATGAAATAGCTCTAGATAGATGATTCTATCTGCTTGATAAGATGGAACAAGTAAACAACCCAATTCCACAAACGTACCACAACCTTCAATGAAACGTTCACCACGTAGCATATCATACAGTCATTTGGCCTTTTCTGTGTGCTTTTTCTTTCTGTGCAACAAGGCACAGCAGCTGTGCCGGGAAGTTCTAGGAATATACATCCATCCATCACACACACACACACACACACACACACACACACACACACACACACACTGTACGTCCTAAATACTCACAACAGATCATACACAAAGACTAACACTCACACAAATACCTACAAAAACAGACACACTCTACAGACATGAATTCCACAAATTACACTGTATACACACTACACACATGCACATAAACACACCCACACAAACACACACACTTCACAAACAGACGACACAGACACACATGACACACACATACACATACCACACATATTACACATACACATATACTTACACACACGCGCACACACACTATAAACAAGCACAGACACACATCAAATTCTTATCCTGCACATACAGTACACATTCTACACACACTGTACACATCCTCTCCACTCCACACTCTCCACACAAATGATGACCGGCCCAGGCACATACGACATTACAGTCGTTACCAAGCAATCACTAGCAATGACGCATAGAAAGAGACGTCCAACATCGATGATGTCTTAAACTTTTGCCATGTTTAGTTCATTGTCCATGGGGTTTAAGGGGGCTCAGCGTGCTCAAAAGTCACACAGGTTGTTTTGTGCGCCCGGATGCCTATGGCACAGGTGCTTGGGCCCGCTCATCATTGCTTTTCAATATATTTCTTTTTTATTTTAAAATACTGCAGGGCCAACTTCTAGGCTTTCATCTTCTGAGAGAGCTTCTTGTTGGACTTGTAGATCGTTGTATGGTGTGTGCTAGCCTGAGACCCACGAGTGTTCAATGTTCCCTCCAGAGTGCTGCACATGACTGAACATGACATCTTCATTGACCAGAGAATGACCGGTGGTAAGCAACCAAAATGAATGCTAGTTGTGTCTTATATGGGCCGATGTACTTCTTGGAGTCCACCTTGAATAGGAAGTTCTTTGGAGAACTTTCAGACCAATTGTGCTGTGTGAGGCTCTGGGCCTTAGGCTCTTGCTCTGATAACATTAGTAGATGGTGGACAAATTGTGGCATACAGGGAGCAAATTAATCATCCTAGGTTCTTTGTTGGGCTGTGGCTGTAAGTTTTTGGCCCTACCTCTTTGAGAATACCTGAGAATAAATCCACCTGTTTGTGAAACTATGGTTGAAACTTGGTTGTGGGTGGTTCAGATAGCTCAGACCCTATGACCCTAACTGCTTGACAAAATGTCATGAGAAACCCATTCTTTCAAAAAACGTACTGTGGGCTTGTATGGAACGCTCACCACCTAGCACATCATACTGCCCTTCTGTCTTTTATGTGTGCTTTTCATTCCTGGGTGATTTTCATTCTTTGTGGCTCTTCACAAAGGTCGCAGCAAACAGCAGCTGACCCAGCCAAATTCGGAGTTCCAGGAATTACCTACTGTAGCCTAGCACGGTAAATCTGTGACACCAGTCTTGTCTGCCTAGATGTGAAAGGCCTAGTTATCTTCATGTTCGTGATCAGCTGACTAGTGTTTACAGTTGATGATTAAGGGACACCTGGTGCTGAAGCAGGTGAAAACCTGGCCAATAGAAGCCTGCACTTTTGTTTTGAGAACTCCATTTAGGAAGGCTGCAACCTATATGCACAAAACTATTTCATCTTTGCTGCTACTTCAAAGGAATCTGTCCTGGTTACTGTTTCTCCTCCCACTACCTCAACTCATTATGTCATCAGCACACCGTAATGAAATGTGTCATGTTGTCGCATTGTTTGCATATTTGAACCAAACCTTTATGTTGTCTCTTATTTTTTTGTATAGAACTTAGTTTTCTGTTAACTTATAAATGTTAATCTGTCTTGCCACAGCTAGGCAGCTAATTAGGTTGCATAGTTAGCTAGTTAGTTTTTGTTCATACATGATGTTCATTTGTATTGCATGATGCTGGGATCCAGTCACTACTGAAAACTTACCTCACACCTATCATTCCTAGGCTGACCCGCCATGAGAAGTAATTTGTTCTTGCTTCATACTTGTTTGCACGTTTTCTTATTCATACTCGCACAAACACACTGATCAACAACCATCTAACAAATTGCCCATAGAGACTGAACAGATAAACTGAACAAACTTAAAAATGTCAATCTGTCTTGTCACAGCGAGGCAGATAAATAGGTTGCTTAGTTAGCTAGTTAGTTTTTTTTGCTTTCATAATTTTAATTTATGTTTTATGTGGGACCATGGTCCTGAAGGAAGTTTATTTTGTTTCACGGTGTACTTAATATGGTTATATGGTTAAAATGAAAATAAAAGCCTACTTGAGGCTCAAGCAGCCTCGCTTTTGGATCCAATCAGCTATGTCTCTCCACAACAGAAACATTACCTTATACCGCATCATTCCTATATTCCTCACACCGTAGATTCATCAGTAGTACTCAGGGCTCCGACCTGCATTGGGGGGAAGCGTATGTCGATACACCACCTTCTTATACCTTCTTACTTGTTATATGCACAAAACTATTTGAGCTTTGCTGCTACTTCAAACGAATGTGTCCTGGTTACTGTTTCTCTTCCCTCTACCTCAACTCATTATGTCATTAGCACAAAGTAATGAAATGTGTCATGTTGTGACGTTCTAACTCTTGTTTGCACATTTGAATGAGCACTTCATGTTGTCGCTTTTTTCGGGGGATAGAACATAGTTTTCTGTTAACTTAAAAATGTTAATCTGTCTTGTCACAGCTAAGCAGCTATTTAGGTTGTTTATTCATCTAGTGTTTGTTCATTCATGATGGTACTGCTGTATGTAGGACATTGGTCCTAAAGAAACGTTGTTTCGTTTCACTGTGTACTAAACTATTTATGGTTAAAATGAAATAAACGGCTACTTGAACTTGGCTCAAACAGGCTGGCTTTTGAACACATAAAGCAAACAACATGCTAAAGCCTCATGTGTTCATGATGTATGTCTCTCCACTACCAAAACATTACCTCCCACCGCATCATTCCTAGGGTAACCCGCCATCAGAAGTACTCAAGCCTCTGACCTGCATTGGCGGAAGCGTACCTCGATCTTCCACCATTTTCCCATGTATGCGCTGCCTCTCTTCTGTCCCTACCCATTGCTTACAGAAGGTATCCTCATTACTTCATTCTATAAACTATAAACCAAAAGCTGTTTTCTGTATTTATATAATTTTTATTTTATTATTTCATAATTATTTGCACGTTTTCTTATTCATAGTCTATTAATTTATTATTATAGTTATATTCTTTGTTTGAATACTCTTTTCTGTTTTTATGCACCGTTGTCAAAGCATTTCTCTGAATATCATGTTTTGTGTATTTGACAAACAAAACTAGAAATTTAATTGACGTTCGAGTGTGATCTATTACGCCATGAATTAATTTAGCAAGTTTATGTCAATCATTTTAACATTGCTTCCTTATTACCTGTATGTAAAAACATAAGGGTGAAGTGAAAATTAGATTTCTGTATATTTGAAAAGCGAAAGAAATCATTTCCAAAACATTCAAGAATTCTGGCATACATGTTGAATTACAATTTCTTTTGTTATTCCTTTACACATTTAGAGCATGAACATTGCGTATGAACTCGTTGTGTATGTTGAGCTCGTACAGCGCTAAGAACACAACAAACGCTTTATCGCAGCATGACAAGCATAAAATTTAAAGGACATATAATTTCCAACACGTTCATGCAATCTGGCATAAATCTTGAATAACATCTTTTTTTGTTAGTATTTTTCACATTTTGAGCATAAAGACTGCATATAAATTCGTTTTGTGTGTTTTATATGACCATGCATTAGTTGAGTGAGAAAACCGCTTTCCTGAGCTCGTACAGCGCTAAGAACACAGCAAACGCTTTATCGCAGCACGAGGAGTATAAAAGTGAAAGGAATAATGATTTCCAACATTTTCATGCATTCTGGCATACATAATGAAAAACAACTTTTTTGTTAATCTTTAACACATTTTGATCATAAAAACTTGATATAAACTTATTTTGTGTTTTACGTGACCATGCATTAGTTGTGTGAGAAACCGCTTTCCTGAGCTCGTACAGCGCTAAGAACACAGCAAACGCTTTATCTCAGCAAGAGGAGCATAAAACTGAAAGGAATGATAATTTCCATCACATTCATGCATTCTTAGATACATGATGAATAACAACTTTTTTGTTAGTATTTTACACATTTTGAGCATAAAACCTGCATATAAATTCGTTTTGTGTGTTTTATATGACCATGCATTAGTTGAGTGAGAAAACCGCTTTCCTGAGCTCGTACAGCGCTAAGAACACAGCAAACGCTTTATCGCAGGACAAGGAGTATAAAACTGAAAGGAATGATATTTTCCAACATTTTCATGCATTCTGGCATACATGATGAAAAACAACTTTATTGTTAATCTTTAACACCTTTTTGATCATAAAACCTTGATATAAACTTATTTTGTGTTTTACGTGACCATGCATTAGTTGAGTGAGAAAACCGCTTTCCTGAGCTCGTACAGCGCTAAGAACACAGCAAACGCTTTATCGCAGCAAGAGGAGTATAAAACTGAAAGGAATGATAATTTCCAACATTTTCATGCATTCTGGCATACATGATGAAAAACAACTTTTTTGTTAATCTTTAACACATTTTGATCATAAAAACTTGATATAAATTCGTTTTGTCTGTTTTATATGACCATGCATTAGTTGAGTGAGAAAACCGCTTTCCTGAGCTCGTACAGCGCTAAGAACACAGCAAACGCTTTATCGCAGGACAAGGAGTATAAAACTGAAAGGAATGATATTTTCCAACATTTTCATGCATTCTGGCATACATGATGAAAAACAACTTTATTGTTAATCTTTAAAACATTTTGATCATAAAAACTTGATATAAACTTATTTTGTGTTTTAAGTGACCATGCATTAGTTGTGTGAGAAAACCGCTTTCCTGAGCTCGTACAGCGCTAAGAACACAGCAAACGCTTTATCGCAGGACAAGGAGCATAAAAGTGAAAGGGATGATAATTTCCAACATTTTCATGCATTCTGGCATACATGATGAAAAACAACTTTTTTGTTAATCTTTAACACATTTTGATCATAAAAACTTGATATAAACTTATTTTGTGTTTTACGTGACCATGCATTAGTTGAGTGAGAAAACCGCTTTCCTGAGGTCGTACAGCGCTAAGAACACAGCAAACGCTTTTTCTCAGCACGAGGAGCATCAAACTGAAAGGAATGATAATTTCCATCACATTCATACATTCTTAGATACATGAAGAATAACAACTTTTTTGTTAGTATTTTACACATTTTGAGCATAAAAACTGCATATAAAATTCGTTTTGTGTGTTTTATATGACCATGCATTAGTTGAGTGAGAAAACCGCTTTCCTGAGCTCGTACAGCGCTAAGAACACAGCAAACGCTTTATCGCAGCACGAGGAGGATAAAAGTGAAAGGAATAATGATTTCCAACATTTTCATGCATTCTGGCATACATGATGAATAACAACTTTTTTGTTAATCTTTAACACATTTTGATCATAAACAATTTATATGAATTTATTTTGTGGTTTACAGGACCATGCATTAGTTGTGTGAGAAACCGCTTTCCTGAGCTCGTACAGCGCTAAGAACACAGCAAACGCTTTATCTCAGCATGAGGAGCATAGGACTGAAAGGAATCATAATTTCCATCACATTCATGCATTCTGGCATGCATGATGAATAACAACTTTTTTGTTAGTATTTTACACATTTTGAGCATAAAAACTGCATATAAATTCGTTTTGTGTGTTTTATATGACCATGCATTAGTTGAGTGAGAAAACCGCTTTCCTGAGCTCGTACAGCGCTAAGAACACAGCAAACGCTTTATCGCAGCACGAGGAGTATAAAAGTGAAAGGAATGATAATTTCCAACATTTTCATGCATTCTGGCATACATGATGAAAAACAACTTTATTGTTAATCTTTAAAACATTTTGATCATAAAAACTTGATATAAACTTATTTTGTGTTTTAAGTGACCATGCATTAGTTGTGTGAGAAAACCGCTTTCCTGAGCTCGTACAGCGCTAAGAACACAGCAAACGCTTTATCTCAGCACGAGGAGCATAAAACTGAAAGGAATTCTAATTTCCATCAAATTCATGCATTCTGGCATACATGATGAAAAACAACTTTTTTTGTTAATCTTTAACACATTTTGATCATAAAAACTTGATATAAATTTATCTGGTGTTTTACAGGACCATACATTAGTTGTGTGAGAAAACCGCTTTCCTGAGCTCGTACAGCGCTAAGAACACAGCAAACGCTTTATCTCAGCACGAGGAGCATCAAACTGAAAGGAATGATAATTTCCATCACATTCATGCATTCTTAGATACATGATGAATAACAACTTTTTTGTTAGTATTTTACACATTTTGAGCATAAAAACTGCCTATAAATTCGTTTTGTGTTTTATATGACCATGCATTAGTTGAGTGAGAAAACCGCTTTCCTGAGCTCGTACAGCGCTAAGAACACAGCAAACGCTTTATCGCAGCACGAGGAGTATAAAAGTGAAAGGAATAATGATTTCCAACATTTTCATGCATTCTGGCATACATAATGAAAAACAACTTTTTTGTTAATCTTTAACACATTTTGATCATAAAAACTTGATATAAACTTATTTTGAGTTTTACGTGACCATGCATTAGTTGTGTGAGAAAACCGCTTTCCTGAGCTCGTACAGCGCTAAGAACACAGCAAACGCTTTATCTCAGCACGAGGAGCATCAAACTGAAAGGAATGCTAATTTCCATCACATTCATGCATTCTGGCATACATGATGAAAAACAACTTTTTTGTTCATCTTTAACACATTTTGAGCATAAAAACTGCATATAAATTCGTTTTGTGCGTTATACATGTTGTCTGAGAAAACAACTTTCCTGAGATCGTACAACGCTAATAAGAACACAGCAAACGCTTTATTTCACCACGACAAGGATAAGACTGAAATGCATTCTGGCATACATGTTGAATCACAACCTTTTTGTTAGTCTTTTTCACATTGTCAGCGTGAAAAAAAAACTGTGGTGAAGTTGACTGTGAGGTTGCCAGTCAAAAGACCTGTGGAGTTACAGTGCACACACCCCTCCCATCTACGACCGACTGCAGACATTACCATGCCAGCAACCTCGTAGTTGCCGACGACGGTAATAAATTCACTAGCCTGAATGTACACATGAATGACTCATCGATGATGCGGGTTGATGCGAGATTGGAGGAGTATAATAATTACACAAACACACACACACACACACACACGCAGGCACACACAAACAATCTACATACGCACACATACCTCACATCCACAACACGTAATAACACACGTGTTAGAACAAACACAACACATAGAACAAATACACACATACTTCTAACAAACAAAAAACAAACAAACAAACGTAATTCATGCATACAAGCAAAAATACTCCATACACACACACACACACACACACACACACACACACAGTTCAACATGATGTTCAAGACGTTTAAGTTAAGCAGGCCGCTTTTGGTGGAGAAAATGTGAAGAATAGTACCGTGACTGCCCGACATGTACAGACATGTACGTTGCCCGAATGTGCATGTGGAGCGCTCATTGATGAAGCGGGTTTGAGTGATTGAAGAAGTTGATAATTATTTATTTTATAGCACTATTCTACACACACAAACACTACAAACATTAATCATACTTCACACAAACCCATACGACACATACACGCACATGCATACACACTCAAACACACAAAGACACACTCACACACAGACACACACACACACAGACAGACACACAGACACAGACACAGACACAGACACACACACACACACACACACACACACACACACAAACACACAAAGACACACTCACACACAGACACACACACACAGACAGACACACAGACACAGACACAGACACACACACACACACACACACAAACACACACACACACACACACACACACACACACACAGACACACATTTTATGAGGTGTACAGATTCATTGACAATCTGAAGGCCCTGCGGCATTAGAGTGACGACAAAACTCAGCCGACATTGAGAGAGCTAGCAATGGTGCACTAGAAAGAGACATCCAGGAATATCGATGCCTTAAACTGATATCATATTTGTTTAAGTGGTCTTAGCATGGTGAAAAGGCACACAGGATTTGAGGTTCGAAACAAGTCGCAACGGCATATACACATATACAGCCATACCAGGGAATATTTTGTGCCTGTCTCGGACCCATGTTCCACCCCTGACCGTGTATAGGGGGTCCGCATAATGATGTTGCTGTTGATGGACCCATCGAAGTTCTCCACAAGACTGGCTTAAGCAAGCTTCAGGAGGTGTTTATCGACATCGACTGGCGAGGAGTGATAGCTCTATGCAAGCAAAATTCAATCTTTGTTGTATCTTCAATGGCCCCACTGTTCTGGATGATGCTCTGGGTCTTGGGGGCTTGCTCTGGCAGCATGGGTATCCAAATTGGCTGCAGGGACCAGATTGATCACGCAATCCCAGTTTCTTTTTGGGGGGTGTTTAAGTTTTTGGCCCTAACTATTAGAGAATACCTCATATAAGGCCACCTGTTTGTGAAAGACTGGGGAAGGGGTTTGTGGATGTTTTAGATAACTTAAAGCTTATGACACTGTCTCCTCAACAAAATGCCACGAGTATGCCATTTCCACAAACGTACTGCTCTGCTGCCTATTATGGAACGCTCACCACACAGCACATCATAGAGCTCTTCGGTTGTCTCTGTGTGTCTTTAATTTTTGACCCAGAAGGGTTCCTAGCAAAGTTTGAAACAAAAAGAAGTGATAGGCTGAGACGGGCAGACACAGGAATTCAATCACATCCTGAACACACAGAATCATGCATCACACACACACACACACACACACACACACACACACACACACACACACACACACACACACACACACACACACACAAGCATACTACGCAATTACCAAAGCCATAAACACTAGGCATACACATACTACACACTTACAACCTACATTCACATATACTACACATACACACAACCATTACACATAACACACACACAATCCACATCGTTATTAAACACAACAAATCGGAACCACAGACACATAGACGTCTCACACACATCTTGTGTTTGTCTACCAACATCTACACACTTCCTAGAATCCTACACAAAGATGACCTGCTCAAGCACCAGCGATATTACAGTTACCATGAAACCCGTCTGACACTGAGTGACAACTAACAATGCATAACTAGAAAGACACGTCCAGCCATGACAATGCCTTACACTTATGTCATACTTGTTTAAAAGGACGTAGCGTGATAAAAAATCAAAGAGATTGTAAGGTGTGACCAAGTGGCGATGGCACAGTTGTTTGGTCCCGCTCATCGCTGCTTGTAATTATATTTATTCTTTTAATTTTAAAAAGCCAACTTCTTGGCCTTCAACTTCAGAGAGCTCCTCTGTAGACAAGCAGACCGTATAGTACGTGGCTGCCTTGGATGCATAAGTGTTCCTCGACTGACCATGCATGCGGGGTCCCCATTGTGATATTGATGGTGATAGACCCGCCAGAATGCTGTGTACAGGACTGGGCATTAGTGAGCTTGAGGAGGTGTTTATCTTCATCAACTGGGGAGTGATCGGCGATACCTTCAATAGCCCGATGTACATTCTTTGTACATCCGATGTCACATCTCTATGGTAGCCAAACTGGCTGCAGGGAACAAATTGATCATGCAATTCTTGGTTCTTTGTGGGAGGAAGAGGATAGTTCTTGCCCTTACCTCTTTGAGAATACCTCCAAAAATTCCAGCTGTTGGTGAGACACTGGGTAAGGGGTTTGTTGGTGGATGAAATAGCTCTAGATAGATGATTCTATCTGCTTGATAAGATGGAACAAGTAAACAACCCAATTCCACAAACGTACCACAACCTTCAATGAAACGTTCACCACGTAGCATATCATACAGTCATTTGGCCTTTTCTGTGTGCTTTTTCTTTCTGTGCAACAAGGCACAGCAGCTGTGCCGGGAAGTTCTAGGAATATACATCCATCACACACACACACACACACACACACACACACACACACACACACACACACACACACACACACACACACACACTATACGTCCTAAATACTCACAACAGATCATACACAAAGACTAACACTCACACAAATACCTACAAAAACAGACACACTCTACAGACATGAATTCCACAAATTACACTGTATACACACTACACACATGCACATAAACACACCCACACAAACACACACACTTCACAAACAGACGACACAGACACACATGACACACACATACACATACCACACATATTACACATACACATATACTTACACACACGCGCACACACACTATAAACAAACACAGACACACATCAAATTCTTATCCTGCACATACAGTACACATTCTACACACACTGTACACATCCTCTCCACTCCACACTCTCCACACAAATGATGACCGGCCCAGGCACATACGACATTACAGTCGTTACCAAGCAATTCAATTCAATTCAATTCAATTTTATTTCTATAGCGCTTTTAACAATGGTCATTGTCTCAAAGCAGCTTCACAGAAATGAAAGGAAGACTTATGGAAATGTATATATGTGTAAGAAAAATGTGACTAGATAATGAGATTGTCCCTGATGAGCAAGCCAAGGGTGACGGCGACAGTGGCAAGGAAAAACTCCCCGAGATGGCAACAGGAAGAAACCTTGAGAGGAACCAGACTCAACAGGGAACCCATCCTCATCTGGGTGATAGCAGATAACAGAAATTGTATAACATCATGTGTGTTATGCAGATGAAAGTTCCATAAACAGAAGTTAATTTAAATGAACACAAAGTCCAGTTCAGCACAGGGATGAGTCAGCAGGTGCAGAGGGCAGATGGGGGTCTGGATCACTGGGAGCTCAGGAGCAGCATGTGTAGATCCAAACCAAAATGAAGAAGAATCCAGCTGGAGTTGGTCCTTCTCTGGATGCCTCTGGGTCAAAGCAGGGTCGGCCTCTGTCTACTGAAGCTGGCACGATCTCCAGATGCCTCGGGATGGGTGGAAAAATAAAGAGCAGGTGAAAAGAATTAGCGTGGTTGCCATTCAGGATAGATGTACTGGAGTATCAGGTAAAGAAATTAATTATGTGTACGCCAGATTAAAGAGATGCGTCTTGAGTCTACTTTGAAATTGGGAAACTGTGTCTGAGCCCCGAACACTGTCAGGAAGGCTATTCCAAAGTTTTGGAGCTAAATATGAAAAGGCCCTACCTCCTTTTGTAGATTTTGATATTCTGGGAACTACCAGTAGTCCGGAGTTTTCTGATCTTAAGGAGCGTCCTGGATTGTAACGTATCAGAAGACTGGTTAGGTATGTGGGAGCTAGACTGTTTAGAGCCTTGTACGTAAGTAATGCTATTTTGTAATTAATTCTAAACTGAACAGGTAGCCAGTGCAAGGATGATAATATTGGGGTTATATGATCATATTTTCTGGATCTAGTGAGAACCCTGGCGGCTGCATTTTGGACTAACTGTAGCTTGTTAATTGAGGATGCAGGACAGCCACCCAGTAATGCATTACAGTAGTCCAGTCTGGAGGTCATGAATGCATGAACCAGCTTTTCTGCATCAGATACAGATAAAAGGTTCCTAAGCTTGGCAATATTTCTAAGGTGGAAAAAGGCTGTTTTTGTGATGTTGGAGATATGATTTTCAAAGGATAAGTTACTGTCTAATATCACACCCAGGTCTTTCACTGTCGAGCTGGTGGTAACAGAACATCCTTCTAAACGCAGGCTGAATTGTGAGAGCTGGTGTGTACTGGTTTTTGGGCCAATAAGTAATATCTCTGTCTTATCTGAATTTAGTAGAAGAAAATTATCGGTCATCCAGTCTTTTATATCTTGAATACACTCAGTTAGTCTAGACAATTTGGGTATTTCATCTGGTTTTGTGGAAATGTATAACTGAGTATCATCAGCATAACAATGGAAACTAATCCCATGTCTTCTGATGATGTTACCCAAGGGAAGCATGTATACTGAGAACAACAGAGGTCCTAAAACTGACCCTTGTGGCACCCCATATTTCACTGGCATTACACCAGACTGTTCTCCATTCAGATCTACAAAATGGAATCGATCAGACAGGTAGGATCTAAACCATTTTAATGCCTGTCCCTGAATACCAATGTGATTTTGTAAGCGATCTATTAGAATATCATGATCTATAGTGTCGAATGCAGCACTAAGATCAAGTAAGACAAGAATTGAGATGCAGCCTTGGTCTGAAGCTAAAAACAAGTCATTTGCAATTTTAACTAGTGCAGTTTCTGTACTATGATGGGGCCTGAAACCTGACTGAAATTCCTCGAGGATATCGTTTTCCTGCAAGAATGTGCATATTTGGGCTGATACTATCTTTTCTAATATCTTTGATATAAACGGAAGGTTTGAAATCGGTCTGTAATTTATTATATCATTTGGGTCTAAATTAGATTTTTTAAGAAGAGGCTTAATAACTGCCAACTTGAAAGGTTTAGGGACATGACCTAGACATAATGAAGAGTTGATAATATTTAGAAGTGGCGCTCCGGCTATACTTATCACTTCTTTTAAAAGTCTAGTTGGGATTGGATCCAACAAGCATGTTGTTGATTTAGCCGAGGTGATAAGTTTGTACAGCTCTTCCTGTCCTACACCTGTAAAGCTCTGAAAATCAAATTGTGAAGCTTTAGACTGGACTGGATCATGAGATGTTAGAGGTTGAATTTCCATTATTTTCTTCCTGATACTATCAATCTTTTCATTGAAGAAGTTCATGAAGTCTTCACTTCTAAGCTGTGATGGGATTCTCCCTGCAGGTATCTTAGGGTTTGTTAGGCTAGCCACTGTACTAAATAGGAACCTGGGATTGTTTTGGTTTCTTGCTATGAGTTGGCTCAGATGCTCGGCCCTAGCCGCTTTTAGAGCCCGTCTATAGCTGTACATACTACCTTTATACGCGATTCTAAAAACTTCTAATTTAGTTTTTCTCCATTTTCGCTCGTGGTTACGGGTTGCTCTCTTTAGGGCGCGAGTATGACTGTTGTACCATGGTGCAAGTGTTTTATCTCTGACTTTTTTTAATCTGATGGGAGCAACAGTGTCTAATGTACTGGTAAAAATAGTGCCCATGCTGCTAGTCACTTCATCTAGATCGTCTGCACTTAGGGGTCTGATAAGAAATTGGGACAGATCCGGCAGATTACCTGTGAATTTGTCTTTAGTAGTCGGATTAATATTTCTACTGAATTGATAACGTGGGGAGGCACAGCTACGTTGTTCTACAGGTAGAGTATATACTAAGAGATGATGATCTGTGATGTCATCACTTTGTGGTAGAATGTCTATATTAGAGACATCTATACCATGGGATATAATTAAATCTAGCGTATGATTAAAGCGATGAGTTGGTCTATTTATATTTTGTTTAACCCCAAAGGAATTTAGCAAATCTATAAATGCGAGTGCTGAAGTGTTGTTAGCATCGTCTACATGAATGTTAAAGTCTCCTACTATCAGCACTTTGTCAGAGTTAACCAATAGGTCTGATAGCAGATGTCCAAACTCTTTAAGAAAATCGACATATGGCCCTGGGGGTCTGTACACGGTGGCCAGAACGAAGTGTTGCAAGGGTTTATTATGTATTTCGCTGAGTGCAACATTAATGATAAGCACTTCAAACGAGTTGAACTTGGGCCTTGTTTTCTGGGTAACAGTGAGAACATCACTGTAGATAGTTGCGACACCACCACCACGACCAGTTTGACGGGGTTCGTGCTTATAGAAATATCCTGACGGAGTAGACTCATTTAAACCAATATATTCATTTGGTCTGAGCCAGGTTTCAGTAAGGCAGAGTGCGTCAAGGCAGCAATCTGAGATAATTTCATTAACAATCAGTGCTTTAGGCGCAAGGGATCTGATGTTGAGAAGCCCAAACTTTAGAGGTATATTGTGATTACTTACTTGGCCTTTTTCTGGTTTTATAGTTATTAGATTGTTTCGAGCAATTTTAACAAATTTATTCTTTTTTCTCACTATTCGGGGAACAGACACAGTTTCTATAGGACAAGCTATGTGTGCGCGTCTATCTGTATGGTAAGTTGCATTGTGACTATTATGTTTGGAATCTAAGACACGACTTACCGCCAGTCAGATGGTTCGTAGTGTCCTGGAGATGTTGTCTGAGAGGACTGCTGCTCCAGCTCTGCTAGGGTGCAGTCCATCGGTGTGGTAGAGCCTAGGACGCTCCCAGAAAACATTCCAATTATCAACAAAGGGTAATCTCTGTTGCTGACACCAAGATTGTAACCATTCATTAAAAGCGAACAATCTACTGAACCTCTCGATTCCTCGCTGGAATGTGGGAAGCGGTCCGGATACGATGATCCTTGTCGTGGGTGATGTGCTGCGGACCTTCTCAACCAGACTCCTGAAGTCCTTCTTCAGGATCTCCGTCTGCCTCAGCCTGGTGTCGTTCGTGCCAGCATGAAGGACCACAGCTCCAAAGTTCTCCCTCAGGGCCGCAGGCACCTGTGCAGCAACATCAAGAACACGAGCACCAGGTAAACAGCGAGTGCGAACCTTACCTTTAGCCGTGGTAGCACGGACGTGCCGGACGATGGAGTCTCCGATGACCAGCGCGTCGTGTACCGTCTCGCGAAGAGGAGCGAAGCGGTTTCGGGTCGGGATCTCGAAGACGGGTGGCGGCGGAGGGGGAGAGGTCCTCGCCCGGGGCCTAGCGCGCGTCTTCCGCTGCTGCTGTATCCAGGCTTCGTGGTATCCCGGCGCCGGGGTGAAGGAAACCTGGGCGGGCTGCGTCCGTGGTGCGTTGGACCTGGACAGAGAAACACGCGGAGTAGAGGTTGTGGAAGGATGTGCGTCATGCTGAGAATTTACCTGGGACAGGTGAGCGTCGGTCCGTGACGATTCCAGCGCGGCTTTCCGCTGTCGTAGCTGGGCCAACTTCACCTGTAGGTCACGGATCTGCTTCTCCAAGGCCTCCATCTCCAAATCCGCCGAGTGAAGCTCCAATGTGTCCTCTCCTGCACTCAGAGGCAGACACACAACCGACATGGTGTAAAAAATAAAAATAAAATAAAAACCGAATATAATCGGTGTGGAAAACGCGTAGGCAAACTTGTGATAGCCGGGCTAACGGGCTAGCGATGCTAATGGTATAGCCGGCTAGACGCGGGTGCGTGGCAAAACTATTAAAACTTAGCAATATAACAGGAGTTTCGAGTGAATATATTATAAATACTTATCTGTTATATGTTCGCTCTTCGTAAGAAGACAAAAAGTTAGAACGTCAATCTGGATTGAGCTGGAAAATTGGTCAGTCTGCCGGAGCTCGGAAAAACGCAGCCTCTCCTGAATCATAATCATATATAAGCAATCACTAGCAATGACGCATAGAAAGAGACGTCCAACATCGATGATGTCTTAAACTTTTGCCATGTTTAGTTCATTGTCCATGGGGTTTAAGGGGGCTCAGCGTGCTCAAAAGTCACACAGGTTGTTTTGTGCGCCCGGATGCCTATGGCACAGGTGCTTGGGCCCGCTCATCATTGCTTTTCAATATATTTCTTTTTTATTTTAAAATACTGCAGGGCCAACTTCTAGGCTTTCATCTTCTGAGAGAGCTTCTTGTTGGACTTGTAGATCGTTGTATGGTGTGTGCTAGCCTGAGACCCACGAGTGTTCAATGTTCCCTCCAGAGTGCTGCACATGACTGAACATGACATCTTCATTGACCAGAGAATGACCGGTGGTAAGCAACCAAAATGAATGCTAGTTGTGTCTTATATGGGCCGATGTACTTCTTGGAGTCCACCTTGAATAGGAAGTTCTTTGGAGAACTTTCAGACCAATTGTGCTGTGTGAGGCTCTGGGCCTTAGGCTCTTGCTCTGATAACATTAGTAGATGGTGGACAAATTGTGGCATACAGGGAGCAAATTAATCATCCTAGGTTCTTTGTTGGGCTGTGGCTGTAAGTTTTTGGCCCTACCTCTTTGAGAATACCTGAGAATAAATCCACCTGTTTGTGAAACTATGGTTGAAACTTGGTTGTGGGTGGTTCAGATAGCTCAGACCCTATGACCCTAACTGCTTGACAAAATGTCATGAGAAACCCATTCTTTCAAAAAACGTACTGTGGGCTTGTATGGAACGCTCACCACCTAGCACATCATACTGCCCTTCTGCCTTTTATGTGTGCTTTTCATTCCTGGGTGATTTTCATTCTTTGTGGCTCTTCACAAAGGTCGCAGCAAACAGCAGCTGACCCAGCCAAATTCGGAGTTCCAGGAATTACCTACTGTAGCCTAGCACGGTAAATCTGTGACACCAGTCTTGTCTGCCTAGATGTGAAAGGCCTAGTTATCTTCATGTTCATGATCAACTGACTAGTGTTTACAGTTGATGATTAAGGGACACCTGGTGCTGAAGCAGGTGAAAACCTGGCCAATAGAAGCCTGCACTTTTGTTTTGAGAACACCATTTAGGAAGGCTGCAACCTATATGCACAAAACTATTTCATCTTTGCTGCTACTTCAAAGGAATCTGTCCTGGTTACTGTTTCTCCTCCCACTACCTCAACTCATTATGTCATCAGCACACCGTAATGAAATGTGTCATGTTGTCGCATTGTTTGCATATTTGAACCAAACCTTTATGTTGTCTCTTATTTTTTTGTATAGAACTTAGTTTTCTGTTAACTTATAAATGTTAATCTGTCTTGCCACAGCTAGGCAGCTAATTAGGTTGCATAGTTAGCTAGTTAGTTTTTGTTCATACATGATGTTCATTTGTATTGCATGATGCTGGGATCCAGTCACTACTGAAAACTTACCTCACACCTATCATTCCTAGGCTGACCCGCCATGAGAAGTAATTTGTTCTTGCTTCATACTTGTTTGCACGTTTTCTTATTCATACTCGCACAAACACACTGATCAACAACCATCTAACAAATTGCCCATAGAGACTGAACAGATAAACTGAACAAACTTAAAAATGTCAATCTGTCTTGTCACAGCGAGGCAGATAAATAGGTTGCTTAGTTAGCTAGTTAGTTTTTTTTTGCTTTCATAATTTTAATTTATGTTTTATGTGGGACCATGGTCCTGAAGGAAGTTTATTTTGTTTCACGGTGTACTTAATATGGTTATATGGTTAAAATGAAAATAAAAGCCTACTTGAACGTGGCTCAAGCAGCCTCGCTTTTGGATCCAATCAGCTATGTCTCTCCACAACAGAAACATTACCTTATACCGCATCATTCCTACATTCCTCACACCGTAGATTCATCAGTAGTACTCAGGGCTCCGACCTGCATTGGGGGGAAGCGTATGTCGATACACCACCTTCTTATACCTTCTTACTTGTTATATGCACAAAACTATTTGAGCTTTGCTGCTACTTCAAACGAATGTGTCCTGGTTACTGTTTCTCTTCCCACTACCTCAACTCATTATGTCATTAGCACAAAGTAATGAAATGTGTCATGTTGTGACGTTCTAACTCTTGTTTGCACATTTGAATGAGCACTTCATGTTGTCGCTTTTTTCGGGGGATAGAACATAGTTTTCTGTTAACTTAAAAATGTTAATCTGTCTTGTCACAGCTAAGCAGCTATTTAGGTTGTTTATTCATCTAGTGTTTGTTCATTCATGATGGTACTGCTGTATGTAGGACATTGGTCCTAAAGAAACGTTGTTTCGTTTCACTGTGTACTAAACTATTTATGGTTAAAATGAAATAAACGGCTACTTGAACTTGGCTCAAACAGGCTGGCTTTTGAACACATAAAGCAAACAACATGCTAAAGCCTCATGTGTTCATGATGTATGTCTCTCCACTACCAAAACATTACCTCCCACCGCATCATTCCTAGGGTAACCCGCCATCAGAAGTACTCAAGCCTCTGACCTGCATTGGCGGAAGCGTACCTCGATCTTCCACCATTTTCCCATGTATGCGCTGCCTCTCTTCTGTCCCTACCCATTGCTTACAGAAGGTATCCTCATTACTTCATTCTATAAACTATAAACCAAAAGCTGTTTTCTGTATTTATATAATTTTTATTTTATTATTTCATAATTATTTGCACGTTTTCTTATTCATAGTCTATTAATTTATTATTATAGTTATATTCTTTGTTTGAATACTCTTTTCTGTTTTTATGCACCGTTGTCAAAGCATTTCTCTGAATATCATGTTTTGTGTATTTGACAAATAAAACTAGAAATTTAATTGACGTTCGAGTGTGATCTATTACGCTATGTATTAATTTAGCAAGTTTATGTCAATCATTTTAACATTGCTTCCTTATTACCTGTATGTAAAAACATAAGGGTGAAGTGAAAATTAGATTTCTGTATATTTGAAAAGCGAAAGAAATCATTTCCAAAACATTCAAGAATTCTGGCATACATGTTGAATTACAATTTCTTTTGTTATTCCTTTACACATTTAGAGCATGAACATTGCGTATGAACTCGTTGTGTATGTTGAGCTCGTACAGCTCTAAGAACACAACAAACGCTTTATCGCAGCATGACAAGCATAAAATTTAAAGGACATATAATTTCCAACACGTTCATGCAATCTGGCATAAATCTTGAATAACATCTTTTTTTGTTAGTATTTAAACATTTTGAGCATAAAGACTGCATATAAATTCGTTTTGTCTGTTTTATATGACCATGCATTAGTTGAGTGAGAAAACCGCTTTCCTGAGCTCGTACAGCGCTAAGAACACAGCAAACGCTTTATCTCAGCACGAGGAGCATCAAACTGAAAGGAATGATAATTTCCATCACATTCATGCAGTCTGGCATACATGATGAATAACAACTTTTTTGTTAGTATTTTACACATTTTGAGCATAAAAACTGCATATAAATTCGTTTTGTCTGTTTTATATGACCATGCATTAGTTGTGTGAAAAAACCGCTTTCCTGAGCTCGTACAGCGCTAAGAGCACAGCAAACGCTTTATCGCAGCACGAGGAGTATAAAAGTGAAAGGAATGATATTTTCCAACATTTTCATGCATTCTGGCATACATGATGAAAAACAACTTTTTTGTTAATCTTTAAAACATTTTGATCATAAAAACTTGATATAAACTTATTTTGTGTTTTACGTGACCATGCATTAGTTGTGTGAGAAAACCGCTTTCCTGAGGTCGTACAGCGCTAAGAACACAGCAAACGCTTTATCGCAGCAAGAGGAGTATAAAACTGAAAGGAATGATAATTTCCAACATTTTCATGCATTCTGGCATACATGATGAAAAACAACTTTTTTGTTAATCTTTAAAACATTTTGATCATAAAAACTTGATATAAACTTATTTTGTGTTTTACGTGACCATGCATTAGTTG
>QNUK01001816.1:0-27138 GCA_013621035.1 Clarias magur | reverse complement strand
TCGCGGCCAAAGAAAGCCGGGCCTAGCGTCGGCGAACTGATCGTCAAAGCGGTTTCCGCGTCCAAGGAGAGGAACGGCGTGTCTCTCGCTTCCCTGAAGAAAACTCTGGCTGCCGGTGGATACGATGTGGAGAAGAACAAGTCCCGCGTCAAGCTCGGCGTCAAGAATCTAGTGAAGAAGGCGATCTTGGTTCAGACCAAAGGCATCGGCGCGTCTGGCTCTTTCAAGCTGAACAAGAAGCAGACCGAAGCCAAGAAAACCGCGCCCAAGGCGAAGAAGCCGGCCGCCAAAAAGCCCGCCGCGGCGAAGAAGGCCAAGAAGGTAGCGGCCAAGAAACCCGCCGCAGCCGCCAAGAAGTCTCCTAAGAAGGCCAAGAAACCCGCCGCCAAGAAAGCTACCAAGAGCCCCAAGAAGGCGAAAAAGCCGGCGACCCCTAAAAAGGCAGCGAAGAGCCCCAAGAAAGCGAAGGTAGTTAAGCCCAAGGCTGCCAAGCCCAAAGCATCCAAGGCTGCCAAGCCCAAAGCATCCAAGGCTGCCAAGCCCAAAGCATCCAAGGCTGCCAAGCCTAAAGCGCCCAAGGCGAAAAAGGCAGCTCCTAAAAAGAAGTAAACATGTTTCTTTCTTTCATATTCCCCCCTAAACGGCTCTTTTAAGAGCCACCAACGTCGTCGTTTAAGGAGCAATAATCCCTTTTATTAACCGCATCAACAAAATCATAAGATTCTTTAGGATTTTACAGTGCTAATGAGATGGTTATTTTATTCAAGTGTACACTTCAATCTACTCATATAAAGAGTACATTGAAATGCATGTATGTAAACCGAAAGTAGAAAAGCTTTTAAATATCATCCTCCGTTATAATTTTCCACAGGTCCTTTTTAGTCTTTATGTTGTTTACGGAACAATGATATTCCATTCTAAATCAAATCTTATTAAAGAAAAAGCTAATTAATTTTTTTACAACCTTACATTATAAACGGCATACTGAAGTTATTCAATTAAACAATTCAATATAGTTATATGAAGATTTCATTGAGATGCATGCGTGTAAAATGAAACCATCAAAAGTCTTATCTATTTCTGTTATCTTTTGATGAATCAGGGGTGGGGGTTGGAGAGAAGTGGGAATTCGACGGCGTGTTAATGATTGGTTGCTTTGTCACAACGATTGTAGCCAATGAGGACGCAGCAGTTTAGGCTATATTACAGAGAGCTACCGAATAACCGCTTACATTTTTACAGTGCTTTTCGATCACGTTAACGCAGTGAATCATGTCTGGAAGAGGCAAGACCGGCGGAAAGGCTCGTGCCAAGGCCAAGACACGCTCATCCAGAGCCGGACTGCAGTTCCCCGTGGGCCGCGTCCATAGACTTCTCCGGAAAGGGAACTACGCTGAGCGCGTTGGTGCCGGCGCTCCGGTCTACTTAGCCGCTGTGCTGGAGTATCTGACCGCTGAGATCCTGGAGTTGGCTGGTAACGCCGCCCGCGACAACAAGAAGACCCGTATCATTCCCCGGCACCTGCAGCTCGCCGTGCGTAACGACGAGGAGCTGAACAAACTGCTCGGCGGAGTGACCATCGCTCAGGGTGGTGTGCTGCCTAACATTCAGGCTGTGCTTCTGCCCAAGAAGACCGAGAAGCCGGCCAAGACCAAGTAATTTTACCCACTGCTGCGTTTCACAGTATCCAAAGGCTCTTTTAAGAGCCACCCATTTTCCTTTTAAAAGGCCGTTTTTCTCGATCACTTCACAAACACTCATGTAACACATGTACGAATAGGAATACGACCTTACCTGAAAGAATGGGAATTGTTTGTTGAAGATCTCATATATAATGTGTGCAACTACTAGCCCCAGTAGTTCTACTTCATCCGTTCAGTCAGTTTATTCGTTTCGGTTAAATATCTGAATAAACTTAACTGAGTCTATTTTACTTGAGCAGGAATATGAGATCTGCGTGTTATTTTCACAGTGGAACCAATGTTCTCCAGTCAGGGGGGAGTCAGGATTTAATTGTGTGTGACACTGTATGCTTCCCCATGTGAGAGTTCTGTTCGGCAGACAGTACTATTTTGAGCCACATTTTGTGCAGGATTGTCTAATTGAAGATTTGTTTGGAACTAATACATGTAAAGCTTTAGTTCATTTTTCTCCCTTCAAGTATCTAAAGGTATGTCATGTTCTACTTAATGCTTAAAGTTACCGCATGCTAGCGGACACGATGTGTTGGCTCAAAAAATGGCTTGTGATCTGCCTCGCTGATAATATCTCTGTTAAAAGCTCGATTCTCTCTGTATGACTCTTATATCCCCGCTGTCGACGTACAATAAACTAAAACGACAAAAAGCCCTATGGAGCTTTTAGAATAAGAACGTGCTACCATGTTTTAACGTTGCATTATGCATGTGATAATTTTGAGATGTACACGTTCAAAACCATGTATACCCTTGTAAATAACACACACGATAACGTTCGATACATTTTGTTTTAAAACGCCAGCAGTCCGCTCTTGTTTTAGGTAAAGATAATAAGGGGGTTTCAAACCGAGTCAGTGGTAGAAGAGGAGCCAATAAACGCGAGGTGACGTGACGCGTTCGAACCAATGACAGGCGGCGCTTTCAAGACGCCCAATCAGCGCAGCCGAGCGTTAGGCTGTAAATAGACCGCGTTCGTTAGTGTCTTTCATTCTGTTTTTCTTCGAAGAAGTTCAGAGCGTCGAAGCGATGGCAAGAACCAAGCAGACCGCGCGTAAATCCACCGGTGGTAAGGCGCCCAGGAAGCAGCTCGCCACTAAAGCTGCCCGTAAAAGCGCTCCGGCTACCGGCGGCGTGAAGAAGCCTCACCGTTATAGGCCCGGCACTGTGGCTCTGAGAGAGATTCGCCGTTATCAGAAGTCCACCGAGCTCCTCATCCGTAAGCTGCCGTTCCAGCGCCTGGTGAGAGAAATCGCTCAGGACTTCAAGACCGACTTGCGCTTTCAGAGCTCGGCCGTCATGGCCCTGCAGGAGGCGAGCGAGGCTTATCTGGTCGGCCTGTTCGAAGACACCAATCTGTGCGCCATCCACGCCAAGAGAGTCACCATCATGCCCAAGGACATCCAGCTGGCCCGCCGTATTCGCGGAGAGCGCGCTTAAACCGTAAACTCCGTCGAAATCTTCACAAAGGCTCTTTTAAGAGCCACCTCATTGTTTCACACAACTCGGCATGTTTCCAAATTTTCACACAGTTCGGCTTGCACCTATTATCTTGTGCAAATTCTGACTGCAGTAAAAAGCTTGCACAACATTTTCTCTGTCTATATAATGTTTGACAACACATTTAATGTACAAATATTTATACTATTTTCTTTCAAGTGTTTATAAACATGTGGAAACATAAACACCTTTGAATGGATACAAATTATAAAACTGCATGGTTAAAACATCAAATGTAACTATAAAATGAGACACATTACCCAATACTATAACCTCCAAATGTTTATTATTATTGTATAATCACTTAAAGCTTGTGTATGGATTCATTGGGTATTACAAATAATCCAAACAAAGTCTATGTCTCCTTAACATATATCAATGTGAAAAGCAAACATGTGTTTCATATTAAGACTTAAAGGCCTCAGATGTTGTTTTTTAAATCTAATAATAACCTAAAGTATGCTAATGTAGTAGAGAATATCCAAAGCTCTTGTTCTTCTTCAAAACCTGCATGATAGTTATGCTTCTCTGTATATGATAACTATTTTAATAGCAATATTGTAGCATATATAATGAGACTTTTTTCCATCACTAAACAGAATGTTAGCACTCTGTGTCTGTGTAGCACATTTGAATCTTAAAGCTATTTCAGCAGAATGGCTCCATTTGTCCACCTTCACATTGTGCATAACCTGGTAGGTTTGTGTGTGTGTGTGCGCGCGCGTCTCTCTCTCCCTCCCACACACACACAAACCTACCAGGTTATGCACAATGTGAAGGTGGACAAATGGAGCCATTCTGCTGAAATAGCCTTAAGATTCAAATGCATATATCAGCACAGAGTGCTAACACTCTGAATTTGTCTTGGGGAAAGGGTCAACACAGGCCCAGGCCATTGTCCACTACATCGTTAAAAATCAATAAATAACTAATACATACCGACATTATAAAAAACTTTATTCTTCCAAAACTAATCAAAATTAAAACACTGTTTCTGGAATTCCAATGATGTGTTAGAGCTATGCATTGTTTCACATTCAAAAGGGTTTGATATTTTCAAGGGTTTTACTTGGTCATTCTCAAGAGTAACTACATGTTTGAAGTTATGTTTCGTGTATTTACTCAATTCGGTTTTCCTACAGATAAGTGAATCCGTATAACACTCGTAGATGAGCATTAGCAACTCTGAGGAAATAAGATAGATACGGTAAGGAATGTTTATCTCACAAACTCTTGTACAGTGCACCTAACATAAGCTAAGCTCACCTCAGTAATGTCAGGGTGCCTCATTATTCATTATAATAAGCGGAAACACACCGGCTTCACACACACACACACACATATATATATATATATATAAAACGCCAACTGTTCAAAATATCTGTAGGCTAACTGAAACATTTTATTTAAAAAATAAATAAATACTCAATAAATACTCAGCAAAAGAATAAAGAGACCACAAAACAGCCATCTTCACCTCTTTAGTGCAGTTTGATTTTCTCTGTTTCAGAGAAAGATAGATTCATACATCTGCAAAACATTGTCCTTCCTAATTATGCAATTAAGTAATTTGCAGAAAGAAATGGTAACTTAAAATAACCTTCTGGTGAAACTTTGAGGCAGGAAAGCCTCGACAACTAAATGTGGCATCATCTCACCATCATTACTACACATACTACTACTATACATAAAATGACATCAGCAATCGTGTCTTCCTGTTTGAAGAAAAACCCCTTTTTCCATCAAACAGAATATAGTTATCCACACCCAACAGCTGACAAATGTGACAAGCAAACCTCCCTTCATAAAGCAAAAGAAAAATACAATGTTAGGGCTCATTATCTTCTTTTTTTTTTTTTTTTTTTAAACATGTGCACACAATTTAGTAATAAAAAATGCCTCTCTCGCCATTATATAGTTACATACATAGTTATAAACTTTTATACAGAAAACTGGACTTAAATGACTGCTGTTAGAAACCAATTTTGAACTGATCAGTAAAGCTAAAAACTAAATTTTATTTACCAAGTGCTGCTAGAAAACTGTGGTCTGAACGTTCTCTTATGATCACGCATTCAGAATAACGTCTCTCTCACACGCGTACACAAGAATTTACTCTTTCACAGAAAACATGGGTGGCTCTTAAAAGAGCCGTTGGGTTGATGAAGGCGGCGGTGACGCGCTTTACTTGGAGCTGGTGTACTTGGTCACGGCCTTGGTGCCCTCGGACACCGCGTGCTTGGCCAGCTCACCGGGCAGCAACAGGCGCACGGCGGTCTGGATCTCCCTAGAAGTGATGGTGGAGCGTTTGTTGTAGTGAGCCAGACGCGAGGACTCACCGGCAATGCGCTCGAAAATGTCGTTGACGAACGAATTCATGATCCCCATCGCCTTGGACGAAATGCCGGTGTCGGGGTGAACCTGCTTCAGGACTTTGTACACGTAGATGGCGTAGCTCTCCTTCCTGGTCTTTCTGCGCTTCTTGCCTCCTTTGCCGGCCGTCTTGGTCACGGCTTTCTTCGAGCCCTTCTTAGGAGCAGTCTTGGCTGGTTCAGGCATAATATTACTACTTCTCGACAAGATTAAGAGAAGAATAAATAACTCCGCCTCGCGGGCCCTCTATGTACAGACTACATTGTAATTAAGCGCAAGCCAAGACAGGATGTTGATTGGACGACATTCCCTCACCCTTCCTTTGAGGGACCTCCTACAACTAGAGGGTTTTTTTTTCCCCCGCTACCCCGCCGCCCTCGGATACGCTTTGTATCTCTTCCCGCCGTTTTAACTCGCGGGATAACTTATTTTTACTGGGGGGAAAACATTATATATGTATATTTTCTCCCAGAAAATGACTAGCATCAACCATCAGAAAATATAATTTGTAAATAAACGTTATCTTTTGAAGAGGCCACATTTATAGTGTGCAATATAGTACCGTTTTAGGACTATATGCAATATAACTGTATTTATTTAAAGTATTCTAACGTTTAGTGTAATAATATGGTACTTACTGTTTTAGAATTCTTTGTATTTTATTACATTTATAAAAGTCTTTTATTACTTTTCCTTTCTACTCGATAACAAGAGTGAGCAACTGTAACCGAGAATTAGCAATTTCCCTCTGGGATTAATAAAGTTCTTTGAAATCTTGAATAAGTAGCGTGTACCACATATTAGAAACTTTAAACGCTTTGTTCATTAAAAGCATTAGAATGTTTTCCGCTGATTTACGCTTAATTGATAAGCATCTAGTTATTTCCTCCACTACACACACGGATTTCATACGAATATTATCACGCAGCTTTTAAAAGGTGCTTACCGAACTGTAAATGCCTTTCTAACTTCTACAGACATACATGTGTAAAAGCTCTTTTGCTGGAGACGTGGGTGGCCGTTGTGTCCTTTGCCGCCTTTGCTTTTTTTTTTTTTTTTAACTTTCCCCAGTAAAGTGGAATCAAGAGAAGTTTCCTTGAAGATATACACAATCTGTGATTATAATTCATACTAAATAAATCATACATGGAAATGACAAATAAGCATGCGCGGGACCTAATAAAAATATAAATCAAGGCTAATGTGAGTATCAGTAGCACTTTGTATAATTTGCAGTATATGGCATATATGTCGACACATTGTAACCTCTCCGTGTATAATAAACAGTGTGAAAATTAAGCATTTGTGACCATGTGTAACGTGTTGTGAAACCTTTCTTAAATACATACATATCTACATATCTTCATTGAACACATGGTGGATTAAAAGAGAAACTTAATTGGGTACTTTATTTTTGCA
The DNA here is from genome assembly GCA_013621035.1 of Clarias magur. Taxonomy (NCBI): domain Eukaryota; kingdom Metazoa; phylum Chordata; class Actinopteri; order Siluriformes; family Clariidae; genus Clarias; species Clarias magur. The sequence continues at coordinate 20,152 of QNUK01001816.1, read as the reverse complement.
AATCTAAAGCTGAAAATTCAAATAATTTGCACATTGCAGTGTTTCCCACAGGTGTGAGATATACCTACGGTGGTAGCCATCGGAGCGGGCCGCATTATATGCAGCACAAAAGTGGTCTACTCTCCACGACTAACAACAAACACATATGACCTTTAACACAATATTTTTATATATTTTATTTCATATTAATTTCACATTTCAGAGATCCAACCTACTAACCCTCCCCTCCATCTACCCATATGTCAAGAGTAAAATGAAGTATATAAACAATTACTAAACACTCTTTAGTGTGGATGGCATAAAATAAAATAAAAAACCACAAGTTAAAAAAAGACATAATAAAAGGTAACAAATAAGAGAAATAAAGTTAATTTCAGTGCAGCCTTGATGTGGAATTCTACGTGTGGCAAAGTGACAACAGTGCAAATAGCACTATAATAAAATTTAGTTAATTACTGTATATAGCCTATATCGTGCTGGAAAAAGTATACGACATTTAATCAATGATTCTATACAAATTGTATTTGGATAGCGCTTTTAACAGTTGTCTTCGTCGCAAAGCAGCTTTACACAATAATTATTTAAGTTCGTATGAAATGTGAATGTGTATGAATCAAAATGGTCAGATAGTCCCTGATGAGCAAGCCGAGGGCGACAGTGGCAATGAAAAACTCATTGACATGGCAGTAGGAAGAAACTTTGAGGGGAACCAGACTCAACAGGGAACCCATCCTCATTTGGCTGATAACGGATAGCCGGGATTGATCTGCAGTCATAATGTGTGCTAGATAGCAGGCAGTTCAGTACAATTCAGTAACAGTTGTTAACAGATGTTAACTGATGTTAATATGGAGTCCAGGTAGTTATTGGAGGCTCAGGCAGACTTTCAGGAAATTCCAGTCCTGAACTATTGAGCGACTGTAGCCAAGTCCACAGAGATACAGCTGTCAATTAATCAGTCGAGGCAAGAACCGTCTTTATAGTAAGAAGTGAGTGAATGATGCCTCACTGAAAATGATGTGATTGTGCAGAGGGACACTGTTTGGGTCTGAGGCACTTTGTTGCTCTTTTGCTTTTAATATACAATCTTAAAGACAGAATCAAGCATAAATAACAAATAAAAATGATAGAGAGAATCTGGATATGGGGGAGTGGAACATCACACTTAACTACCACGCTAATGCAGAGGGAGTAGTTATAGGTGCAATAAGGTTGCTTGGGCATTTTTCTGTTAGCAAAACAAATCTTTGTTCTCTCAAAGTAAAGGGCTGACAGTAGGACCCAAATCTATTGCTTTTAAATACTTACAGTTTCATTTTCCTGCCAATCATACTATGATTTTTTTCTGCCAGTTAAAAGACTATAATTTATAGTTCTTCCTCAAACACTAAGCGATCAACATTTTATCTGTAGTTTCTTGTGCTGTTCTTACTCCACCCTGTGTTTTTCACTACCTGGTTTTGATGAGTGCTAGAATGCACATAATACCCTGAAAACTTCATCTACAAACACTAGAGATACACACACTTCTTTGGAAAACCCGCTGTAGGATGACAATTGATCAACAATTTGTGTCCAGTGAAAAAGTTGTTAAAAGTATTCAAATACATTTGAAAAAACAAAGGACTATGAACAGGACTTTGGGAGGTTCTGTTGTGTGGGACAAGCTTTCCTTGTAGATGTGGACTCTTTGAAATGTAGCGAGTGTTGATTTTGTTTGCAGGTTTGACCTACTTGTTTCCTGAATGAGATTATCGCTGTGGCTATTGTAACTTATTGTGACTAATTATTGTAAATATCTATGTCCTTTCTCAATAAAAAAGTAAAAATAAAAAAAGCAAAGGCGGCAAAGGACTTGGGAAGGGTGGCGTTAGGCGTCACCGTAAGGTTCTCCGCGATAACATTCAGGGAATCACCAAGCCCGCTATTCGCCGTCTGGCGCGCCGTGGCGGGGTGAAGCGTATTTCCGGTCTGATCTATGAGGAGACTCGCGGTGTGCTCAAGGTGTTCCTGGAGAACGTCATCCGCGACGCCGTCACCTACACCGAGCATGCTAAGAGAAAGACCGTCACCGCCATGGATGTGGTGTACGCCCTGAAACGCCAGGGACGCACTCTGTACGGCTTCGGCGGTTAAACGTTCTAACCGCTAACGGCGCGAACACAACGGCTCTTTTCAGAGCCACCCACGTCTCCCGCAAAAGAGCTTTTACACATGTATGTCTGTAGAAGTTAGAAAGGCATTTACAGTTCGGTAAGCACCTTTTAAAAGCTGCGTGATAATATTCGTATGAAATCCGTGTGTGTAGTGGAGGAAATAACTAGATGCTTATCAATTAAGCGTAAATCAGCGGAAAACATTCTAATGCTTTTAATGAACAAAGCGTTTAAAATTTCTAATATGTGGTACACGCTACTTATTCAAGATTTCAAAGAACTTTATTAATCCCAGAGGGAAATTGCTAATTCTCGGTTACAGTTGCTCACTCTTGTTATCGAGTAGAAAGGAAAAGTAATAAAAGACTTTTATAAATGTAATAAAATACAAAGAATTCTAAAACAGTAAGTACCATATTATTACACTAAACGTTAGAATACTTTAAATAAATACAGTTATATTGCATATAGTCCTAAAACGGTACTATATTGCACACTATAAATGTGGCCTCTTCAAAAGATAACGTTTATTTACAAATTATATTTTCTGATGGTTGATGCTAGTCATTTTCTGGGAGAAAATATACATATATAATGTTTTCCCCCCAGTAAAAATAAGTTATCCCGCGAGTTAAAACGGCGGGAAGAGATACAAAGCGTATCCGAGGGCGGCGGGGTAGCGGGGGAAAAAAAAACCCTCTAGTTGTAGGAGGTCCCTCAAAGGAAGGGTGAGGGAATGTCGTCCAATCAACATCCTGTCTTGGCTTGCGCTTAATTACAATGTAGTCTGTACATAGAGGGCCCGCGAGGCGGAGTTATTTATTCTTCTCTTAATCTTGTCGAGAAGTAGTAATATTATGCCTGAACCAGCCAAGACTGCTCCTAAGAAGGGCTCGAAGAAAGCCGTGACCAAGACGGCCGGCAAAGGAGGCAAGAAGCGCAGAAAGACCAGGAAGGAGAGCTACGCCATCTACGTGTACAAAGTCCTGAAGCAGGTTCACCCCGACACCGGCATTTCGTCCAAGGCGATGGGGATCATGAATTCGTTCGTCAACGACATTTTCGAGCGCATTGCCGGTGAGTCCTCGCGTCTGGCTCACTACAACAAACGCTCCACCATCACTTCTAGGGAGATCCAGACCGCCGTGCGCCTGTTGCTGCCCGGTGAGCTGGCCAAGCACGCGGTGTCCGAGGGCACCAAGGCCGTGACCAAGTACACCAGCTCCAAGTAAAGCGCGTCACCGCCGCCTTCATCAACCCAACGGCTCTTTTAAGAGCCACCCATGTTTTCTGTGAAAGAGTAAATTCTTGTGTACGCGTGTGAGAGAGACGTTATTCTGAATGCGTGATCATAAGAGAACGTTCAGACCACAGTTTTCTAGCAGCACTTGGTAAATAAAATTTAGTTTTTAGCTTTACTGATCAGTTCAAAATTGGTTTCTAACAGCAGTCATTTAAGTCCAGTTTTCTGTATAAAAGTTTATAACTATGTATGTAACTATATAATGGCGAGAGAGGCATTTTTTATTACTAAATTGTGTGCACATGTTTAAAAAAAAAAAAAAAAAAAGAAGATAATGAGCCCTAACATTGTATTTTTCTTTTGCTTTATGAAGGGAGGTTTGCTTGTCACATTTGTCAGCTGTTGGGTGTGGATAACTATATTCTGTTTGATGGAAAAAGGGGTTTTTCTTCAAACAGGAAGACACGATTGCTGATGTCATTTTATGTATAGTAGTAGTATGTGTAGTAATGATGGTGAGATGATGCCACATTTAGTTGTCGAGGCTTTCCTGCCTCAAAGTTTCACCAGAAGGTTATTTTAAGTTACCATTTCTTTCTGCAAATTACTTAATTGCATAATTAGGAAGGACAATGTTTTGCAGATGTATGAATCTATCTTTCTCTGAAACAGAGAAAATCAAACTGCACTAAAGAGGTGAAGATGGCTGTTTTGTGGTCTCTTTATTCTTTTGCTGAGTATTTATTGAGTATTTATTTATTTTTTAAATAAAATGTTTCAGTTAGCCTACAGATATTTTGAACAGTTGGCGTTTTATATATATATATATATATGTGTGTGTGTGTGTGTGAAGCCGGTGTGTTTCCGCTTATTATAATGAATAATGAGGCACCCTGACATTACTGAGGTGAGCTTAGCTTATGTTAGGTGCACTGTACAAGAGTTTGTGAGATAAACATTCCTTACCGTATCTATCTTATTTCCTCAGAGTTGCTAATGCTCATCTACGAGTGTTATACGGATTCACTTATCTGTAGGAAAACCGAATTGAGTAAATACACGAAACATAACTTCAAACATGTAGTTACTCTTGAGAATGACCAAGTAAAACCCTTGAAAATATCAAACCCTTTTGAATGTGAAACAATGCATAGCTCTAACACATCATTGGAATTCCAGAAACAGTGTTTTAATTTTGATTAGTTTTGGAAGAATAAAGTTTTTTATAATGTCGGTATGTATTAGTTATTTATTGATTTTTAACGATGTAGTGGACAATGGCCTGGGCCTGTGTTGACCCTTTCCCCAAGACAAATTCAGAGTGTTAGCACTCTGTGCTGATATATGCATTTGAATCTTAAGGCTATTTCAGCAGAATGGCTCCATTTGTCCACCTTCACATTGTGCATAACCTGGTAGGTTTGTGTGTGTGTGGGAGGGAGAGAGAGACGCGCGCGCACACACACACACACAAACCTACCAGGTTATGCACAATGTGAAGGTGGACAAATGGAGCCATTCTGCTGAAATAGCTTTAAGATTCAAATGTGCTACACAGACACAGAGTGCTAACATTCTGTTTAGTGATGGAAAAAAGTCTCATTATATATGCTACAATATTGCTATTAAAATAGTTATCATATACAGAGAAGCATAACTATCATGCAGGTTTTGAAGAAGAACAAGAGCTTTGGATATTCTCTACTACATTAGCATACTTTAGGTTATTATTAGATTTAAAAAACAACATCTGAGGCCTTTAAGTCTTAATATGAAACACATGTTTGCTTTTCACATTGATATATGTTAAGGAGACATAGACTTTGTTTGGATTATTTGTAATACCCAATGAATCCATACACAAGCTTTAAGTGATTATACAATAATAATAAACATTTGGAGGTTATAGTATTGGGTAATGTGTCTCATTTTATAGTTACATTTGATGTTTTAACCATGCAGTTTTATAATTTGTATCCATTCAAAGGTGTTTATGTTTCCACATGTTTATAAACACTTGAAAGAAAATAGTATAAATATTTGTACATTAAATGTGTTGTCAAACATTATATAGACAGAGAAAATGTTGTGCAAGCTTTTTACTGCAGTCAGAATTTGCACAAGATAATAGGTGCAAGCCGAACTGTGTGAAAATTTGGAAACATGCCGAGTTGTGTGAAACAATGAGGTGGCTCTTAAAAGAGCCTTTGTGAAGATTTCGACGGAGTTTACGGTTTAAGCGCGCTCTCCGCGAATACGGCGGGCCAGCTGGATGTCCTTGGGCATGATGGTGACTCTCTTGGCGTGGATGGCGCACAGATTGGTGTCTTCGAACAGGCCGACCAGATAAGCCTCGCTCGCCTCCTGCAGGGCCATGACGGCCGAGCTCTGAAAGCGCAAGTCGGTCTTGAAGTCCTGAGCGATTTCTCTCACCAGGCGCTGGAACGGCAGCTTACGGATGAGGAGCTCGGTGGACTTCTGATAACGGCGAATCTCTCTCAGAGCCACAGTGCCGGGCCTATAACGGTGAGGCTTCTTCACGCCGCCGGTAGCCGGAGCGCTTTTACGGGCAGCTTTAGTGGCGAGCTGCTTCCTGGGCGCCTTACCACCGGTGGATTTACGCGCGGTCTGCTTGGTTCTTGCCATCGCTTCGACGCTCTGAACTTCTTCGAAGAAAAACAGAATGAAAGACACTAACGAACGCGGTCTATTTACAGCCTAACGCTCGGCTGCGCTGATTGGGCGTCTTGAAAGCGCCGCCTGTCATTGGTTCGAACGCGTCACGTCACCTCGCGTTTATTGGCTCCTCTTCTACCACTGACTCGGTTTGAAACCCCCTTATTATCTTTACCTAAAACAAGAGCGGACTGCTGGCGTTTTAAAACAAAATGTATCGAACGTTATCGTGTGTGTTATTTACAAGGGTATACATGGTTTTGAACGTGTACATCTCAAAATTATCACATGCATAATGCAACGTTAAAACATGGTAGCACGTTCTTATTCTAAAAGCTCCATAGGGCTTTTTGTCGTTTTAGTTTATTGTACGTCGACAGCGGGGATATAAGAGTCATACAGAGAGAATCGAGCTTTTAACAGAGATATTATCAGCGAGGCAGATCACAAGCCATTTTTTGAGCCAACACATCGTGTCCGCTAGCATGCGGTAACTTTAAGCATTAAGTAGAACATGACATACCTTTAGATACTTGAAGGGAGAAAAATGAACTAAAGCTTTACATGTATTAGTTCCAAACAAATCTTCAATTAGACAATCCTGCACAAAATGTGGCTCAAAATAGTACTGTCTGCCGAACAGAACTCTCACATGGGGAAGCATACAGTGTCACACACAATTAAATCCTGACTCCCCCCTGACTGGAGAACATTGGTTCCACTGTGAAAATAACACGCAGATCTCATATTCCTGCTCAAGTAAAATAGACTCAGTTAAGTTTATTCAGATATTTAACCGAAACGAATAAACTGACTGAACGGATGAAGTAGAACTACTGGGGCTAGTAGTTGCACACATTATATATGAGATCTTCAACAAACAATTCCCATTCTTTCAGGTAAGGTCGTATTCCTATTCGTACATGTGTTACATGAGTGTTTGTGAAGTGATCGAGAAAAACGGCCTTTTAAAAGGAAAATGGGTGGCTCTTAAAAGAGCCTTTGGATACTGTGAAACGCAGCAGTGGGTAAAATTACTTGGTCTTGGCCGGCTTCTCGGTCTTCTTGGGCAGAAGCACAGCCTGAATGTTAGGCAGCACACCACCCTGAGCGATGGTCACTCCGCCGAGCAGTTTGTTCAGCTCCTCGTCGTTACGCACGGCGAGCTGCAGGTGCCGGGGAATGATACGGGTCTTCTTGTTGTCGCGGGCGGCGTTACCAGCCAACTCCAGGATCTCAGCGGTCAGATACTCCAGCACAGCGGCTAAGTAGACCGGAGCGCCGGCACCAACGCGCTCAGCGTAGTTCCCTTTCCGGAGAAGTCTATGGACGCGGCCCACGGGGAACTGCAGTCCGGCTCTGGATGAGCGTGTCTTGGCCTTGGCACGAGCCTTTCCGCCGGTCTTGCCTCTTCCAGACATGATTCACTGCGTTAACGTGATCGAAAAGCACTGTAAAAATGTAAGCGGTTATTCGGTAGCTCTCTGTAATATAGCCTAAACTGCTGCGTCCTCATTGGCTACAATCGTTGTGACAAAGCAACCAATCATTAACACGCCGTCGAATTCCCACTTCTCTCCAACCCCCACCCCTGATTCATCAAAAGATAACAGAAATAGATAAGACTTTTGATGGTTTCATTTTACACGCATGCATCTCAATGAAATCTTCATATAACTATATTGAATTGTTTAATTGAATAACTTCAGTATGCCGTTTATAATGTAAGGTTGTAAAAAAATTAATTAGCTTTTTCTTTAATAAGATTTGATTTAGAATGGAATATCATTGTTCCGTAAACAACATAAAGACTAAAAAGGACCTGTGGAAAATTATAACGGAGGATGATATTTAAAAGCTTTTCTACTTTCGGTTTACATACATGCATTTCAATGTACTCTTTATATGAGTAGATTGAAGTGTACACTTGAATAAAATAACCATCTCATTAGCACTGTAAAATCCTAAAGAATCTTATGATTTTGTTGATGCGGTTAATAAAAGGGATTATTGCTCCTTAAACGACGACGTTGGTGGCTCTTAAAAGAGCCGTTTAGGGGGGAATATGAAAGAAAGAAACATGTTTACTTCTTTTTAGGAGCTGCCTTTTTCGCCTTGGGCGCTTTAGGCTTGGCAGCCTTGGATGCTTTGGGCTTGGCAGCCTTGGGCTTAACTACCTTCGCTTTCTTGGGGCTCTTCGCTGCCTTTTTAGGGGTCGCCGGCTTTTTCGCCTTCTTGGGGCTCTTGGTAGCTTTCTTGGCGGCGGGTTTCTTGGCCTTCTTAGGAGACTTCTTGGCGGCTGCGGCGGGTTTCTTGGCCGCTACCTTCTTGGCCTTCTTCGCCGCGGCGGGCTTTTTGGCGGCCGGCTTCTTCGCCTTGGGCGCGGTTTTCTTGGCTTCGGTCTGCTTCTTGTTCAGCTTGAAAGAGCCAGACGCGCCGATGCCTTTGGTCTGAACCAAGATCGCCTTCTTCACTAGATTCTTGACGCCGAGCTTGACGCGGGATTTGTTCTTCTCCACATCGTATCCACCGGCAGCCAGAGTTTTCTTCAGGGAAGCGAGAGACACGCCGTTCCTCTCCTTGGACGCGGAAACCGCTTTGACGATCAGTTCGCCGACGCTAGGCCCGGCTTTCTTTGGCCGCGAGGCTGCTTTCTTCTTGGGCGCTTTGGCCGGCGCGGCGGCGGCGGGCGCGGGAGCCACTTCTGCCATCTCTCACGGAGCTAAATAGAATAAGCGAGTGTGACGCTGAGCGCGCTGTAAAACACTGGAACCTCCCTCCCCTCGGCCGGGGACTGGTCTTAAAGCACACATGAGAACGCTGTGGACTCAACCAGGCAGCCGCTGAATGACTGCGCTTCCGTCACACGATAGCAAGTGTGTTTTCTCCGGACATTTCTCTGCGATTATCTGAGTCCTGGCAGCAGATCGCAAGCGTTCAAGCACAGGTTTAGTGAGAAAGGCCTTTCCCCTTTCTTCCGAGGCCCGGCACGGCCAGATAGACAGCCGCACTCTCGCGCAGTGGACATAAAAGTGCGCGGCGCGCCTGCAGCTCGAGCCGGCGGACTGCGCATTTCGTGCGTGTCGTGTGTAAAAACCGGACAAAAACACGTCGCACCGTTTTAAGTACTCTGGTCCGAACTGAAGGCGAGTCCTGTCAGTGAGCGCGATGTATGAGCACTGGCCGAGCGATGTGTGTAGGAGGTGAAACGGGGCTTGTTTTGGCTTCTGTAAAGCACAGCTTAGGGAGACAGATTGAGAGAGCGAGTGTGTGTGTGTCAGGTGTGTGTGCGTGGGTTGTTTGTTTGTTTGCACCCTTCTAAGAAATGTCCCTCACTATTCCATCCTATGATCACATGATGGACCTTCAGTTAGCAGAGTGATTCACTGTTGCAGATGACTGTACTGTATTTTGTTCATCACTTTTGTTTGTTAATTTTCTTGTCAACATGTTAATCTTGACATCAAACTACAATCAGATATAAAATATACATGTGAATAATTAATGTACTTAAAGTGTTTTTCTTTCCTGTGAGGAAAGACAAAATGATGGACTAGTTGTCACTGATTATATCGACCAATCTCTCACAGCTTCCTCAAATGCCAGGGTGGACATGACTTTTAGTGATAGGAGGATATAAAAATTCTTAAAGGATTTGTTTGGAACAATAAGGACATAGTCATCTCTCAGACAACTGACAAGTGAGCAGTCTTCCCCAGGATGAGAGAGAGAGAGAGAGAGAGAGTATTTAGACTGTATGAATAGTGGTTCTATTATTTTGAGACATTAGATTTAAAACATTTCATAAACTTCAAAGGCAAACAGAAAATATTTAACAGCCCTGAAAAAAAAAAACTCTCCTGCCAGCAGCCTTAGTAGTCCTCAAGACCTTGATTAGCTTGTTCAGCTGTGTTTGATTAGGGTTGGAGCTGAACTCTGCAGGATTGCGGCTCTCTAGGACCGAACTTGGCCACCCCTGGCATATACAAAAAAACAAACAAAAAATTAGGTAAGTTACTGTTTATACCCCTCCTGACAGATCTGCAAATTGTATGAAGTCTTAACTGTAGGTTTCTGTAATATTCTGTGGTAATTTTAATACTACCACTCATGTAAATGACAAATTTCATAACATTACTAAGAGAAGGGAAAGTTTTTGCAAACGTCTGTAATACCTGTGATTTGAAAGATACTTTTAGAGGAAAGTTCCCAAACTACATAAGCTTTACATGATTTGATGTACAGCATCTAGATTGGTAAATGTTGCCACCTGAAAGCCTTTTAAATCTGATCATTTAGCCATATCTGTCCAGATCAACATAGACATAGAAAAACACCTTAATTCCTGAAAATTAAATACTTCATGTTTTAAAAGTGAAGAGGTTTTACCGGACCTCATAAAAGAAATACAGAGAAATAACAGTTAAAGATTTAAACAAAAACAAATGCTAAGATGAGGGAGGTTTTCAAATATCAAATGATATTTTTCAAAAACAGAAGAAATCCTTTGACTTGATATGAAGAGCGTACCTGTGGGAAGTCATGAGACATTATGGTTTCCCCAAATAAATTCATTGACATGATTAAAACATTTTTTAATACAAAATCAAATACTCAAATTAATGTAAATGTTACGTATTGCACTCTTACACATTGTATTAAGGTAAGGCCAAATTTCTTATTTTTTCCATTTCTGAAGATATTACGGTTTAAGTTTGATGACATTGTTACATCTTTATGTTGTGGCCTGCTGAGATCATTTTTGTTTGTGAAGAATAAAGCACTGAGGAGGTGACTGTGAACCGAGCAACATTTCGCTTGTTTCTCAACAGGTAGACTAATATTTTTGAGATACACAGGGGAGTAAAACAAGGTTTCCCATTAAGTGCTGCACCGTATATCATTGCAATCAGTTTGTTATTAAATAAAAAAAAATAAAATATACTCAACAGGGAAGTAACAGATCTCTCTTATATAAATCCAAAGATCTCGGAGGACTTGGTGCAATTTAAGTAAGGAACAAATAAAAATTCGCTGTCTGCAAGAATGTCATGCAAGCCATTAACAGAGATGCAGTATAGGCAGAAGACATACATACATGGGGGGAAAAAACATGGTGAAGCAAGACAAAATACACCATAATAACAACTGCTTCATGGAGATTTTATTCAAATATTTAGTTCATTAAAGTTAGATTGGCTTCATCTCCCAAACAATATACAAAAAAAAAAAAATCAACATTAACAATCTAAAATTAAACATGAACATGGGGGTATTGTCAAGTACAACTACAAACACTTATAATTAAATAAAAGTGAGCAGTGTGTCAAACATTCACTCAAAAGATATTCCTGAAAATATGTCATGTCATGTGGCTGAATGCACATTTTATCGTCAATCTATCTGCACTAGTCAAGTAGAGCTGCTAGGTCAAAACTAAAGAATGTCCTTTAGAGCAGTGTTACCAAGATGAAACCATCAAACACCTCATGATGCACTGCTCACACTCAGAAGAGATTTGGCATCGAGTATTTTGAATTGGATATAATTTTTTATTCATTTGGTAGGTCATTAAAAAAAAATCCATACAATATCACTTTTGCATTCAAATATTTATATTGGTTAATAACATTTATAGTGAAGTACAAGATCTGGAAAACAAGATGTGTGATGGTTCTTCAGAAGTGTCAAATCTCGCACTCACACAATCACACAATACAGGCAATTTGGTAACGCCTTTGGGATGAAACCTGTGTACCTGGGGAAAACCCACCAAACACAGGGGGAACATGCAAACTCCCTGCACACAGACCGGAAGCAGGATTTGAACCCTCAACCCTGGAGGTACAAGGCCACACTGCTAACCACTACGTCACCATGCTGGATGGGAAATTTGATTATTAACTGTAGTAGTGAAAGCAGTAGCAGACTGAAGGCAATTGTACTAACACAAGAGTTAGAGAAACAGTCACTTACTAAACTGGAACACAAGATGGGAGGCAATGTTATTATTATTATTTTTATTATTTTTAAAGTAGTACAGCAATTGTTGTATTGAATTCTTCAACTCCACGCAACACTAAATACTGTAAAACAACTTCGGGCACAAGGGCCAGGAATGTACCAAATGTATTGAGCTAAAAACAAAAGTCTACTGAAATTAAACTACATTACATTGAAATGAATACTATTAAATAACATTAAAAAGACTTTTAAATTCAAACAAAAGTATATCACTATGTAATAAAAAAATGGTATTTTAAGACAGAGGACAGAACAGTGGTAAATCGACATGAAGAAATTAGAAAACAATCCACAAATCTGTGTTTTAATATGTACAAGGAAATCCAACTTGACAATCTTTTAAAAAACCTTTTTAAATGATTGTTCTCTTTGAACTTGATTATTTGCCATCAAAGTAATTTCAGCAATTCAGCAGTTTTAAATGTGTTTACCTTTAAAACTCCATTAAAAAAAAAAAAGCAATTGGGTGCTTCTCCAGCTCCCCTTTCTCCACTGCAGTCTCAAAACAATGAGTTAGCGAAGGGTCGGCCTTCTGAGCCACTGCCAGCGTCACACGAGTTATGCGGAGTTCATCATCTGGTTTGGAAGGAGCCTTGGAAAAATCAGCAACATTCACGCACGGGTTAAGCTGAGGCATGCTTTCCTCAATTCTTTCCTCCAGACTTAGATTTGTCGGACTCTTTCAGTCCTTTTCTTTATCACGTCACCCAGTTTCTTTTGCTGAGAACGTGTTAACACATAAGCAGGAAACACAGAAGACATCTGAGCCTCTAACTCTGGACAATCAGTAATCGGTTCAGTTACAACCTCTGGAAGTGACAACATTTGGTTTCTTGCAATATAATTCCCTAGAATGAATGAAACACTGCTAACTGGCAACGCTGAACAGACTGCAACTTTAACAAAACCAGAAAAGCCTTTGTAATTCGTGCACCTTTACAGAAGGTATATTTAGAAACCAGTCATGCCAATACCCTGAATTAACACATCGCTCCCTAAATAAGACCATTCTGAACAGGGCAATGCATTCTCCAAAATGTACGATTGAGCAGAACCAGTATCCCTCAAAATTTTAATGGGGTTTCTTGTCTGACCAGCCCCTAAAGATACATATCCCGAAGATATGAAAGACTCAAACACAGACTCATCAGTAGACTGTGACACTGACTTATCCAGCAGCTCTGCAGCATTTACCTATTTGCTAGCAGTTTGCTGATGAACAAGCTTACGCTTTAACACTGGACAGGAGGCAATTAAATGACCTTGTTCATGACAATGATAACATTCACGGGTTTCAGGCGAAGAACTAATCGGAGAGCGAACCTGAGCAGTTGTGTTACGTGACTTCAGTTGGCGTAAGGAAGAGTTAGTGCGTGATACAGGCATATTAAACACAGTCTTATGGGTCAACACAAATTCGTCAGCTAAGACAGCAGCTCTAGACAACACATCGATCTTCTGCTCATTCAAATACACCACTAGCTGCTCAGGATGACAAGACTTAAACTCTTTTAGTAACCTCAATTCTTTAAGCTGCTCAAAACGCCTCACGTTACTAGCAGAACACCACTTTTCAAAGAGCAAGCACTTCTCACGAGGAAATTCAACAAACGTTTGGCAATTTGGTTTGACCAGATTCCTAAAACTTTGCCTGTATGCTTCAGGCAGACGCTCATAAGCACGCAGAACTGCAGCTTTAACCACGTCATAATCAAGGCTCTGTGCCAAAGAAAGAGCAGAGATTGCTTCTTGTGCTTTCCCTGTTAATCTACACTGCAGTAACAGTGTCCACAAACTTTTTGACCAATTCAATGTGGTCGCAATTCTCTCAAACACAGCGAAATATGAATCAACCTCCTCTTCTCTAAACAAAGGCACTAGACATGTCGGCTGACATCGAAAACAGGCTGGCTTACCGATGAGGACTGGAGTGGAGCAAGTGGTGACGTCAGTGCGCTGGAGACTGTGGTGGAAATTCTCTAAATATTATAAAGACAAGTAATTTATGCACTGGGTAAGAGCAAAGTCACAAAGGTTTTATTTTAAACTCTGCAGAAGGACCAGTCTCACACAGCAAACAACTGCAGCATGGAGAAAGGTAAAGACTTTCTCCCAGCTGACCTATTTTATACACAAACATCTCTGCTAACATAATCAACGCCCTGTACATGAAGTTCCTACATTCAAACTCACAACTCTTTATCTGACCCAGACCAGATGTCCAGACCTTATCATTTATTCACAAACATCTACAATCAGGTTGTTTCTGTTCTATTCTCGGCCTTGTGCTTCTAAGCTTCAGCAAACAAGTTTAAAGCTTCTATAGTCTACATGGCACAATTACAAATTAATACATAATTAAAATGTGATTTTTCCATTACAATTTCCCCGTTTTGTCATTCTATGACAACCTAAACATTTTACAATTCAAAACAATACTAATAAAGCCGTGCATTAGGTAATTTTCATCAGACATTGTCTCTCCGACCTGGGTTTTTAAAACATCATCACTAGCACTCTAATGCACACAGAGGACACTACTACTACTGTTTTTATGGGGAAAGACCCCTGACACAAAAGCATCTTTGAAAATTTTGCAACCTACTTAAATATATATACTTCACAATTCTCTAAAGATTTACATTATGTCTTCTTCCATATCAGGATCTAAGTCACAATCAGGATAATAGTCACCTAAAATTTGAAACCCGTCAGAAATCGGGTCGTCCCCGTCATGAGTTGAGTCTGGTTTCAGTTGTTTTATGTTCTTGTCAGTCTGTTGTAACATCTGATATTTTACTGTGTTCAGCACTAGTTCCTGTACACATACAGGGTGCTATACAGAGGCCTAACTATAATCCCAATTGGTAGAACACTATAAACCAGCCAATAACCCCAGCCTCCTCACAACTGTGTTAACCATGAGATCCAAGACTCTACTTGGGGAGGTGTTTGCAAGGCCTTTTTCATGTGGTCTATGATGTTGCTGATATTCTGATGATTATCAGGAATATAGAAACAACAAGAGGTGTTTAAAACCTTACACACTCCACTTCTCTCGGCTAGTAAAATGTCCAAAGCCATTCTATTCTGAATCGTGATCTCTCTAACCTGCTTAACCTTTGTGGGCTATTCCCATTTTGGTTCCCTCCAGTATCCTCGGGTCAAATTGACCCGAGACATATTTGGGGTGTTCAAAGCAATTAAAAATAAAAATTTTACTCCATAACACATTAACATATATGACTTTTACCTCAAATTCAAACAATATAGAGAACATCTCTTGAATTATTGCAACCAGTCCCTACTAGAACACAATTTTGTCAATCATGTCAGTCATATCTGGGTGTTATAGATCATGCTTATCTCTGAAGAAATGAAGAGACAATATTTTACATTTACATTAACAGTAGTTTGTAATGAAAACTTTCAGGACTTGAATTTCAACAATCACCTACATGTTATAAAATGCAAACAAGGACTGAGGCATTATTCTTGCTACAGGGAGTGTTGGTTGGTAACAAAGAACATTCCATACCATTTACAATGCACATGCATCACAAAACCTCACAGTATGTTTGCCACAGATGTATTTTTTGCAGTTTCTGCATGTTTTTTGTCCCTTAGTATTAGTTGATGGCCCACACACCTCACAGCGTTTCCTTTTGCCACTGACTGCAACCTAGAAGAATGAAAAACATTTTAGTTCATGTTTTATTTTATGAATGTGTAAAATCACACACAATACAAAACTGCAACAGAACACTTACTTGAGTAGCTTGGGGTCCTGGTCGTGTGCGGCGTGCATCTGCAGCAGCTGGAGACTCTGTCATTCTTCTCATTGTGTCTAGAGAAGCTGGGGTCCTGGGCACATGTTGTCTCCTTTGCATGTGCGGTGTCACCAGTGCCTTGCCAAGCTCTTCAAGGGAAAGCCGTCTCCTTTGGAGCTTCCTCGGATTCCAGTCTGGGTTGATTGCTGTCCAGATTGTGTATGCATTATAAGCTGAGACATCCAGCATGTTATAAAAAATCACCAGTGGCCATCGTAGTGTTCTTCTTTGACAGCTGTAGCAGGCCAGCAGCTTGTCAAGGTTATCTACCCCTCCTTTGGTGGCATTGTAGTCAAGTATGACCTCTGGCTTGCGATCCTCTCGGCTACTTATTTTTCCATCCTTGTGTAGAGTGCTCATCAGCAACACATTATTTCCTTTTTTTGGTATGTAAGATACCAGGGCAGTGTTGGCTGTGAACAAGAAGTTGGAGGAATGCACTGGTCTGCTCTTCACAGTGAGAACCTCAGGTGGGAGCTCTGTCCTATTTTTACAAATTGTTCCAACCATTGTCAGCTTTCTTTTGAGAAGCTCCTGTCCCAGTTTGTATGATGTGAAAAAGTTGTGGCAGGTAATGTTGTGACCACTTAGACCCTGTGCCATATCTAGCACCACTCGTGTCCCCTGTTTTTTTCAGCAGCTCCTCCTGCTTGCTTCCCTGTATAAATGTGCATGTTCTATGCATATGAAGAAACAGCATCACAGGCAGTCCAGATTTTGACACCATACCTTGCTGGTTTTGATGGCATATACTGCCTGAAAGGGCAGCAAACCCTAAATCCCACAAGCCGTTCATCTACAGTAACATTGGGCCCAGGGTTCCACTAGCAGAAGGGTCTTGGGCTGCTCTAGTAGCTTTTTGTAGTCCTCCATCTGCTGCTCTTTGAGGTGCATCTTCCTGGTCATCTTGAGATTCACTCTCAGAATCTGAATTTGTCTCTACGTCATCATCATATTCTGAGACAATTTCCTCTTCTGCATCGCTGTGTTCCTGACTCTCCTCAAATATGAGCTCTAAAGCCCTCTGACAGCTAAATCGTTTGGCCATACTGAGAGTGCAAGATCCTCTACTGTGAAGCAGACGTATTTATCTCTTTTTATCCCATCCCAGTGATTAGCAGGTGTGAGGCATATAGTCAGAGAAAATGTCTGATGTGTAGAATGTTATCAAACAACACTCTAAACTACTGGACATGTGTCAGAAGGTCAAGAGAGATCAAACAGTTCCTTCTGTGCTTTGGTGTGTTTTGATGTGCATGTGTATGCTCCGCTGTGTGTGCGGGTCAAAATGACCCAAAGACGGATCTAAGTGTGTGGGGTATAGTAGCAAGGATGCATTTTTTTTCTTTATTTGTACATGTTTATCACAGAAAATGAGCTAAGGCCATGGAGTTTCAGGCGAAAAGAATATACACTTGTAACATTTTTATTCTTGTAAAAATTAGAAACGAGTCAATTTGACCCGACAGCCACACAAGGGTTAAGTTCATCGTTTACTAATTGCAGGGCGTTTACGGTGTCATTTTTTAGTGTCAGTAACATGTATGCTAAACCATTTACCTTGTTTAGGGCTACTGTTGTTCCTCCGCCAAGGAAGAATGACCAGCCTACATTTGCCCCTGGACTAGTCCACAGGTTTGCTAAAGTGCAACCTTGAAATTTAACAGGGACATATCTTTTCCTTCTATTCTCTGACATCCGCCGCTCCCATGGATGTTCTGTGTGTACTGACACACTAGGGGTTACATATGCAGGATAACATGAGCCTGTCCAATTAAAATACTTGGGTAAAGTCGCATATGCGATTGACCCACACACCCACATTACTGTAATTGTAGACGATAACTCTATGAACGGGCAACTACCATCATTTGGAAAATAATAACCAGCTATACTACATTTAGGTGACCTACGTTTTGAGCGATTGGTTATAGGAATGTAAGTGGTGCACTCAGACCATCCTAAGTCAGGTTCCCCTTTGTCCTTTTGATCTTGAACAACACAAGTGTCTCCTTTTTGCCAAGGGACCACATAGGTAGAATTGTCTCCATATTTCTTAACCGGCAGTGGGGTACAATAACTCCCTATATCATCAAAACGTAGGTTATTGGTATAATTACACCCAGGGACTGCTGCGTTTGGTCTCCCTCTTTGCTTGTAATATGCCGATATCTGCAGAATGGCCATGGTGCATATCGGTATGATACAATACGTGTTGTCTGCATTTGCTTCTGCTGCTGTGACATTATTAAGGGGCAGTGCTACCCAGCTTGAGGACATGGCATGGCATATCCAACACGAGCCATTGTGTATCTCTGTCATATTATCAGCAATGTCTAATGATAGAGCACAACCCCAATTCCCAGCACATCTCCTAAGATTAGCGTTATGCCTTTTTATCATACTGTCTCCTCTCCTTATTCTAGTTAAATGTATGTGGCTTGAGTTTTTTTTACCATGGCCGTTTCTCCCCAAGTCCTCATTAAGGAGGCACATTAGTGTTACAACTATTACTATTATCATTTTTAACATTACCCAGGTTACTTTGGGGTGTTTTTGAAATTGACATCTCATTTTTAACTAACAGTCCAGTCCCGCCAATTCAATGTCTGTTTTAGAGGACAGAAAATATCAGTGACTGAGATTATTCACATTACAGTCTTCTATTCTGTTATTTGTATTCTTAAGTTTAATCTACCTTTACATATTCCCATATGTTATCTGGTGCTACTGCTTCAGTTCACCTTGATACCTTACAATTTCCTCACGTGTTGGCTTCAAATGTAACTGTAATGTGCTTGTTCTTGCCGTTGTTCCCGTCACTCTAGTTGCTTCTTCTAACCCATGCACTTTGCGTGCAAATGAGGGTCTGTTGGGGTTTACAGGAGAGGTTACTAGCACTTCACTGTTCATCCTTGTTGATCTTTACAGCTCTCTCTTCAGCTTCTCTGGTTCTGGAACGCTACGTGTCTGGCGTGTATCCACGTCGCTCTTTCCGCTACCTTAACTGCTGTCTGCGTCACAAGGAGCACCTGGAACGGTCCCAGCCACCGTCTAGCCCTCCAGCTCTTTCTCCTAAAGTCCTTTACCACTACCGAGTCTTCTGGTTACAAGTCATGTATGATTCCCTCTGCCGGTCTTTCCGCTACCTTTGTGGCAAGGCCTCCTTCACTTGGGCCTGTACTTGAGATAAAACAGCAGAGAGTTTTGCACAATAACATAACATTTCATCTTCACAATGACCTGTTAGATTTCTAGCGATGGGTTTTGGTCCAATTCCAGTATTGGGTGGTCTGCCAAACAAAATCTGAAAAGGGCTTAGGTTTGCTCTCCCCCTTACTCTTCTTCTCATGTACATTAATACTATGGGAAGTGCTCTGGTCCGTGATATTCCCGTTTCATCACAACATTTTGCAAGTTTGTTCTTCAATGTGGCATTTTCTCTTTCTACTGCACCCCCACTAGCTGGGTGGTATGCACAGTGTTGTCTTAAATCTATTCCCAGATGTTCTCATACCTGGTGGAGAGCCTGGTCCACAAAGGGTGTCTCATTGTCGCTACTTATTTTTTCAGGGATTCCCCACCGTGGGATAATCTCAGACAGCAATGCTTTTGCTACCGCACTAGCACCTTGTTTGGATGTAGGGAAAGCTTCCACCCATTTGGAAAACATATCAACTAATACCAAACAATATTTTTTCCCTTCACTTGGTGTTAGCTCTATGAAATTTGTATATGTTCAAAAGGCCTTTTTGGTTGTAGGAAGAAGAGTAGCAGGGTTAAGCACAGTACATCTTTTTACTGTGATATTTGGCATTTCGAGTAAAATTGTGTTATACCACCATCGTGCTGTTGACATGTGTGCCGTTTTTTGTTCCAGGAGAAGTAGTGAAACTGCATGTGGAACCAATAAAGTCAAATCACTGTACCCTACTATATCCCTAGAGGCTGTTACAGGTTTTTCAGCAGCTGCAACGGCTCTTAAACACATTGGCAATCCTGATGCTACAGGATCTAGTTTTGCTGAAAAATAGGCCACAGGCCTACTGTAAGTTTACTCCCATGTTCTTGCAATAGCACAGATGTCGTGCAACCTCGCTTTTCATCTACTGTCTGCACAAAAGGTTTATTTGGATCGGGGATCCCCAAAGTAGGTGTGGTTTGTTTATCAATTAATAAAATCATTTTACTACATAGTGTGGCTGATATATATATATATATAT
>QNUK01001815.1:0-27155 GCA_013621035.1 Clarias magur | reverse complement strand
GTCCAAAATGAAGCTTTATTTTAGCAGAGCAAAACTACAGGAAGAGCAACAGGACAGTGAAGAGAGTAAAGACAGAAATGTCAGCATTGTGTAGAATTGAAACTCTATTGTAGATGGATGTGTAAGCAGCTCAGTGTTAAATTCTATCTTGGAGCTGTTAGTCTTCACACTGGCTCTTTCTGAACGTGACCGGATGATTGACGCCGTCATGGAAGACTGTACAGACAAACTCCTCCCCCTTTTCCCAGACTGCTTTGCTGAGGGTCAGGGTGCTGCTGCTGCTGTAGCGGCCATTCTTCTGTTCTTCTGCGCTGGTCAGAATTCCGTCCTTCACCTCTGAGCCGTCCACTCTCCAGCTCACCAGCGCCCCCTGTGGAGAGTAGGCAGACAGCAGGCAGAGCAGCGAGGCCGATCCCTCACAGAGGTGCAGAGAGGAGGGAGGGAGCAGAGACACGGAGGGCTTCACCGTGGGACCGGCTGGAGAAGACAAACACACAATAAACACACATTTACACACACTTACACAACATTTACTCATTACTGCTTATTAATGTGTGTTCAGTAATCAGTGCAGTGATCCACCCATTGCGCAGTAGAAACATCTGGAAACTTCTCTGACCTTCAGCACCATCATAAAACATAAAACAGTTCTTAAGGGAAAGCAATTTCCCTCTGGGATTAATAAAGTTCTTTGAATCTTGAACACATGTGGGGCTTCAAGTTGGCGGGAAAACATTGTTACATTTGGTTCAAAGTCCACCAATAACCAAAGAGAAAATGTGGAAGCCATTAACTCCACACCATAACCCATCTTCTTTCTAATATAGTCTTCACTCTGTTCTATTCAGTAACGGCATCTAATAGTCACACTGTATTCCAGCACTGAAACACTCAGTCATTGTATTCTGTAAATGCTCTAAACTTCAGTAGAGACAGAACTGGAAATGCTAATGTGTTAGAGCAGCAGGAGAACACTTACTAGTTACTTTTACTCTTTACATCCTGCAGCCTCCAGAACTTTCATCAGCTTTATTCTGCAGTTAATACTCAATGATAATGAATCACTAGAGACTGAGCTCAAGGTGACTTTAAACATCACAAACATCCCGGTAGATTTTTAAAAAACTTTTAACCACAGAATATTATCATACTAAACAACAAAGAAACACCATTATTTTGATATTTAATAAGCTAATTTAATCAATTTAATAAGGAAATTGTTAATAATTCCAATTATAAATGAAAATTAAACTCTCTTACTTTTGATGATGAGTTTGGTTCCTTCACCGAAAGTGACCCACAGTGATACATTCTAATGAAACCGTCGTACAAAAACCTCTGTTACACTACAGTGACCACACACACATGCGCGCACACACACACACACACGCGCACACACACACACACACACACACACACACACACACACAGAGAGAGAGAGAGAAAGAGAATCAGTTTTTAAGCTTATATTAACAGAGCACAACTGTATGATTAAATAATTATTTGTTAGTTTTCTTTGTAAATCTGGCATTTAAACTCTGTGATATTACAGTAAAAATTTCTGACTCTGGAGCATAGTGTACATGCTGGAGAAGAAGAGATGAGAAATCACACCAAATGATGGACTAGTGATGAGTTTCATTTCTAAAGTCAGAAACACATATTATACCTCATTCATGAAGATATTGAAGAATAACTTTATGATGCTGCTCAGATCTAAATTTCCTCTGCAGTCCGTCTGAATGCCAATGAATTAAAATGAAAGACTAATCTTCTGTCAGTTCTACACTGATTTTTCTTTGTCACTCTGGTGTTTAAACTCAGTGATGTTTCAGTAACAACTTCTGACTCTAAAGGACAGTGTACTGTACACACTGCAGAAGACAGAAACTGGAGGAGAAATAACAGCAAATGATGGACTAGTGATGAGATTCACTTGTGACAAAAACACATTATACTTGATACAGATATGGTAAAGAATATCTTCATAATGCTGCTCAAATCTCAATCTCCTCTGCAGTGGATCTGATGGAAATAAAGTAAAAGAGTAAACCTCTGTCATTTCTTCACTATATTCATTTAGAAAAAAATTACTACTTTTAAATTCACTGAAAGTGCAAGCATCTTTCTCTAACTCACTTATTTATGCATCTTTGACCTAGAAATCCATCTGACTCCAGAAACAAAACTCACACAGTAACACTGTAGTAGTGTGAGAATTACAGTAAGATTGGGTGAATGTGGTAAAGGTGTTTCCATACTTAGAGGACACTTTGCATTAGCAGCACATGCTTCAGTGCTCTGGGAGTGTTTATAGCGCTGTGACTTTAACACTTCATGACTGAGAGCTGCTGCTACAGCAACTTCACCCACAGCTACCATGACTTTGATCCCCGTCTTCATCTCGACACTGATCCTCTGGACTCAAGGTCAGACACTGCACCAGATTTTTTCTATGAAATTATATTTTCATACAAATACACACATTGAATCTTTTAGAATATTTCAGTTACTTATAGTTAATGCTATATTGTATTGTTTTTTTTTCCCCCTCAGAATGCAGAGGTCAAGTCACAGTAACTCAGACTCCTGCAGTGAAATCTGCTGCTCCAGGAGAAACAGTCACCATCAACTGTAGAACCAGTCAGGCAGTGTATAGTAACAACCGCTTACACTGGTATCAGCAGAAACCTGGAGAAGCTCCTAAACTCCTGATTAAACTTGCAAATCAGCTACAGTCAGGTTTTCCAGCTCGTTTCAGTGGCAGTGGATCTGGATCTGATTTCACTCTCACCATCAGTGGAGTCCAGACTGAAGATGCAGCAGATTATCACTGTCAGAGTGTTCACTGTCCTAGCAGCTGCGTGTTCACACAGTGTTATAGAGTCGTACAAAAACCTCCCTCAGTCAGATTGTAGAGAGACTGCACTGCTGCAGCTGGGAGCGACTGCAGGTGCTGAGTTGGAGGATGTGATACGACACAATGGAACAACACACTAACTCACATTAAAAATCTGTAACACAGTAGAGTGTATAAATACAAAAGAAAAATCTAATTGCACTAGGTAATATAATATTCCACAATTTTAAAATGTGTAACTGCACAAAAATGAGATGTAACTGCATCTGACAGGATAAGCAAACTTTGGGTAGTATTAGAAAAGTAATATAGGAAACTTTCCCTCCTCATACTGTATCAGAGTCACAAAATTAGGGTACATGAAATATGTATAAATTATAATTATCAAATTGTCCCTGATGAGCAGGAATGTGTCAAACCAGGATGATTCATACACTGTAGGTAGAGAGAAAGAGGATGTAGATCCCTGGCAACTCAGGAGTGCCAAACATGTGGCTTAACAAAGAGAGAGAGAGAGATAATTTAAAAGACTTTATTAAGTAAACAATCTTCAACTTATTTACATGTTTTCATTTCATGAGTCTGGTGTTATTTACATATTTACAGTGTGTTTTTTTTTTTTTTGTTTGTTTGTCTTTTGTATAAGAACCCTCACTAAAAACAGTTTGTTGTAACTTGTTAATTTGATCATCAGTGTCTATGGATGTGTGTGTGTGTGCGTGTGTGTGTGTGTGTGTGCGTGTGTGTGTGTGCGTGTGTGTGTGTGTGTTGCAGCTCTCAGAGGCTGTCTGCATGTTTTCTGAGGTTCTGGGTCCTGTGGTGAACGTCTCGTCTCGTCTCTTTTTCTGCTCGGTTCAGCTGCAGTGCTCTCAGGATGTGTTGGTGTGTGTTCATGTGTTGTTGTGTGTTTATGTTTTGGTGTGTGTTTAGATGTTGGTGTGCCTTTCGGGGTCAGTGATGTGCAGATCTGTGGGTCTTGTACCTCTTCAGTGCAGGGGTCACTGTTAGCGCTGAATACTGCACACACATCGGGGTTTTCACAGCTCCATGTGAACAGCTCAGACTTTTATTCCTGATATTCTCGCACTCAAAGCACCTCAGTCGCTCCGTGGTGAAGTATACATTGAAGCAGTGAAGCAGTTCTCCCCCTCTTTACACATAAAGTTTACATTAAGTGTTCCTTCTTTCTCATTTAAAGCCATTAAAAAAACATTACGTGTCTCATTTTGGAGCTCTTGCACCCAAGCGGGATCGCTCTCATGGCACAGACAAAATACTTGAAACAGACCTTTCATAATTTCCTTGTCCTTAATAAACCGGGGCACATTTGATATTACCACTCGCGCCAAAGGGGTAACTTGAACCGCTGCTCCTCTCACACACATTCCCCCATGTAGTCATGAGGTTTATCTTGGTTAAAAAAACACCACCACCGCTTTATTCATCCGGGAGGCAGAGTAGATGTTTTCACACCAGACCTGCTCTCCCAACACTAGCAGCACCTCCTCCATCTGTACTCCGTCCTCCAGCACACACCTGCAGTAATGCCATGTGGGAGAGACAGTGTCTTTTGACCAGCCTCAGAGGCCATGATGCCCTGCTCACTCTCTGTCTCACTCTAATCTGAACGATCTTCTCACACCCAGTCCATACACACACAGAGAGAGAGAGAGAGAGAGAGAGAGAGGTTTTTGAGGTTTTAAACTAATTTTATTGTAACAAGATTAAAAGAAGGGACTATTTTACAATTTGTTTACAAATATGTATAGTGTATGTATATATATATACATATATATATAGAGAGAGAGAGAGAGAGAGAGAAAAGGGAAAGAGAGAAGGAGAGAGGTTTTTTTTTAAACACTACATACACACATACACACACTCACACATACACACACTCACACATACACACACTCATACATACACACACTCATACATACACACACAGACACACTTATACATTCACCCATTCACAATATCTAGATTTTTTATTATTATTATTTTTTATAAGTCTTAGTTTCCCTTTTCTTTTCTGTTTCAGTCATTCAGTCTTTATAGTTTTTGCTTTGTTCAGCTTTTGTCCATTTTTTCTTCCTCCTGAGTGTCGGTGGGTTTTTGAGATTTTTTTCCTTCTGCTTTTGCCTTTTTTAATAACGTTTTCACTAGATGTCTCTTCTTTATGTCCGGTATCTGTAGCTGGTCGAGTTCCTGTAGGTCTCTGTTTGCTTGTTCCTGGATGTCTCTGCTCGTGTCTGGGTCTGACTCTGCTGTACTGGCCGTTGTTGCTGCTTCACTGAGGGTCTGGCTGCGGGTTGTGCGTTTATTACTGTGTTCTGTAGTGGACGTCTCCTCTCTCTTCCTCCTGGGTTTTTCTGTGCTGCTCTTTCTTGGTGTCGGTGCTGGTGTGCTGGTTTGTGGCTGCTGTACCTCTTGCGGGCATATTTTAGGGGCGGAGTCGGCGTTAGGGGCGGAGTCACTGTCTGCGATGGGTACTGTACTGATGTTATTTACAGTAATGTCGGTGTCATCTGCTCCCGGCGCGGTGTGTGTCTCTGTGGTGGTGCTGTGTTCAGGGCTGACCTGTTCGAGTCGCGGCTGCGGTGTGTCGCTGCGGTCCGCTGTGGGCTCCGCCTCGCCGCTCTTCTCCGGCTGGCTGTCCTCGCGCCGCTGCCGCTGTTTCCCGGCTGTGTCGCCGCGCGAGCTCCCCGGCTGCACGGCTCCGTGCGGACAGCTCAGCCTCTTGTGTCCCACGTCCCCGCACTCAAAGCACCTGAGCGGTTCCGTGGTGGCGAAGACGGTGTAGCCGCTGTCCCCCTCTTTACATTTAAAATGAACATTTAAAGTTTGATCTTCGTTATTTAAGATCATGAGCACTTGCCTGCGGAAGGACAGGATGTGCCGCATGTTGGAGCTCTTACACCCGAGCGGGATCGCTCTCATGGGGCCGACGAACTTCCCGAAATGGGCCAGCTCCTTCAATATCGCCTCGTCCTTTATGAACGGAGGCACGTATGATATGAGCGCGCGCGTGGCGGGGGAAGACAGAGGGGTGACTGTAACCGTGGTTCCTCTCACACAGATCCCGCTCCGCGTCAGCGCGCTCGCGAGGTCGACCCTGTTCACCAACACCACCACGGCCTTGTTCATCCGGGAGGCAGAGTAGATGTTCTCACACCCGATCCTCTCCCCCACCGCAAACAGTACGTCCTCGATCGGTACCCCTTCCTCGGGGACACAGCTGACGCCATGCCGGAGAGACAAAGTCTCTACACCGGCCTCAGAGGCCATGGGTCCGCTTCCTCTCTCTCTCACTATACTTGTGTTTTTTTTTTTTTTTAAATGAAAACATTCACTAATTAAAGAAAAATAAATGAATGAATAAACAGTCTTCAGAAAAAACTTGGCAGGACGCCAAACAGTCTTTCGCGCGCTCCCTCACACCCAGCGCATGCGCACAGAGCGAGAGAGAGAGAGAAATAGAGAATAATTTGTTATGATCAAAGTCACATGTATTAGCTGACTTTCATCCTGTTGGTCAGAAATTCATCGTGTTTTTTATTTGTTGTTGTTTTTTTTAACATGGTTTATTTTATGGTTAGGGTGCTATTTTCTGAGACCTTTTTCTTCTTCTTCTTCCTGTTTATTTGATAGTTTGACTTGTCCAATTTAAAACTGTGCCATTCCTATTTGCCATGTAACGACCTGTGTTCTGAACTTGACTAAGGATCTGTCTACATTATTTGCAGTGCCTCGACCGCTATTAGGTATCAGGGCTACAAAAACCAGAAGATCTATTAAAAAAGCAACTAAACAAATAAATAATATATTCCTGATCCAATGAAGTGAAAAGTGTTCAGAGCTTTACACTGTGGAAACAAAACAACCTCTACATACACACGTGGACAAAATTGTTGGTACCCTTCGGTGAATGAAAGAAAAACTCACAATGGTCACAGAAATAACTTTAATCTGACAAACTAGTTAATAAAGTAAGAAATCTATGAACAGTTACCAATGAAAGTCAGACATGCTTTTCACATTGCTTCAACAGAATAATAAAAAAAATGAACTCATGGAACAGGCCTGGACAAAAATGATGGTACCCCTAACTTAATATTTTTTTGCACAACCTTTTGAGGCAATCACTGCAAACAAACGATTTCTGTAACTGTCAATGAGACCTCTGCACCTCTCTGCAGGTATTTTGGCCCACTCCTCATGAGCAAACTGCTCCAGTTGTTTCCGGTTTGAAGGGTGCTTTTTCCAGACAGCATGTTTCAGCTCCTTCCAAAGATGCTCAATAGGATTGAGGTCAGGGCTCATAGAAGGCCACTTTAGAATAGTCCAATGTTTTCCTCTTAGCCATTCGTGGGTGTTTTTAGCTGTGTGTTTTGGGTCATTGTCCTGTTGCAAGACCCATGACCTGCGACTGAGACCCAGCTTTCTGACACTGGCCAGCACATTTCTCTCTAGAATCCCTTGATAGTCTTGAGATTTCATTGTACCCTGCACAGATTCAAGACACCCTGTCCAGATGCAGCAAAGCAGCCCCAGAACATAACAGACCCCTCCATGTGTCACAGTAGGGACAGTGTTCTTTCTTCATATGCTTCATTTTTTCCATCTGTGAACATAGAGCTGATTGCCTTGGGTAAAAGTTCCATTTTGTTCTCAGCTGTCCATAGACATTCTCCCAGAAGCGTTGTGGGGCTTGTCAACATGTAGTTTGGGATATTCCAGTCTGTCTTGTTTCTGATTTGTTTTCAACAATGGTGTCCTCCTTGGTCGTCTCCATGTAGTCCACTTTGGCTGAAACAACGACGGATGGTGCGATCTGACACTGATGTTCCTTGAGCATGAAGTTCACCTTGGATCTCTTTAGAAGTCTTTCTGGGCTCTTTTGTTACCATTGGGATTATCCGTCTCTTTGATTTGTCATGAATTTTCCTCATGTGGCACGTCCAGGGAGGTTGGCTACAGTCCCATGGATCTTAAATTTTCTGAATAATTGGCAACTGTAGTCACAGGAACATCTAGCTGCTTGGAATGGTCGCTTAATAGCCTACTTTAACATGCTTGTCTATAATTTTCTTTCGAATCTCCTGAGACAACTCTTTCCTTCGCTTCCTCTGGTCCATGTTGAGTGTGGTACATACCATGTCACCAAACAACACAGTGACTACCTGGAGCCCTATATATAGGCCCACTGACTGATTACAATATTGTAGACACCTGTGATGGTAATTAGTGGACACACCTTGAATTAACATGTCCCTTTGGTCACATTATTTTCAGTATTTTCTAGGGGTACCATCATTTTTGTCCAGCCCTGTTCCATGAGTTTGTGTTTTTAAATAATTCTGTTGAAGCATGGTTGAAAAGCAATGTCTGACTTTCATTGGTTAACATTCATAGAATTCTTATTTATTATTACTTTTGTCAGATTAAAGTTATTTATGTGTTTATTCATTGTGAGTTTTTCTTTCATTGACCGAAGGGTACCAACAATTTTGTCCACACGTGTAGGAGGATATATGAACCCAGGCAGAGTAATACATCAGGGCCCGAAACAACAGTATATCATCACCTAAAAGACTAAAGACACACGTTTGAGGACGAGAATGTACAAATTTTGGACAGAGAAGATAGATTCAAGAGAGGAGCAAAAATGACGGTCTATGGGCAAGTAGAAAATTCTTCTTTCCACAGAGGTAGAGATCTTTTATAATCATCATAATTTTCATGCTGCGCTTACAGGTCCACCAGGAAAGCCACATTTAAGGCCCCCTGACTGTCTCTGGTATTTAAACCTTAACGTCTCTCCCTAATCCCACTCTGCTGGAGTTTCTTCTAAACATTTCCTCCAGCCTGCAGTCTCTAATGACTCTCCCTCCTTCTCTCACCTTCTCCACTGTTCATGTAACAAGACTTTTCAGACAGGAGAAGATCTGATTTAGTTTGATTTGGTTCCAATTTAGTTTGTTGCTGTTTGTGTTCTAGTTTTCTTGCTGGAGCAAGTTTATTCTCTTTAAGTATTTTTCTTTTAAATGGAGCTACATTATTTAAAGTATAATATAATGTTGACTTTAAGCATTCAGTCACCTGATCGAGTTCTCTGGGGTCAGACACTAATCCAATCACAGCTGATAACTCTGACTGATTACTGATAAAGTTCTGTGCAGTAGTTGATTTTAATGTATATTTAATGTGGTAACTTTAATCCTGCAGTAAAGAAAGAGATGAAAGCAGCTTCCTGCTCCACACCCAGTGAAACACACAGCGTCAGTGTTAAGCAGTAAATCAGAGAGCAGTGTAGAGGAAGTGAGATTCACATGAAGACGGCTGAGTGATCCTCTTTCTCCCAGAATAGAGCAGCACTTTCACCAGATGTTCAAGTTTCTTCAGCCAAACTCACTGAAGCACAACAGAAAGCACTGAATCTACAGCTAAACACACTCTCTCATCACACTGATAATGACTATTAACTGGAATAAAAGAAGACACAATGTCCAAAATGAAGCTTTATTTCAGCGGAGCAAAACTACAGGAAGAGCAACAGGACAGTGAAGAGAGTAAAGACAGAAATGTCAGCATTGTGTAGAATTGAAACTCTATTGTAGAAGGATGTGTAAGCAGCTCCGTGTTAAATTCTATCTTGGAGCTGTTAGTCTTCACACTGGCTCTTTCTGAACGTGACCGGATGATTGACGCCGTCATGGGAGACTGTACAGACAAACTCCTCCCCCTTTTCCCAGACTGCTTTGCTGAGGGTCAGGGTGCTGCTGCGTGTGTAACCGTCCTTCTTCTGTTCTTCTGCGCTGGTCAGAACCCCGTCCTTCACCTCTGAGCCGTCCACTCTCCAGCTCACCAGCGCCCCCTGTGGAGAGTAGGCAGACAGCAGGCAGAGCAGCGAGGCCGATCCCTCAGACAGCTGCAGAGAGGAGGGAGGGAGCAGAGAGACGGAGGGCTTCACCGTGGGACCGGCTGGAGAAGACAAACACACAATAAACACACATTTACACACACTTACACAACATTTACTCATTACTGCTTATTCACATGACTGCAGTTCAGTAGAACTACTCAGCAGGAGAAGATTTACTAGTTACTGCTTATATTGTGGAGCGACTCAGACTTTGATCAGCTTTATTCTGTGTTAAACACTATTTACTGATGTGTAATATAAAGTGCTCCCTGTGTGATAGTAGTAAATGGATCTGATTACACAAATGTTCATTGTTTAACACAAACACACAGCAGCATTCGTCTGTATTTTACATCAGCACAGAGACTTTAGAACAATTTACACTAAACTTCAGATATTAACCAGTGACCAGGTTTGTACACACACACACACACACACACACACACACACACACATACTGGTTTTTGTGATTTAAAAGGACTTTGATGGCCAAACCAGTAGGGTGGTGGTTAAAGGGGACACACCTTTCCCAATGCATTAAAGAGACGATAATACCATCAAAAATTTTATTTTGTTCTGTAGGAGAAGGAGCTCGCTCAGAATTTTCTTTACACATAACAGAACTCAAAATATGACAACATGATATTTTAATGGTATGTAAGGACTTTCCCGCCCCCTCCTAAAAGTACCCGCCCCTGTCAAAATTGGGGTTTACAAGGTCCTGCTGATTTATGGCGCCATGCAGTTTACAACACACAGAAAAAGTTAATTTGCTGGTTTATAGGGACAGATGTGTTTTCCTGGCACATTACAGTACACAACACACAACCATGACAATACTGTGCATTGCCAGGACCAAGGTGATTTGAAAGTACCATTTTGCAAATACAACACACAATAAAAGATCTTACAGCACTATTGGGACAAATGTGTTTTATTGGCACGTGACGAAAAGCAACACACAACATTGACAACAGTGCATTGCCACGACAAACACGCGTACTGTATTCTAACTTTTATCCCTCGGATAAAACTGAAACATTTTAGTTCAATCATGGCACACCAATTTGAAAGAACAGACATTCATCATGTACACCTGTGTACGTTTATCTTAAATCTATAGAACTAAAATATTCAAAACAATCTAAATAAAAAACATTCCTTAAAAAAACAAAGCACATTTTAATGTTATTAAATAGTCACTGAAACAAAGATCGGGTCACAGAACCTAATAAAACAGTTTTTCAAAACGGAATGTTGAAGCAGCATTACGAACATTTCTGCCAATGGCAAACAAAATAACAAAAGGGAATGAAGGAAATCTCAAATAAATTACATACTTGCTTGTCTATCACTTATTTTGGGGCTTTCCTTTTCAAGCTAAGACCTCGATTTCTTACAAAATCTCTTATGTTTTGTGCAGTACGCTGTGCCAAAACAGGATCTTCAGCAGTCTTACACTGCTGGCATTCATTCAGAGTGGCCAGTTTCCCTTTGGTTACATGTGCTTTAAAATGTTTCATTACAGCTGTAACTTCAACATTTGACCAAGACACTCTTTGACCTTTTTGTGGCTTCCTAATCTTTGTCTCAGTCTCCTTTCCTGTACAGAAGAATACTTACTTTAGTATAAGCTTGAATTTTGTGGAAGGCTCATGTACTTACATTGCTGGCTATATTCCAATGGAAAACTTCAGATACCTTGAGAAACTAAAGCAGTTGTTTCAGTGGGCATCTTCTGAATACCTGCAAGACATAAGCAATGCATTAATAAGAAAACTTAAACTCAACAGTTCTTAAGCGCATACCCAAAATCTTTATTAATGCAAACATCTGAGGCTAATGAGTAAAACAACCTATATTGACTACTGTTACTCTGAATTGGAAGAAAATAACTTTCTCTGTGCATTACATTAACACTGCTTAAATTATTACAGACCAATTACAATCTTATAGCTTGGCTGTAAAGTCAGCCAATAAAACCTTTATTCATCATTTCCTGTTTTTTCTGAATTTTCATTGTCTTTATTCTATGTAAAGCTGCCGTGTAACTACTGCTTTGTAACAAATGTGAAAAGCGCTCTATAAATAATGTTTCATGACTTGAGTTGAACACGTGGTTCAATTGTACATTCTCAATTTTTATAAAAGTTATTTACAGATATTTTGGTATCAATATAAAAGATATCTTACCCATGAATTGTACATCTGCATTATAGGAACTTCCCTGTGTACTGCAACACTATACATACACTATATGCCTTAAAATACTGCCACTACAGGATGCACATCACAAAGTGTAATAATAAACAAATACTTATTAAAACCTGAAAATGTACACTTGAACCACTTGTGTATTGATTGATTAAAATTTTTAAAAAGTTGGGCAGTACAGAGGAAAAGTATATCTAAAGAAAACAAATAACGAATGTATGGATATCTGTCCTAAATGAGACTGAGTGTGGTGGTTGCATTCCTTAATTTCATCAATATTCTCATGCACTAACAAATAAATGCAAATAACTCAACTATATAAAACATTTAATATATAGTAAATCATTCCTTAAATGCAAGTACGTGTTAAAACATTACCAACATACAGTACATAAAAATGAGTTTCCATACCAACATTAGCAGCATCAGCAGAAACGTCATCCTCAGCATCACTTTCATCAGAACCACTGGCTTCAGAATCTGTCCCACTGATCTCATCTTAAAGTAAAAGTGACATTTACAACATGAGAAATATCTAAATTTGTTGAACCTGTATACAACACAATCAAACATGACATTAGACTAGACTCTACACTGGACGCAATGGATGCATAGCACTTAAGATAATTTAGAAACTACAACCTCCCTATAAGTGTAAAAGATCTGTACTACTAACGTGGACATACCTTCAATCTCAATGTCATCGAGAGACTTGCCCTGAAGATTAGGAAGATACCCTTTTTCCATGGCTAGCAGCAATTTAGATATCTTAGCCAGCTGAGTAGTGGCTTCTGGAAGTCTGTAATAATCACGATGCACCCGGATATCATGTCCTAAGAAATCCGCAACCTGGTCCAATTCATTGTTTTTCAAGTTTAGGATTTGAGAGAGAGTAGCTACATGTTTGCGCAGGTGTGTTGATCGGAGAAACTCTGGATTCTGAGCTCCACATTCACTTGCGTAGACTCTAAGAGAGTCCTGGCCCCTGTAGTGACTGTCGCAGCGAGGCCTCGCAAACAGAAAACTATTAGTATCCGGAACTCCACAGTCAAGTCTCTTGTTGACCAGCAGCGTCAGTGCATCTACCATATCAGGTGAAAGAAGAATGGCAACCTTTCTCCCCCTTTTCCCCCTGATCTCAACTCGGCTAAAATGGTTGCAGAGTTTCTGTTCAAATGTGCTGAGGCCCAGGGCAACATCATCGTGAAGAGCCGTACTGTCCCTTTCCTGGAAACCTTTAAGCAGCATTTTTGACACCTCACCAGCACGTCTACGATTAAAAACAATCACTCTCGTAAGTGTTGCTTTGGCTAGTTCAGCGTATATCTGAGGTGATGATGTTGCTCTGAGTTTCTCAAATGCCATACTTGCAGTCTTCTCAAGAAACTGATGAAGACACTGTACATCTTGTGTAAATGGTAGTGTTGACGGTTTGTTAAATTTGGCCTCATTCAGTGTAACTAAGGCTGTGTGTGAGACCAACTCAGACCACTTTGAAGTGTAGAGCTTTTTAAAGGTTTCCGTTGATGTGATAAGTTCTTTGTCTTCGGACATCAGTGCTCTGCAGTGAATGATTTCGCAGATCTTATTTAGCGAATGACCCAGTTTCAGTGCAAGACTTGGGCTTTGATAGCAATGACTCTCGTCATCATAGCCAGACACCCTCTGGATTGCTTGAATCAGTCTATGAAAATTTGCAGGCTTCACAGCTTCTTCAAGACTGTAAATAGAAAACTCTCTACGCAATATCAACAACAATCGTCCAACTTCACGAAGTTTTTGACGAATGTACTCAAATTTTGTAGCGTCATGTCCATGTTTGTTATAAAATGACTGTGCAAGCTGAAGAATACTCAAATCATTTTTAACAACAGCGGAAATGTCATCCTGCTTCATTGCACCCAACAGCTTCCAAACTCCCTGAGCGATCTGCTGACTGAATACAGACTCTGCCATTGTTGCCATACCCAAAACCCTTCTCCTGCCTTTCTCTTCACCAGCGTCCACTGGTTTTAAGGGACATCTTCGCAAATGACGCCACAAATCTCTCCGTAAAAACATGCCTTTGCAATACATGCAATGCACAAATTCTTTTGAATCTTTTTCTTTCTTTGGTGCTCGTTTTATTTTAAGTGTCCCCTCTCCGCTTTGCAAAACGTCTGTATTATGCTGATAGTTGCCCTTGTTCCTGAGCTCCTGTAACATCGCTTTGCGTTCTTTTGAATGAACTGGGAGTGACAGTGCCTGCCCAACATCAACTACAGACATGTGAGTTTTCAAATGGCGTGCTAACTTGGACTGGGGTTTCCCACAGATGTAACAGTAGTTTTTATTGTTAGCTGAACAGGAAATTTTTGATGACTGTACCATGCTGGATTTTCCCTCTCTCTTTTCAACCTTACTCCCATCTGCTGCATTCATCTTCACACTACTGGCCTTTTTACCGAATGAGCGCGGGGATGACATAACCACATGGGTTGACTTGCTTATCTCAAAGTCTGTGTCACTGTCAGTCTCAACTTGAGTCGACTGCTCCTCATGACACAATAAGTCAAACTCTTCTGTGGCCTTAACAGTTTCCCTGGCCTTAAACAGTTGCTTCCCCTTGCCTTTAGAAAGATCCATGGGTACACCTGAACCTAAAGGTTCACTAAACTTAGAAGAGACAACCTGCAGTAAACCTGTAAGGTGTTTAGCTTGAAAATTTCTGTCTGTTCTTGTTGTCAGTTCTTCTGAACTGTCTGATTGCCTGTCTGACTCAGTTTGCGGTATGTATTCCTCATCTGACAGCTCTTCCTCTGAACTTGTATCCTATTATCAAAATAATTATGATTACTTTACGATTATTTTATGATTTCACAGTGCAACCATAAAATTTAATATTTCCTTACCAATGATGATCGTTTCAAACGATGATGCTTGAGATAGCAGGACTTGTGCCAAAAGCTGGAGCACACTACAAGAGAAATAATCAAGGATTATCAATCAGGACATGTTCAAGTGTTAACATAAGCCTCTAAGATGCCTAAAAAAGCAATCATGTGAAATAAGTACACACTCCCATTCTGGTTTTACATCTTTGACCACCAATAAAAGATCTGCTACAGAATGTATAGCTGAATTTAAACATATCAGGGACGTTTTCCAAACAGGGTTTAATCCCAGAAGTTTCCATAAAATGAATATCTAAACTGTCTTAACTGAAAATAGCTCACACTCGCATACCTTAAAATATACCAGTGTCATTGTTTTGTCTTAAGATGCACACAATGTTTTATGTAAATAATGTTTGTAAAAAAAAAAAAAATTTAAATGCCCTAATGCAACTAAGGCCTAGTTCTGGATTATGCTAAACCCTGTCTGGGAAAACACCTCCAAAAAATTGTACAAAATAAGTGCCACAAAAATGTAAAGTTGCTGAACATTATACCTACATCTACATCTCAGGCCAATCCATTTAAATGATACAACAGGTCCCACACATGCAGCACATTTGTCCATACTTGATATTGTTGAGATGACCACATCATGATCGCAGTCCTGCAACAACAACACAAAAAAAAAAAAAACACGTGGAAATGTGAAGCATGAACCAATATTCCAAAGAATATTCCAAGAGCTACATTACAACCTATGTAATGTAGGTAATGTATGTAAAGATATTTAATGCACTTGCTCATTTCTGTGAGTGGTCGACTACAACTGTAATCACAGGGCTTTGCACAAAATAATTAATCCTGGGTTGTCCTAAACCCTAGGTAAACGGAATGCTGGGCCATCCATTTCACAGTGCTCATACTTTACCAGGGATTAAGAAATAGCATTGGGCTTTCATTATCTCATGTTTCACACGCTACCTCTCTCAAAAACTTTGGTCTCATGCTACAACATCAGTGACAAAACAGGTCGCCACATAAATCCTTCCACCACATTTCACCTGGAGTTATGAAACAATGCCCTGTAGCAGGGTTCGTACCACTCTTGTGGGGTTAACACCATATTGCAGTGCCAAACATGTACAGTGTGAAACACATACAGATACACTATACTGCAAAAGTATTGGCTTGCCTGCCTTCACATGCATACGAACATCCAATTCTTAATCCATAGGGTTTCATATGATGTTGGCCCCCTTTGGAGCTAGAACAGCTTCAACTCTTCTGGGAAGGCTTTCCACAAGGTTTAGGAGTGTGTTTATGGAACTTTTTGACTGTTCTTCCAGAAGCGCATCTCAACCATGTCTTTGTGGACCTTGCTTTGTGCACTGGTGCACAGTCATGTTGGAACTGGTGTGTGGTTGTTTTTCAGGAGCTGAACTCAGCCACATCCTACCAGTGAAAGGAACACCTAATGCTTCAGCACATCAAAACATTTTGGACATTTTCTTGCTCACAACTTTGTAGAAGCAGTTTGGGGGCATGGTTAAGATGCGCTTCCAACATCAGTGTCTGACCTCACAAATGTGCTTCTGGAAGAATGATCAAATATTCCCATAAACACACTCCTTTCAACAAGGATCTTGTGGCTTTCCACAGGACCCTTGTGGAAAGCCTTCCCAGAAGAGTTGAAGCTGTTATAGCTGCAAAGGGGCAGGGCCAACATCATATTAAACCCTATGGATTAAGAATAGGCGATTACTCAAGTTCATATGCATGTGAGGGGCAGGCAAGCAAATACTATTGGCAATATTGTGTAAAACAAATAGTGCACACATTTGTAAGAGTAACTGTACTCGTAAGAATGACACTTTACTCTTTTTAACATCACCTTTTTAGATGCCTCATCATCTGCTGTCTCTTGTTCTGGTGTCGGTGGATTCTTTGAAGAGGTCATCTAAAAACAGAGTTGTGAAGGTTTTAAATATTAACAGGCATAAAGCAAGCAAGCAAAAATATTTTACGTGCTATTTCATGTGAACAGTCGACTCAGCAATCTTATTTTGTTACTACCTTTCACACAGAAGTGTACTACGACTGTGTATGCAGACTTGAATATTTAATTTATCAAAAGTCACTTAACTTACACCATAGACATGTCCAAATCTTTGATATCACTATTCCGCTCACAGTTTGAGCTGCAATTGTGCTTCTCCATGTGCCGATGCCTTCGCAATGTATACTGAACATGTTGCATGCGAACAGGAATGTCAGCACTGTTTTAAACCTGATACCAGTTCATGTACATTCCTTCCTGTAGGATTTATCCTGCCAATACTTTCCATTACAACTTTATTTAATCATTTAAATTCTGAATTTTATTTTGTATTTCCTTGGCATCAAAGAATCATCTCCCATCCCGTGTCCCTGTTAATAACTAGTGTCCTCATAAACAAGGTTTTTGTATAACTTACAACACACTGAGATTCTTCAGTCAGGACAAACACTGAGAACATGTTCGGGGGATGTCCTTATAAAACAAGTGTTCTCTTAAAACTGGTTTCAGTCATACACAACTTAAAACACTAATACAGAGCACCTAACCTGACCGTTTTAAGAGATCTTTTTATTTATTTATTATTTTTTTTACTCCAGTTCAGGTGTTTGACAGTATTCTTTCAGTATGTTCACTTTCCTGAAATGGTGACATGGCCGTTTACACAGCATGGGGAGTTATTGATATGAGGTGCACGCTGGTCAGTTTCAGTGTCTGTACACAAGGCGTTTCTGATTGGCTGCATGTTGCTAAGCATCAAGTAATAACATTCTGCCCCTGCTTTGTTACACATGTACATGTTTGTACAAACCCTTCTACAAAGTAGGGTTTCAGCACCCTGAGAAAAATGCTGCAATAACCCCACTCCTAAATTCCAAGTGTGAAACCCCACGTTTTACCTGGGGTTAAAAGTAGGGTTTAGATAACCCAGGGTTAAGCACAGTGTGGAACGATTTGAGTTCTAATGTATACAAGCACATTCACACAGTTTTATAACCTATACTGACAATGTGTGGCTCTAATTTCAACAAAAAAAAGGGTTAAATACTGTAGATAATGTCCGACAAGTCCACCAAAATATTCAAATACCTGTTCAAGTCCTTGCGTTGATGAACAAAAGCTCAGCTCCTCATTTACCAACCACTCTTTGACAGGAGACATCTGGAAATATTAAGATTAGAAGACAACCAGAAATTAGACTAATGGCTCAATAGGCAAAGCCTATAAGTAATTTATTTAACATTGTAATTCTCAATATTACCTTCTCCCCACCCTTCTTCTCAACATAAGTCTGCTTCTCTGAAGAGAATTGGCCCATATCAAGGGTAACCTGAAAATCAGGAAAAATACAATTATTCTTCGACAGGCTAAGGGTTTGAATATTACATTAAAATTAGATCTCCTGAACAACCTTTTCCAGTGTTTTAGCATGCGCACAGACACTCGACTCCATTACCACCGATTCTTCCACTTCAGCTCTCACATCTGACTGTGATGTAGAGTTTACTTCATGGGTGGAATGCTGAAGCTCACTAGGAGTCTACAAAACAAGTATCAAGTTATCTGTAGCTAAAGAAAGATAAAACACTGCACTAAATGTGCATGTCAACACAGCTCTCACAAACATGACTTGACTAATGCAAAATAACTCTAATTTACCTCATCTGTTACTCCGATCAATTCTTCACAGGCAGCACTGTCTGATGGCAACGCACTCATCTGATAAGAAATAAACTTTTACATTCAGAAACAGTTTTACTAAGAGAAAGAAAAAAAGTTTATCCAGCAGAATATCAATGCACCCAAGAGAAGAAGTCAAAGTTTGCATATTCAAAAAAAATAAAATGTCCACACTGTACACAGATATAATAAACTAATATAATTAGATACATTTGCATCTAAGAGTAACTGTACTCGTAAGAATGACACTTTACTCTTTTTAACATCACCTTTTTGGATGCCTTATTATCTGCTGTCTCTTGTTCTGGTGTCGGTGGATTCTTTGAAGAGGTCATCTAAAAACAGAGTTGTGAAGGTTTTAAATATTTACAGGCATAAAGCAAGCAAACAAGAATATTTTACGTGCTATTTCATGTGAACAGTCGACTCAGCAATCTTATTTTGTTACTACCTTTCTTAACTTAACTTAAACCACAGACACCATATTCCTTCCGTTGGATTTATCCTGCCAATACTTTCCATTACAACTTTAATCATTTAAATTCTGAATTTTATTTTGTATTTCCTTGGCATCAAAGAATCATCTCCCATCCCGTGTCCCTGTTAATAACTAGTGTCCTCATATACAAGGTTTTTGTAAATCTTACAACACACTGAGATTCTTCAGTCAGGACAAACACTGAGAACATGTTCAGGGGGTGTCCTTATAAAACAAGTGTTCTCTTAAAACTGGTTTCAGTCATACACAACTTAAAAACACTAATACAGAGCACTGTCCCAAAACTAGTGTCCTTAAGGACTAAACTAACACAATGAGTATGATTTCATGGACAAAAGAAGCAAAAAAACTTGGAAGGGAAAAATCAGATTACTGCTCCTGCACTTATAACATACTGTAAGACACATTCTCTGGCAGAAATTGTTAAAATGCTTAAAGCAATTAATACCCCAATCCTTTGAAATAATGCAAATAATTTACTAATATCTACACACCTTGCATCGCCATGGCCACTCAGAGTCACCGTAATTGTACGTGATCTCTTCACCAGGAGAGATGCTTCTTATGGCAAATAAACAAAGATGAGGTGTTCCATCCACACGGATGGTCTTCATTCTGCAGTTAGGCTTAATGTGGTCATCATTTACAAGCCTCCCAAGGGAGCCATCATCTCGGGCAGCATCAACACTAAACAAATGACAATGAAACTCAATAATACATCTTAATACATTACTATTGTCAGAAGACATACAATAATACACTTATACTTCTTATTCCAAATAGACTGACAACAACTGAGAATATCAGCAACAAAAGCTTCTCATCAAATATTATATTATTTGAATATGTGATAAGTGACTATTTCATGGTCAATGGTTTTAAAGAAAATAAAACTGGTCCCGTATTTACTCAGCATCTCAGAATCACTTATAGGAATCAAAGTTCATTTAGGGCAGAAAACAATCCTACCTCAGAGGAGGACACAAGTTATTTATAAAGCTTCCTGTTATTACTTCCAGCGAGGAGTAGGACTGCACCAAGGAAAGTGCGTGACGTTATCTTTTACGACACCGAGAGATGCAAAGTAGCCTCTACGTTATAGGGGGTGTTGTAGTTTTTAAAAATTTTTTTGTAGTTTTAAATCAGTGAAAAAGTGGAATGCTGAAATCAACAGCAGTTATCTGAAAGTTTTATGCACACAGACAAAACTTATAGATGCACGACCTGCTGCATGATGTTATTCTAATCAGACTGCTCCGATCACAACTGACTAAAGACCTACTAATAGAGCTGAGTAGGACCGTCATAATCTGATCAACATGACTTCAAAAAGAAACGGGAGAATGAGAGTGTTTTGCTTGTGGGGAAGGGAGTAAACTGTAAAGAAATAATTAAAGTGATATTCTGTCCTACTCTCACTTCTAAAGTGAATGGATGCAATATGTAAAAGCATCAGTGCCACCTGGCAGGTTTGTCACACATACCCCTGGGGAGTGAGAAATATGGGGATATGCCCGGGCAATGAAGTGATGAAATGCTGCTTATAACAGAGAACCTCAAATAAACAGTGTACTCAAATAATTTAACATAAGAATATGAAATGTATATATGAATATAATTATTTTAACATGTGCGCCATGGATCATGCATTCATGCTGCATGGTGGAGAAATGCACATAGTCTGTGAAGTTTAATTTATTATTTCAGACTGTCGGAATTAGCAACCAGAGTACCCCTCCCCCCCCCATTTTTGTTTAAACATGTCTGTTATGAGTGCTGCGCTCTACTAAAATTTCTCTCCCTTCTCTCTCACAATTTTCTGCCTGAATGCCATTTCCTCACTATTCCTAACCAGTTTGGACACCTCAGGAGCTCTCCTACATTTTGGTGGAGATGGGAATGATTTTCTATTTTAAGAATTTTGATGAATAGCTCTTACCCCTCCCTACTCCTGAAAATAAGGCCAAAATAGAATTATCCTGAAAATTTGACCACTTACAGTAGGAGTGATTTCCTATTCTGAAACACTTAGTAAATACGGGCCCTGATCATTAGCGTTAAATAACCATGGATGTAACAACTGCCATTATTGTTACAATATTACATATTTGTACATACCAAAGGAATTTGCCATTGAACCGAAATTCAAACATGAACACTTTGAGGTCATCACGATAGGTCCTCTGCCTCCGCTCACACTCTTCTGTGCTTATAAGATCCCCTCTGTACTCCAACAGGAAATCTCCCTTATCAAAATCAGTACAACTAAACACACCTCTGCCTAAACAAGAGAAGTACAACATGTCATGTACCTGAAACATTAATTATTAATTAAACAACCCCACCTGGACAGGTAACTTACCTTTAAACTCATTAATAAATCTGGCTTCAAGTCCGTCTTTATCTATGTGTTTAAGGCTGAAGTGTGTCGCCTCCTCCACTGGACTGGGCTTTCTCCTTCTCCTCATCATGTTTTAATCAGACTGTTCCACACAGGAAAACATCCTTTATAACACTTTATTTATTCTGAAGTTCATATTAATATGTTTATTTATCTTTTAACCAGAACGCTGTCCTGCGCGTGCGCGCGCAACACCCCGACTGTAGTCTGGCGACGCGCTACTGTGACGTCACAGCTGAGTTTCACGTGCTCAATTAATATATTACATATAATAAAACACTTTAAAACTAATTTACCAAAACTTAAATTTATATTCTAACACTTATATGTATCCGTCAGTGCCGTTAACCTCGCGTTAGACACTTTATGACGGTCCAAACAGCCCCCGTTTAACTGACATAGACAAGCCAAACTAACGCACGCGCTCTCAGTGAAGCGATTAAACGGCGTTATAACTCACCTTTCATATGTCAGCAGCTCCCGACACCGATGTCCTCTTGACCAGGTGCAGCGTTTCCAAACAGGATATTAATTCAAAATGTATTATCTGACAAATTCCGTGAATTGATTCCGTGTATTTTACGAACTTTGCTGTATTTAATCACCTACACGCCGCGCAGCTGCACCTTCAAGGAAGATCCGCCCATTCGCGAGACCTTATTGGTGCGCGTTCCCTCTAAGGTCCCGCCTCTTAGCGAGAGCTGAGTGGTGCGCTTCCGCCCGCTACCGCTGGCCAATCACAGACGCGGAATCTTGTAACCAGCCAATCAGAGGCCAGGAAACTTACAATTGTGTGAAATGCAAATTTTTCTATGACGTAGGTGTAGTTCCGCGACCGGTCTACAGGGGCGCACCACTGAAGTTAGAGAACACACAGTGTGTGGTATTTTTTCAGGTTTTTGTGGTTTATAAGGTCTTAGGCCCTAAAAGCGACAGAAATGATCCCTAGACTTAGATAAAGGTGCCTACGTTGCTGGAATTATAAGGACATGTCCCCTGTCCTCATAAACCCAAATGTCCTCATAATGCTGGTGCGTATTCAGGTCAAAAGTCCTTGTAAACCACAAAAACCAACACACACACACACACTCGGACACACACACACACTCGCACACACACTCGCGCACACA
Source organism: Clarias magur (assembly GCA_013621035.1). NCBI lineage: Eukaryota > Metazoa > Chordata > Actinopteri > Siluriformes > Clariidae > Clarias > Clarias magur. The sequence continues at coordinate 4,514 of QNUK01001815.1, read as the reverse complement.
CACACACACACACACACACACACACACACACACACACACACACACACTGCATATTTATTACATCGTCAGTATTCACTCATTTATTATCTTAGTATTTTACGGATTAGAAAAATACCAATAAAAATCCAAATCATATTACTGATAACTATACACATTATTTTCATTTACTCATGTGAATAATGAACAGAAGTATTTTTTTTTAATTATAGAGGAAGTAAAAGCAACTTAGTGTTACAAAAAGTGACTTACCAATGCCGACTTTGGTTCCTCCACCGAAAGTGTTCCACAGTGATACATTCTAATGAAGCCGTCGTACAAAAACCTCTGTTACACTACAGTGACCACACACACACACACACACACACACACACACACACACACACACTATAGTAAGAGCTTCCACTTTGCATTAGCAGCACATGCTTCAGTGCTCTGGGAGTGTTTATAGCGCTGTGACTTTAACACTTCATGACTGAGAGCTGCTGCTACAGCAACTTCACCCACAGCTACCATGACTTTGATCCCCGTCTTCATCTGGACACTGATCCTCTGGACTCAAGGTCAAACACTGCTTCACATTTTATCTCTACAATCATCTCTTCAAACAAATCCACATTTTTACGTATTATAATGTTTCAGTTTCATGGAGAATTATAATATATATTTTTACAGAGTGCAGAGGTCAAGTCACAGTAACTCAGACTCCTGCAGTGAAATCTGCTGCTCCAGGAGAAACAGTCACCATCAACTGTAGAACCAGTCAGGCAGTGGCTGGTAACAACTACTTACACTGGTATCAGCAGAAACCTGGAGAAGCTCCTAAACTCCTGATTAAACTTGCAAATCAGCTACAGTCAGGTTTTCCAGCTCGTTTCAGTGGCAGTGGATCTGGATCTGATTTCGCTCTGACCATCAGTGGAGTCCAGACTGAAGATGCAGCAGATTATTACTGTCAGAGTGTTCACAGTGGCCCTGTGTTCACACAGTGTTATAGAGTCGTACAAAAACCTCCCTCAGTCAGATTGTAGAGAGACTGCACTGCTGCAGCTGGGAGCGACTGCAGGTGCTGAGTTGGAGGATGTGATACGACACAATGACACTCTGTGGAGGAGAGGAACCACACCACACTAACTCACAACTCACAATAGAAATCTCTCATAACACCACACCATAGTACACACAGCTAACACACATTCACTCTGGAAATTTGGTTTCATCAATTTATAAATTATTGTTGTCCTATTTCTCATGACTGAAGCTGTTTGCTGCAAAATTGGCTCTTTTGTTTCTCCCAGCATTTGGGATTGGAGCTGGTCTTCCTTCTCTCTGCTTCCTGATACAGAACCCATTCCAAATTATTCAGTGCCACTGTGTTATTTTAGTACTTTCTGCCCTTTCTCTTATACAGATCTTGTACTGTCTTATCATAGAATTTCATTCCTTGAATCTAATAATAAACTTCAAGCAGTTACACATCAGTCATTCTCATTAGCTCTGAAACCTCATTTCCGTTTTTTTTAAGTGTAACCCCCTTCAGACAAGCCTGCAGTCCTCCTGACTCCTCTCCCTCTCTCAACTCCTGTATCCCAAGATTTAACTACTCTTCCTTAAAACACAATAATGTAAACATTCTGTATATAGTCATCCATCGTTCACCAGAGTGAGGTATCAGCGTTATCGGCCTCTTTCACACTCCCTCAATCCTCCCCTCCTTCTCTTCTTTCCCTGTGACTTAAAGCATCGACTGTTCCTGTACGAATCTCATCAAGGATGGCAGCTCTTCAGCTGCAACTAAATCTCACAAGTTTGTATATCAATAGAAATGCATCACTAAGATAAGATAAGATAAGATAAGATAAGATAAGTTATACCGTTATTCATCCCACAGTGGGAAAACAGGGGGCGCTTCCTGTTACAAGAGCAAAGAAGTATGTTCAAACATAAAGTAGGGACAGTAAATCAGTCTTTTCATGAGTTATTTACATATTTACAGTGTTTTCTTTTTTTTTTTCAGTAAAATGCGTTTCACTATCAGATCTGAAAGGGTAAGGTCTGGATGCAGTTGTGCAGCCGTGGAGCTCAGGGGGTGACTAGGGCAAGATACAGCAGCAGCAGCACGTGGACAGCATGTGGGAAAAACCAGATGCATTTACATTATTCAGCACTCACAGTGACCCCGCCCCTAATGCTGACTGTGCACCTAACGTCTGCACTGAAGAAGTACAGGAGCTCCAAATCTGTACACCACCACGACACCGAAAGACACACAAGGACACATAAAGACACACAAGAAGACCTAAAAAGTGCACTACAGCTAAAACGAGAGCTTTTTGGAAAACTGTAAGAATTGGTTCATTTGCTCTTCAATGCCTAGGGGTGTGTGTGTGTGTGTGTGTGTGTGTGTGTGTGTGTGTGTGTGTGATCATTATATTAGGGAGCAAGTATTTCCTCTCTAAATATTTTTCTTTTAAATGGAGCTACAGTCGTGGCCAAAAGTTTTGAGAATTAGATAAATATTGGAAACTGGAAAAGTTGCTGCTTAAGTTTTTATAATAGCAATTTGCATATATTCCAGAATGTTATGAAGAGTGATCAGATTAATTGCATAGTCCTTCTTTGCCATGACAATGAACTTAATCCCGAAAAAAACTTTCCACTGCATTTCATTGCTGTCATTAAAGGACCTCCTGAGATCATTTCAGTAATCGTGTTGTTAACTCAGGTGAGAATGTTGACGAGCACAAGGCTGGAGATCATTATGTCAGGCTGATTGGGTTAGAATGGCAGACTTGACATGTTAAAAGGAGGGTGATGCTTGAAATCATTGTTCTTTCATTGTTAACCATGGTGACCTGCAAAGAAACGCGTGCAGCCATCATTGCGTTGCATAAAAATGGCTTCACAGGCAAGAATATTGTGGCTACTAAGATTGCACCTAAATCAACAATTTATAGGATCATCAAAAACTTCAAGGAAAGAGGTTCAATTCTTGTTAAGAAGGCTTCAGGCGTCAAAAAAAGAAAAGTCCAAAGAAAGGGCCAGGATAAGTCTCCTAAAGAGGATTCAGCGCGGGATCAGTGCCACCAGTGCAAATCAGGAATGGCAGCAGGCAGGTGTGGCTATCTGCACGCTGGTGGTGAACTTTTGGAAGATGGCCTACCAATTGTCAGAAGGGCAGCAAAAAGCCACTTCTCATCAAAGTGGGCTCACTCACAATTTTGCCCCAAAACACAGCCATGAATAAAGAATGGTACAAAACACTCTCCAACAGCAACTTCTTCCAACAATCCAACAACAGTTTGGTGAAGAACAATGCATTTTCCAGCACGATGGAGCACCGTGCCATAAGGCAAAAGTGAGAACTAAGTGGCTCGGGGACCAAAGCGTTGAAATTTTGGGTCCATAAGTGACTCTGGGGACCAAAAACAGTTTGAAATTTCTGCGGTCCATGGCCTGGAAAACTCCCAGATCTTAATCCCATTGAGAACTTGTGGTCAATCCTCAAGAGGCGGGTGGACAAACAAAAAGCCACTAATTCTGACAAACTCCAAGAAGTGATTATGAAAGAATGGGTTGCTATCAGTCAGGATTTGGCCAAGAAGTTGATTGAGAGCAGCCCAGTCGAATTGCAGAGGTCCTGAAAAAGAAGCGCCAACACTGCAAATACTGACTCTTTGCATAAACGTCATGTAATTGTCGATAAAAGCCTTTGAAACTTATGAAGTGCTTGTAATTATATTTCATTACATCACAGAAACAACTGAAACAAAGATCTAAAAGCAGTTTAGCAGCAAACTTTGTGAAAACTAATATTTGTGTCATTCTCAAAACTTTTGGCCACGACTGTACATTTTCTAGAATGTTGAATCTAAAAATTCAGTCAACTGTGGGACAGACGGTGATCCAATTAGAGCTGATAATTCTGGGACATTATAATAGAATAGATAGAACCCAAACAAAAGCCCCCTTTCTTGACTGTTGCATTCATTGTGTAAGCACATAGCTAACTATTCAGAAGCTCTCTAAGTATGATAATCAACTACATTATATGGCACTACAATAGCTCTGATGAGATCCAATAAATTACATACAACAAGACAGTAATCATCTGTAACATTACCTATAACAGGAGCAGCTAAGAATTAGCTCAGGGCTAATTAGCCCTAGGGAAACAGTTAATAGTATGCTATCTTAGCTCTTATCGTAAGCTAGCAGTTAGCATAGTAATATTAGCTTGCTAATAAATCCATATTTTGGTGAGCATTTTACAGAAACAATGGAGCTAATTGATTATATCAGGTATATGTGTCCAAATATATCAATGAACGAGGTAGTTTTACTATGCTAAACGCTAATGCTGGTGCTGGTTTGCTAGTCACCTTACTGATGCTCACCCCAAGCATATCAGCACCAAAACACAACATACTGTAAGTTGGTAGTGAGCTAAGCTGTTCTAAGCAGTTTTTTTTTCCACCAGCATCAGCAGGGTGACCAGCATACCAGGACCAACACCA
>QNUK01001814.1:0-27169 GCA_013621035.1 Clarias magur | reverse complement strand
AACCAGGTGCACTCTTTGATACCAGCACCGGCACGGTACTCATGTGGACACCACTAATGGTCAGACAGCACAGAGAAATTTTACATTGTTACAACCCTCTTTCAACAAACAGCAGACTACAGGAGCCAGAACATGCTCTTGTTGGGCACAGATCTTGTTGTCACATTTTTCTCAGATCTACTCAACAGTAGCTTTTGGCCTTGTGCTCACTTCCAGCTCATTTTAAACAATAGCTACTGTCAAAATAAACAATTGCATTTCTGAAACTTGATTCCTATTCTCAAGGCCTGGCGACCAAGTGCACCCTTTGAAAGTAAGAGTAGTCAAGTCCTTTGGTGCCCAAAACATATCCTTAACCACATCCCTAGTGCTAGTCAGGCGATTGTGTGGCCTTAACCTAATCCTACCTAACTTTAAACCTACTACTAGTCACTTCATTGTTTGGACCTAACCTACGCCAAGCGACCTGTCTCCGTAAAGGAGAATGCAGGAGGCCTTTTGTAGTTCTCTTACTACTCTGACATGACGATATCAAAAACCAGTCAGTGAACCTTTCTCTAAACCAGCAGCAGGCTATTGATGCCAAAGAATAACGGATATGCATGCCAGACAGGCGCTGGAAATGCAAAAAGAGGAACGCTTCACGGATTTGCGTGTCATCCTTTCACAGGGGCCATGCTAATCTTCTCTGTATCGATCCAATTTTGTCATATGCCCTTGAAACAAGGACAATACCTCTTGCACAAAAAACACTCATATAAGGGCTGGGACTTCAGCAGGCTCCTCAAGGACGGAACGTGTACAGGGGGACTTTGACCTAATATATGACCACTGAGAAGATGACAAAGCAACGCCCACCCAGGTGCTCTTCTCTAACAAAGCCACAGTGTCTTTGCAGTCGCTCCAGGCATTGCGAACCAGGTGCACTCTTTGATACCAGCACCGGCACGGTACTCATGTGGACACCACTATGAGTCACACAGGACAGAGAAATTTTACATTCTTGCAACCCTCTTTCAACAAACAGCAGACTACCGCAGCCAGAACATCCTCCTGTTCGGAACAGATCTTGTTGTCACATTTTTCTCAGATCTACTCAACAGTAGCTTTTGGCCTTGTGCTCACTTCCAGCTCATTTTAAACAATAGCTACTGTCAAAATAAACAATTGCATTTCTGAAACTTCATTCCTATTCTCAAGGTCTGGCGACCAACTGCCCCCTTTCAAACTAAGAGTAGTCAAGTCCTTTGGTGACCAAAACATATCCTTACCCACATCCCTAGTGCTAGTCAGGTGATTGTGTGGCCTTAACCTAATCCTACCTAACTTTAAACCTACTACTAGTCACTTCATTGTTTGGACCTAACCTACGCCAAGCGACCTGTCTCCATAAAGGAGAATACAGGAGTCCTTTTGTAGTTCTCTTACTACTCTGACATGACGATGTCAAGAACCAGTCAGTGACCCTTTCTCTAAACCAGCAGCAGGCTATTGATGCCAAAGAATAACGGATATGCATGCCAGACAGGCGCTGGAAATGCAAAAAGAGGAAAGCTTCACAGATTTGCGTGTCATCCTTTCGCAGGGGCCATGCTAATCTTCTCTGTATCGATCCAATTTTGTCATATGCCCTTGAAACAAGGACAATACCTCTTGCACAAAAAACACTCATATAAGGGCTGGGACTTCAGCAGGCTCCTCAAGGACGGAACGTGTACAGGGGGACTTTGACCAAATATATGACCACTGAGAAGATGACAAAGCAACGTCCACCCAGATGCTCTTCTCTAACAAAGCCACAGTGTCTTTGCAGTTGCTCCAGGCATTGCGAACCAGGTGCACTCTTTGATACCAGCACCGGCACGGTACTCATGTGGACACCACTATGGGTCACACAGGACAGAGAAATTTTACATTCTTGCAACCCTCTTTCAACAAACAGCAGACTACCGCAGCCAGAACATCCTCCTGTTCGGAACAGATCTTGTTGTCACATTTTTCTCAGATCTACTTAACAGTAGCTTTTGGCCTTGTGCTCACTTCCAGCTCATTTTAAACAATAGCTACTGTCAAAATAAACAATTGCATTTCTGAAACTTCATTCCTATTCTCAAGGTCTGGCGACCAACTGCCCCCTTTCAAACTAAGAGTAGTCAAGTCCTTTGGTGACCAAAACATATCCTTACCCACATCCCTAGTGCTAGTCAGGTGATTGTGTGGCCTTAACCTAATCCTACCTAACTTTAAACCTACTACTAGTCACTTCCTTGTTTGGACCTAACCTACGCCAAGCGACCTGTCTCCATAAAGGAGAATACAGGAGTCCTTTTGTAGTTTTCTTACTACTCTGACATGACGATGTCAAGAACCAGTCAGTGACCCTTTCTCTAAACCAGCAGCAGGCTATTGATGCCAAAGAATAACGGATATGCATGCCAGACAGGCGCTGGAAATGCAAAAAGAGGAAAGCTTCACAGATTTGCGTGTCATCCTTTCGCAGGGGCCATGCTAATCTTCTCTGTATCGATCCAATTTTGTCATATGCCCTTGAAACAAGGACAATGCCTCTTGCACAAAAAACACTCATATAAGGGCTGGGACTTCAGCAGGCTCCTCAAGGACGGAACGTGTACAGGGGGACTTTGACCAAATATATGACCACTGAGAAGATGACAAAGCAACGCCCACCCAGGTGCTCTTCTCTAACAAAGCCACAGTGTCTTTGCAGTCGCTCCAGGCATTGCGAACCAGGTGCACTCTTTGATACCAGCACCGGCACGGTACTCATGTGGACACCACTATGGGTCACACAGGACAGAGAAATTTTACATTCTTGCAACCCTCTTTCAACAAACAGCAGACTACCGCAGCCAGAACATCCTCCTGTTCGGAACAGATCTTGTTGTCACATTTTTCTCAGATCTACTCAACAGTAGCTTTTGGCCTTGTGCTCACTTCCAGCTCATTTTAAACAATAGCTACTGTCAAAATAAACAATTGCATTTCTGAAACTTCATTCCTATTCTCAAGGTCTGGCGACCAACTGCCCCCTTTCAAACTAAGAGTAGTCAAGTCCTTTGGTGACCAAAACATATCCTTACCCACATCCCTAGTGCTAGTCAGGTGATTGTGTGGCCTTAACCTAATCCTACCTAACTTTAAACCTACTACTAGTCACTTCATTGTTTGGACCTAACCTACGCCAAGCGACCTGTCTCCATAAAGGAGAATACAGGAGTCCTTTTGTAGTTCTCTTACTACTCTGACATGACGATATCAAAAACCAGTCAGTGACCCTTTCTCTAAACCAGCAGCAGGCTATTGATGCCAAAGAATAACGGATATGCATGCCAGACAGGCGCTGAAAACGCAAAAAGAGGAACGCTTCACGGATTTGCGTGTCCTTTGACCTAATATATGACCACTGAGAAGAAGACAAAGCAACGCCCACCCAGATGCTCTTCTCTAACAAAGCCACAGTGTCTTTGCAGTCTCTCCAGGCATTGGGAACCAGGTGCACTCTTTGCTAGCAGCACCGGCACGGTACTCATGTGGACACCACTAATGGTCAGACAGCACAGAGAAATTTTACATTCTTGCAACCCTCTTTCAACAAACAGCAGACTACAGGAGCCAGAACATGCGCTTGTTGGGCACAGATCTTGTTGTCACATTTTTCTCAGATCTACTTAACAGTAGCTTTTGGCCTTGTGCTCACTTCCAGCTCATTTTAAACAATAGCTACTGTCAAAATAAACAATTGCATTTCTGAAACTTCATTCCTATTCTCAAGGTCTGGCGACCAACTGCCCCCTTTCAAACTAAGAGTAGTCAAGTCCTTTGGTGACCAAAACATATCCTTACCCACATCCCTAGTGCTAGTCAGGTGATTGTGTGGCCTTAACCTAATCCTACCTAACTTTAAACCTACTACTAGTCACTTCCTTGTTTGAACCTAACCCACGCCAAACCACCTGTCTCCGTAAAGGAGAATGCAGGAGGCCTTTTGTAGTTCTCTTACTACTCTGACATGACGATATCAAAAACCAGTCAGTGAACCTTTCTCTAAACCAGCAGCAGGCTATTGATGCCAAAGAATAACGGATATGCATGCCAGACAGGCACTGGAAATGCAAAAAGAGGAACGCTTCACGGATTTGCGTGTCCATTGACCTAATATATGACCACTGAGTAGAAGACAAAGCAACGCCCACCCAGATGCTCTTCTCTAACAAAGCCACAGTGTCTTTGCAGTCTCTCCAGGCATTGCGAACCAGGTGCACTCTTTGATACCAGCACCGGCACGGTACTCATGTGGACACCACTAATGGTCAGACAGCACAGAGAAATTTTACATTGTTGCAACCCTCTTTCAACAAACAGCAGACTACAGGAGCCAGAACATGCTCTTGTTGGGCACAGATCTTGTTGTCACATTTTTCTCAGATCTACTCAACAGTAGCTTTTGGCCTTGTGCTCACTTCCAGCTCATTTTAAACAATAGCTACTGTCAAAATAAACAATTGCATTTCTGAAACTTCATTCCTATTCTCAAGGTCTGGCGACCAACTGCCCCCTTTCAAACTAAGAGTAGTCAAGTCCTTTGGTGACCAAAACATATCCTTACCCACATCCCTAGTGCTAGTCAGGTGATTGTGTGGCCTTAACCTAATCCTACCTAACTTTAAACCTACTACTAGTCACTTCATTGTTTGGACCTAACCTACGCCAAGCGACCTGTCTCCGTAAAGGAGAATGCAGGAGGCCTTTTGTAGTTCTCTTACTACTCTGACATGACGATATCAAAAACCAGTCAGTGACCCTTTCTCTAAACCAGCAGCAGGCTATTGATGCCAAAGAATAACGGATATGCATGCCAGACAGGCACTGGAAATGCAAAAAGAGGAACGCTTCACGGATTTGCGTGTCCATTGACCTAATATATGACCACTGAGTAGAAGACAAAGCAACGCCCACCCAGATGCTCTTCTCTAACAAAGCCACAGTGTCTTTGCAGTCTCTCCAGGCATTGCGAACCAGGTGCACTCTTTGATACCAGCACCGGCACGGTACTCATGTGGACACCACTAATGGTCAGACAGCACAGAGAAATTTTACATTGTTGCAACCCTCTTTCAACAAACAGCAGACTACAGGAGCCAGAACATGCGCTTGTTGGGCACAGATCTTGTTGTCACATTTTTCTCAGATCTACTTAACAGTAGCTTTTGGCCTTGTGCTCACTTCCAGCTCATTTTAAACAATAGCTACTGTCAAAATAAACAATTGCATTTCTGAAACTTGATTCCTATTCTCAAGGCCTGGCGACCAAGTGCACCCTTTGAAAGTAAGAGTAGTCAAGTCCTTTGGTGCCCAAAACATATCCTTAACCACATCCCTAGTGCTAGTCAGGCGATTGTGTGGCCTTAACCTAATCCTACCTAACTTTAAACCTACTACAAGTCACTTCATTGTTTGGACCTAACCTACACCAAGCCACCTGTCTCCGTAAAGGAGAATGCAGGAGGCCTTTTGTAGTTCTCTTACTACTCTGACATGACGATATCAAAAACCAGTCAGTGACCCTTTCTCTAAACCAGCAGCAGGCTATTGATGCCAAAGAATAACGGATATGCATGCCAGACAGGCGCTGAAAACGCAAAAAGAGGAACGCTTCACGGATTTGCGTGTCCTTTGACCTAATATATGACCACTGAGAAGAAGACAAAGCAACGCCCACCCAGATGCTCTTCTCTAACAAAGCCACAGTGTCTTTGCAGTCTCTCCAGGCATTGGGAACCAGGTGCACTCTTTGCTAGCAGCACCGGCACGGTACTCATCTGGACACCACTAATGGTCAGACAGCACAGAGAAATTTTACATTCTTGCAACCCTCTTTCAACAAACAGCAGACTACCGCAGCCAGAACATCCTCCTGTTCGGAACAGATCTTGTTGTCACATTTTTCTCAGATCTACTCAACAGTAGCTTTTGGCCTTGTGCTCACTTCCAGCTCATTTTAAACAATAGCTACTGTCAAAATAAACAATTGCATTTCTGAAACTTCATTCCTATTCTCAAGGCCTGGCGACCAACTGCACCCTTTCAAACTAAGAGTAGTCAAGTCCTTTGGTGCCCAAAACATATCCCTACCCACATCCCTAGTGCTTTTCAGGTGATTGTGTGGCCTTAACCTAATCCTACCTAACTTTAAACCTACTACTAGTCACTTCCTTGTTTGGACCTAACCTACGCCAAACCACCTGTCTCCATAAAGGAGAATACAGGAGTCCTTTTGTAGTTCTCTTACTACTCTGACATGACGATGTCAAGAACCAGTCAGTGACCCTTTCTCTAAACCAGCAGCAGGCTATTGATGTCAAAGAATACCGGATATGCAAGCCAGACAGGCGCTGAAAACGCAAAAAGAGGAACGCTTCACGGATTTGCGTGTCCTTTGACCTAATATATGACCACTGAGAAGAAGACAAAGCAACGCCCACCCAGATGCTCTTCTCTAACAAAGCCACAGTGTCTTTGCAGTCGCTCCAGGCATTGCGAACCAGGTGCACTCTTTGATACCAGCACCGGCACGGTACTCATGTGGACACCACCAATGGTCAGACAGCAGTGAGAAATTTTACATTCTTGCAACCCTCTTTCAACAAACAGCAGCTTACCGCAGGCAGAACATCCTCCTGTTCGGCACAGATCTTGTTGTCACATTTTTCTCAGATCTACTCAACAGTAGCTTTTGGCCTTGTGCTCACTTCCAGCTCATTTTAAACAATAGCTACTGTCAAAATAAACAATTGCATTTCTGAAACTTCATTCCTATTCTCAAGGCCTGGCGACCAAGTGCACCCTTTGAAAGTAAGAGTAGTCAAGTCCTTTGGTGCCCAAAACATATCCTTAACCACATGCCTAGTGCTAGTCAGGCGATTGTGTGGCCTTAACCTAATCCTGCCTAACTTTAAACCTACTACTAGTCACTTCATTGTTTGGACCTAACCTACACCAAGCCACCTGTCTCCGTAAAGGAGAATGCAGGAGGCCTTTTGTAGTTCTCTTACTACTCTGACATGACGATATCAAAAACCAGTCAGTGACCCTTTCTCTAAACCAGCAGCAGGCTATTGATGCCAAAGAATAACGGATATGCATGCCAGACAGGCGCTGGAAATGCAAAAAGAGGAACACTTCACGGATTTGCGTGTCATCCTGTCGCAGGGGCCATGCTAATCTTCTCTGTATCGATCCAATTTTGTCATATGCCCTTGAAACAAGGACAATACCTCTTGCACAAAAAACACTCATATAAGGGCTGGGACTTCAGCAGGCTCCTCAAGGACGGAACGTGTACAGGGGGACTTTGACCAAATATATGACCACTGAGAAGATGACAAAGCAACGCCCACCCAGGTGCTCTTCTCTAACAAAGCCACAGTGTCTTTGCAGTCGCTCCAGGCATTGCGAACCAGGTGCACTCTTTGATACCAGCACCGGCACGGTACTCATGTGGACACCACTAATGGTCAGACAGCACAGAGAAATTTTACATTCTTGCAACCCTCTTTCAACAAACAGCAGACTACAGGAGCCAGAACATGCTCTTGTTGGGCACAGATCTTGTTGTCACATTTTTCTCAGATCTACTCAACAGTAGCTTTTGGCCTTGTGCTCACTTCCAGCTCATTTTAAACAATAGCTACTGTCAAAATAAACAATTGCATTTCTGAAACTTCATTCCTATTCTCAAGGCCTGGCGACCAAGTGCACCCTTTGAAAGTAAGAGTAGTCAAGTCCTTTGGTGCCCAAAACATATCCTTAACCACATCCCTAGTGCTAGTCAGGCGATTGTGTGGCCTTAACCTAATCCTACCTAACTTTAAACCTACTACTAGTCACTTCATTGTTTGGACCTAACCTACGCCAAGCGACCTGTCTCCGTAAAGGAGAATGCAGGAGGCCTTTTGTAGTTCTCTTACTACTCTGACATGACGATATCAAAAACCAGTCAGTGAACCTTTCTCTAAACCAGCAGCAGGCTATTGATGCCAAAGAATAACGGATATGCATGCCAGACAGGCGCTGGAAATGCAAAAAGAGGAACACTTCACGGATTTGCGTGTCATCCTGTCGCAGGGGCCATGCTAATCTTCTCTGTATCGATCCAATTTTGTCATATGCCCTTGAAACAAAGACAATGCCACTCACACAAAAAACACTCATATAAAGGCTGGGACTTCAGCAGGCTCCTCAAGGACGGAACGTGTACAGGGGGACTTTGACCAAATATATGACCACTGAGGAGAAGACAAAGCAACGCCCACCCAGATGCTCTTCTCTAACAAAGCCACAGTGTCTTTGCAGTCTCTTCAGGCATTGCGAACCAGGTGCACTCTTTGATACCAGCACCGGCACGGTACTCATGTGGACACCACTATGGGTCACACAGGACAGAGAAATTTTACATTCTTGCAACCCTCTTTCAACAAACAGCAGACTACCGCAGCCAGAACATCCTCCTGTTCGGAACAGATCTTGTTGTCACATTTTTCTCAGATCTACTCAACAGTAGCTTTTGGCCTTGTGCTCACTTCCAGCTCATTTTAAACAATAGCTACTGTCAAAATAAACAATTGCATTTCTGAAACTTCATTCCTATACTCAAGGCCTGGAGACCAACTGCACCCTTTCAAACTAAGAGTAGTCAAGTCCTTTGGTGACCAAAACATATCCTTACCCACATCCCTAGTGCTTTTCGGGTGATTGTGTGGCCTTAACCTAATCCTACCTAACTTTAAACCTACTACTAGTCACTTCCTTGTTTGGACCTAACCTACGCCAAACCACCTGTCTCCATAAAGGAGAATACAGGAGTCCTTTTGTAGTTCTCTTACTACTCTGACATGACGATATCAAAAACCAGTCAGTGAACCTTTCTCTAAACCAGCAGCAGGCTATTGATGCCAAAGAATAACGGATATGCATGCCAGACAGGCGCTGGAAATGCAAAAAGAGGAACGCTTCACGGATTTGCGTGTCCATTGACCTAATATATGACCACTGAGAAGAAGACAAAGCAACGCCCACCCAGATGCTCTTCTCTAACAAAGCCACAGTGTCTTTGCAGTCTCTCCAGGCATTGCGAAACCAGGTGCACTCTTTGATACCAGCACCGGCACGGTACTCATGTGGACACCACTAATGGTCAGACAGCACAGAGAAATTTTACATTGTTGCAACCCTCTTTCAACAACCAGCAGACTACAGGAGCCAGAACATGCTCTTGTTGGACACAGACTTTGTTGTCACATTTTTCTCAGATCTACTCAACAGTAGCTTTTGGCCTTGTGCTCTCTTCCAGCTCATTTTAAACAATAGCTACTGTCAAAATAAACAATTGCATTTCTGAAACTTCATTCCTATTCTCAAGGCCTGGCGACCAAGTGCACCCTTTGAAAGTAAGAGTAGTCAAGTCCTTTGGTGCCCAAAACATATCCTTAACCACATCCCTAGTGCTAGTCAGGCGATTGTGTGGCCTTAACCTAATCCTACCTAACTTTAAACCTACTACTAGTCACTTCATTGTTTGGACCTAACCTACGCCAAGCGACCTGTCTCCGTAAAGGAGAATGCAGGAGGCCTTTTGTAGTTCTCTTACTACTCTGACATGACGATATCAAAAACCAGTCAGTGAACCTTTCTCTAAACCAGCAGCAGGCTATTGATGCCAAAGAATAACGGATATGCATGCCAGACAGGCGCTGGAAATGCAAAAAGAGGAACGCTTCACGGATTTGCGTGTCATCCTTTCGCAGGGGCCATGCTAATCTTCTCTGTATCGATCCAATTTTGTCATATGCCCTTGAAACAAAGACAATGCCACTCACACAAAAAACACTCATATAAAGGCTGGGACTTCAGCAGGCTCCTCAAGGACGGAACGTGTACAGGGGGACTTTGACCTAATATATGACCACTGAGACGATGACAAAGCAACGCCCACCCAGGTGCTCTTCTCTAACAAAGCCACAGTGTCTTTGCAGTCGCTCCAGGCATTGCGAACCAGGTGCACTCTTTGATACCAGCACCGGCACGGTACTCATGTGGACACTACTAATGGTCAGACAGCACAGAGAAATTTTACATTCTTGCAACCCTCTTTCAACAAACAGCAGACTACCGCAGCCAGAACATCCTCCTGTTCGGCACAGATCTTGTTGTCACATTTTTCTCAGATCTACTCAACAGTAGCTTTTGGCCTTGTGCTCACTTCCAGCTCATTTTAAACAATAGCTACTGTCAAAATAAACAATTGCATTTCTGAAACTTCATTCCTATTCTCAAGGTCTGGCGACCAACTGCCCCCTTTCAAACTAAGAGTAGTCAAGTCCTTTGGTGACCAAAACATATCCTTACCCACATCCCTAGTGCTTTTCAGGCGATTGTGTGGCCTTAACCTAATCCTACCTAACTTTAAACCTACTACTTGTCACTTCATTGTTTGGACCTAACCTACGCCAAGCGACCTGTCTCCGTAAAGGAGAATGCAGGAGGCCTTTTGTAGTTCTCTTACTACTCTGACATGACGATATCAAAAACCAGTCTGTGAACCTTTCTCTAAACCAGCAGCAGGCTATTGATGCCAAAGAATAACGGATATGCATGCCAGACAGGCGCTGGAAATGCAAAAAGAGGAACGCTTCACGGATTTGTGTGTCATCCTTTCGCAGGGGCCATGCTAATCTTCTCTGTATCAATCCAATTTTGTCATATGCCCTTGAAACAAGGACAATGCCTCTTGCACAAAAAACACTCATATAAGGGCTGGGACTTCAGCAGGCTCCTCAAGGACGGAACGTGTACAGGGGACTTTGACCAAATATATGACCACTGAGAAGATGACAAAGCAACGCCCACCCAGATGCTCTTCTCTAACAAAGCCACAGTGTCTTTGCAGTCTCTCCAGGCATTGCGAACCAGGTGCACTCTTTGATACCAGCACCGGCACGGTACTCATGTGGACACCACTAATGGTCAGACAGCACAGAGAAATTTTACATTCTTGCAACCCTCTTTCAACAAACAGCAGACTACCGCAGCCAGAACATCCTCCTGTTCGGCACAGATCTTGTTGTCACATTTTTCTCAGATCTACTCAACAGTAGCTTTTGGCCTTGTGCTCACTTCCAGCTCATTTTAAACAATAGCTACTGTCAAAATAAACAAGTGCATTTCTGAAACTTCATTCCTATTCTCAAGGCATGGCGACCAACTGCACCCTTTGAAAGTAAGAGTAGTCAAGTCCTTTGGTGCCCAAAACATATCCTTACCCACATCCCTAGTGCTTTTCAGGTGATTGTGTGGCCTTAACCTAATCCTACCTAACTTTAAACCTACTACTAGTCACTTCCTTGTTAGGGTTAGGGTTAGGGTTAGGGTTAGGGTTTAGGGTTAGGGTTAGGTTTGGGGTTTGGGTTAGCGGTTAGAAGAAAGAGAAAAGTGGTTAAATTTTAGGGTTGGAGAGAAAGAGGGGTTAAGTTTTAGGGTTGAGGGAGAAGAGGGGTTAAGTTTTAGGGTTGAGGGAGAAGAGGGGTTAAGTTTTAGGGTTGAAGAAGGAGAGGGGTTAAGTTTTAGGGGTGAAGAGATAAAGGGTTATGGTCAGATTTAGAGAAGAAGAGAGGAGATGAGGGAAATATCTCCTATTTCTTGTAAGAAATAGGAGTAACACGCTAACCAAGAGTGCACAGGCCATCAATGCTTGATGACTGTCAGATTGACTTTTTTGATACTGGCTTAAGGGGTGTATGATCTTTCATGTTTCATTTTACCTTTTCTCTGTTTTTTTTCTGCAGGACGAACGGTTCCAGGTTTGGTGTGTTTCCTGGGGATTTCTGACACGGTAAGTATGGGTTTCTTATTATTTTTTTGAAGGTGCTGTGTGAATTTTGTGTCTTCCTGGATGTCTATGTGATAAGGATTTGTATGTTTTTGGAAAGGTGAGTATCCGATTAGTCATTTTTCTGTTGTCCTTGATATTGGGATGTGTATGTGGCCATTCCTTTTGTAGGCCCTGTTCTTCCTCCTCTACCAAATTGGTGTTTTGTTCCTCTCTCACACTTGGGTTGGAGAGTGTGAGAGGCATGTGTTCTTTTTGGGGGGAAGGGGAATCAGGGGTACTGTCAGTGTAGCTGTCTGCATCCCCATCTCTGACCGAGGATGTAGCTGGGGACCCCACAGTGAATGGATCTGTCATAGTGGATGCAGTTTTCTTGTGAGTTTGTGTTTTTGACTGGGAGAGATTTTTTGGAATGGGTGGTGTGCTGATCTCCGGGTGTATGTAGGCCTGTCCTGTTGTGTGTGTAGCCTCTGTGTTTTCTGGGGGTGGAGGAGAAGTGGGGAGGACACTGTGTGTGTTTGTTACTTCCTCCACTTCACTGTGTATGGTTGCTACCTCTTCCTCTTCAGCAGAGGTTAGACAGGACAAACACACTTCTTTTATTTGTTTGTAACACTCTTGTATTGTTTGTTGTGTGAATCTTTTGCCAAATCTGCGTTTGGCCCATAGGATGGCAGTTTCGAAACATTGCTCCCAGTCAGTGTAAGAGTAATCCTCCAGGTTGCCCAATTGCTCAGTCAGTGCCTCGTGATAGTGTTGTTTGAGGATGAGCATGGTAGTGTAGGCCCAGTTTCGGGCATTACCATCTATAAGGGCCCTTACTACAGAGTGTGACATGGACGGTCTGATAACCTCTGACAGATATTGTTCAATTCGGTTTAATGTAGGAGGCTGTCCCTGATTTATATTGTTGGCATGATGTATCACTTTAATGATGTTGAACATGATACCTGTTTTAGTAATGAAATAGGGTTCCTCTGAGTGTTTGGGTTTTGTGTTCTCCTCCTGAATTGTATTTGTGTTTGTCTTTTTTTGCAGGTTTGGATGGCAAACTCGTGTCCGATATTGTGCTTTGTGCCATGGTGTGGAGGCATTTTGGCCAGATCTGAATGAAGCAGGCCCTGTTCGGGTCTGCGGTTCAAAAAATTGTGGTCTATTAGACCGTTGGTAAGTATTCAGGTAAGTAGCTTTATAGTGGGTAGGTGCTGCCCTCATGTGGCGGCCATATTTCACAAGGGTTAGGGTTAGGGTTAGGGTTAGGTTTGGGGTTTGGGTTAGCGGTTAGAAGAAAGAGAAAAGGGGTTAGGGTTAGGGTTAGGGTTAGGGTTAGTGTAAAAGAATCCGCAGAACCGGGAAAGACCCGGAACATGCGTTGTGCACGGGCCAGCCACTCAGGCCTCATTTTCAGCCTCCCCAACATGACGGTCGACTGATGTCGCCTGTTTAGAATTTCAAAGCTAAAGATTTCGCTTTTGAGTAAGCTGTTGTAAAATCTCTCCATGAGCCCAAACACCCTTAGTAGGGTTGAAATTAAAATCAGGGCCTGGGGGTTACGATTCGGGGTCATTTCTAATTAGATTTCCGACATTATGCGACGCCTGTGAATAAAGTGAGACTTAGGAGTCTTTAACGTGAACGGCCGTGGCTTCAGGGTCATACATGGGCACCGAGTAGGGTCAGGGTAGTGGGAAGGGGGTAGGATTAAAGACAAAGAGGAAAACGGTCCCGGGACAGGGTCCAAGGCAAGGAAAGAGGGGGGTAGGGTAGGTTGGGGGATAGGTGAGGAAGACTCGGTACCCTGCAGACCAAAAAGCTAAAATTAAACGCTAAAGGTTATTTCTAATTAGGTTTCCGACATTGTACGATGCCTGTGGTTAAAGTGAAACTTAGGGTTTGTTAAGGTGAACGCCCCTGGCTTGAAGGTCATACATGAGCACTGAGTAAGGTAAGGGTTGTGGAAAAGGGGTAGGATTAAAGACAAAGAGGGAGACGGTCCCGGGACAGGGTCCAAGGCAAGGAGAGAGGGGGGTAGGGTAGGTTGGGGGATAGGTGAGGAAGACTCAGTACCCTGCAGACCAGAAAGCTAAAGTTAAAAGCCAGAGGACAGAAAACGTTAGGGTTATAGATAATAAGGGTTCTGCTGACCTAGGGTTCTAGAATTTAGATTTTGAATGAATGGTTATGTTTAGGGTTAAGGTTTAGGTCTAGAGTTCAAGACTACTGGTTATGTTTAGCTATAAAGTTCTAAAAACTCAGTTCCTAATTAATGGTTATGATCAGGTTAGAGGTTTAGGCTTATGGTTCGAAACTAGCGGTAGAAGACACTGACGGTTATGTTTAGGGTTCAGGGATAGGAACGGCACAAAATTCTATTTAGGATTAAGGGTGTGAGCTAAGATTAAGATTCCCCTTTTAATCCAACGATATCCTAAATTGTGAGACACGTCATCAGTAGTAAACCATAGAATCATAGGGTGTTTCGGCCTTTTATTACTAGACACCCTCCTCCATGGCGGCCAGCCGTAGGTCGATCAGTCCTCGGCCCGTGTCCCATAGCCAATTGAATAAAATGTTCATTAATATATTTATTTATTTATTAAACTAGGTAAGTAATTATTTTAAAAGTACTATTTAAGATAATAACATCACTAATAATCTTGGAGTTGAACATTATTTAAACTGAGATTATAATATCACCTGAACCATAATACGAGACGCACTATACATATATAAAGAGAGAAAGTGAAACTATATTTAAATAAAGTGAAGACTGGTAGATGACCATGACTCACCTTCTCTGCCAGGGTTCCTTTGTTAACACCGCTAGGTTTCTGGAACCACTTGGACAGAGTGTTGCTCCGGGAAGTGTGTGGAGACCATCTAATCCCAGCGGATGACCCCAAATCAGATCAACAAGCTTCTACTGGGTGGCCTCCTGAGGAAAATTCCTATCAAAATGACAGTAAAAAATCCCCAGCCAAACTAAGCCTTAGTGGAAGGCCAACTCAGCTCCTTGCTCGGGATATTTTTCACACTGATGGTAGATTTTCAAGTTATATTGTATTTCATTCAGTGTGTCACAAACATCACGACGCAAAAAACGGCACGAGTCTATCTTTTGTCGTTTAGGAGTTATTTGTTAAAATATACTCCACATTTAGGCTGCCCATGATGCTTTGGGGCACAATCGGTTATGGGGCGCCACTAAGGTAAAAAAATCTTGTAGGCTGAACGCCACTAGGGTCAAAATTTTATAATTTAACTAAAATGTCTAATAATTGTTTCTAATTTAATGTTAAGGACACATTTGCAGCCTAAACATTTTGTATTAGGGTGAAGCACAGTTGCAATCCACCTCATTAATCTAAAACAGTGATCTTTGACCTATTTAATAATTGTGAATTAGATTTTATATTTACTTTAGTCTAAAGTCTAATATTCCTACAACGCATGAAGTAAAAAAATCAGATTGCGGATCGCTGTTAAAGTAAAGGTTTAATGTTTTGAATTAAAATATCTAATAAACGTCACTAATTTGGGCTCAGGCCAAAGTTTCAGCCCAAACATTTTATATCAGGGTAAATTACAGTTGCCATCACCCTCGTTTGCCTAATCAGCGATGTTTGACCTATTTAGTAAATAAATTACAAAAAATATTGAGATTACGTTAAGGCCTAGTGACCTACGACGCATGTTAAATGGGTTAGGGTTAGGGTTAGGGTTAGGGTTAGGGTTAGGTTAGGGGAAATTGGCCGAGGCCCCGAGCAAGTCCAAGTCCGAGGCAAGGAGTAGCGTTAGGGTTGAGTTTGGAAAATAGGGTTTGGGGTAGGACGTAGGGGTTGGGTTTGAGAATTAGGGTTAGAGGTTAAGTTTAGGGGTTGGAGCGGGGTAAAGAGGTTAGGTTTTGAGGTTAGATTTAGGCGTAGGGTTATAGAGGTTAAGTTTAGGGGTTAAGTTTAGGGGTTAGGCTAAGGGGTTAAGTTTAGGTTCCCTGCCCAGACCAGGACCAGTCCAGAACCTGCGTTATGCGCTGGCCTACCCCAGTTTCCATTCACAATCCTTTCCTCTCATTCCCATTCAGTGGTGAGATAACCATGTTATGTTATTGTCCTCTTTTGTTCGTTAAGTCCCCATGGATGTCCCGAACTTAATTTGGTGATCCATTCCCTCTCCAATTTTTTCCGAATTGTGTGTGTCCATGATTTATTGTGCTGAAGTCCCATGACTTTCAGAGAAGCAATCCCATGTTGGATAAAGTGCTGAACTATTAATGTATGTGTTTCTTTTTTATTTTTAACATTGTATCTGTGTTGTGCCATTCTGGTCGATAAGGTGTTGCTGGTTTCCCCAATGTATTGTAGATCACATTTTGTACAGTAAATTAAATATATACAGTTGCAGATATTGTGTTTTAGTGTGGGCCAGATGCTGAAAATGGCTTTGGTTTGTGGGTTTGCAATCCAACGTTTGGGCTTGAATTCGCTGAACGGGGTGAGTATTCTTTTATTTAGGAGTAATGTGGGTAGTTTGCTGTGCACTAATATGTCTTTCAAATTTTTGTTCTTCCGGTATGCTGAGATGATTTTATGGTTATCTAGTATTTGGGAATTGGTCAAATGAGTGTTAAAGTTATCTTTGATCTTTTTGTTTAGCGCTACACTTCCTTTTGAGAAGGTTGTTATTAACGGAATGATTCCCTTATTGGTTTCCTGCCTTTTGGTGCGAAATGTCTTTAAACAGTTCCTGAGAAAGGAACGGGAATATTCCCTTTCTCTGAGCGCCTGGAAGAGAATCTTGGTTGCATTCCAGAATTCTTCTCTCTGAGTGCAGATTCTATAAAATCTTTGTAACTGAGATTTGACGATGCCCCTAAATGTGTGTTTGGGGTGATAGCTGGATTTAAATAACAATGCGTGTGTGTCTGTACTTTTAAAAAAAACTTTTATGTCCAATTGTTGAGAGTCCTTGAAATTTGGTCCTTTGTAGGTTATGGTATCCAGGAAATTGACCTCTGTCTCATGTAGGGTGTATTTAATTTTAATGGATTCATGAAATGAATTAAGATGGTGGGCAAACTTCTGGAATTCCTCTTTTGTTTGGGTCCAGACTTCCCAGATATCATCCAGGAATCTATAATAGTGGAGAGGTTTAATTTGATAGGCCGCCAATGCTGCTTCCTCCCACTGTGCCATAAAAATATTTGCATAAGAAGGGGCAAATTTCTTTCCCATGGCTGTGCCCTTTATTTGAAGATAATATTTTGAGTCGAATTCGAAATCATTTTTATTAAGATTAATGTCCAATAGTTTTATTAGAGCTCCATTTGGCCTATTTTTGTCTGGGTATCTCACAAACCAATCTTGGACTGCTCTAAGTCCAGATGGTGTGTCAATGTTTGTGTAGAGGCTGTCTACATCCATAGTAAATAGGAGGCAGTCAGAAGGAAGTTTTATGTTCTTGATTTTATCTATAAAGTCATAAGTGTCTTTGACATAACTAGGATGTCTGATGCTAATGGGATTTAGAAAATGCTCAATGTATTCTGCAGTGGCATGGCTTTCACTGCCGCAGTCCGAGACGATTGGGCGGCCTGGTGGCATCTCATGAGGAATACTCCATGATTGTGGTTCTTTGTGTATTTTGGGTAGAAGATAGAAATATCTGGGGCGTGGGTTGTCAGGACCCATTAGGTAAGTTTCCTGTTTCTTATTTATGTAGCCCTGTTCTTTTAGTTCAGAGAGAATGTTTTTTATTTCCGGAATTGTGTTTAGAAAAATTGGTTGGTGAAGTTTTTTGTAATATTGTGTCTGGTTTAATTGTCGTTCAGCTTCTATTATATATGCTTCTCTGTCCATGATCACAACTGCACTTCCTTTATCCGCTGGTTTGATAACAATATTTTTGTTCTGGCGTAGATGGCGCAGAGCACGGTTTTCCTCCTTGTCAAGGTTTTGTGTTTCTCTAAAATTCCAGGGTAATCTTTTGACTGCATATTTGTCAGCTCTAATTGCTTTCCTGATTGCATTAGGAACCTGGGAGAGTTTGGGGGTCCATTCGGACTTAAATGTGAAGGGAAGAGGTTCGGTGTCTGAAGAAAGTCGTCAGTAACAGTTTCCTGTGGTATTGTTGGACATCAAAGGTAAGTTGCTTTTTTGTGTCTTGGTTTGTGTTTGGTGTGGGGATAAATGTTAAGCCCTTATTGAGTAGTTGCAATTGACTGTCTGTGGGTACGAAGTGTTTGGAAAGGTTGACCACTCCTGTACCTTTTTCTAATCCCTGTTTCGGGTTTAAAGGGCTGGGTAGTTTAATTGTTCTGTCCAGTGTTGGAGCATTGCTTTCGCACATGTTGGTGTCCAGTGAATGCCGTCACTGGTTACTTGGAATTGTGCACTGGGAAGTTTGCGCAGGTAAGGCATATTTTTCTGCACATGGTCATTGATTCCCTCTAATATGGCCTGTTCCTGTTTGTTTAGGGTTTCTGAAAAATTTATTAGGGGGATTCTGATCAGGGCTCCGGGGAATTTTTCTCTTGCTGCTCTCAGGGCCCCCTGTATTTGTTTAATGGCGGTTTCTTTAAGTTTTTGGTTACGGTGATTGATACCAAAGGCTAAGATTACCGTTTCAACTTTAGTCTGAACATGCGCTTTGTTAATTAGAGTCTCTGCGTGGTTGAATGTTGCCCCTGGGTAACTGTGGATCTGAATGTTTTCAAAATGATGTTCTGTAATTCTGGCCAGGTTGGAGTCTCCCAATATGCACCACTTTTTTTGGATCTCAAGTCCCCATACAACCATCTTTCTGTTTGTGGGTAAGTGTTTCACTGGTTTAAATGTCTTAGGTTCTTTGTTGTGTGGATTGTTGGGTTCATTGCTTTGGTTGGTCTGGGGTTCCGGTGAAAGGGTACATTCTGAATCAATGTTTAGGATGGAGCTTATGGAGTGCGCTGGTGATGGGATATCAACTTGTACTGTTGGTTCAACGGGTGAGGATGGAGGATTTGGATGGGGAATTTCATTTGCAGCAGGCTTGTAATTTTCAATGTGAACCTCCACTGCTGGGGGAGAAATGTTGGATTTATCTGCCCGTGGCTCATTGGTAAGCGATGGGGAAACTGTGTCCTGCGTCTCAGGATAAGGTTGAATGTCTGTGAGTTTGGGATGGTCTGTCGTGTGCATGACTGCCGAATTATCCTGTATTGGATCCTGTTCAGAGGTCCCCTGGTTCCTGTTGGATTTTTTTGGGGGTCTTTGTGGTAATGCTGGAGGAACTTTTCTCCGGGTAGGCTTTGGTGAGGAATGGCCCGTACTCCGTTCTAAGGGCGGGAATTCTTCTTCCTGTGGGAGTCTTTCCTTTTCTGGTGTTTTCTCCACTACCTCAACATCTGTCCTAGCCGCTGGTCTATCGGCGAAGGCCTGTAGGAGAGCTTGTAGTCTTTTGACAGGTTCCTCTGTGCATTTCTTTGTGTATCTCCTTCGATACCATTTTACTGCTGTGTCAAACGCATCGCTCCAATTTTCTATCATTATTTCCAGTAGTGTCTCACTCTCCTGATCTATGTGTGTTTCATAATGGCCTTGTAGGATCAAGCGTGTAGTGTAAGCCCAGTTTTTTGCGTTCCCTTCTAGGAGTGATTTTGTTTGGGGTGTATTATTGGCAGGTTTCACAATCTCTGTTAGAAAACGTGTCAATTTTGAGAAGGGGCGAGGTTCAGAATCTGAGTCTGATGAAATCCTTTCCAAGTGATGATATGAGCGTAGGATCTCAAATAATTTTTTCACTAAGGTTCTAAATTTTTCATTTTCGGGGTCTTTGTGATTGTGAGCAACTTCTGTGTCTACATGATCCATTTCCCTCTGTTTATTTGTCAGTGTGTCCCTCTTTTTGTTAGTTGGTCTGAAATTGTGTGGAATTGTTCTATTGTTTGTAACAGTGGAATATCTGGAATCATTTGCCCGGAATGTAGGGACATCATATGTGTTGTACCGAATGTGTCGGGATTGACGTTCCCCAGACTTCCAGGGTTGTTCAGTGTAAATGCTCCTCGTAGAAATGTAGCTTTGTCTGTTTCCTTTTCTAGGAAAACTGACAGGTTCTCTACTGAGGTTTCGGAAGGAGGAGTAATTTTCTGTCCTTTGGTAAGTATGCCATGGCTGGCTTACTTGGGTTTTCAAAAAATTGTGTTTATTGTTCCTACTTTGAGGAAACTGACTTGGTATGTTATCCATAAATCTTTGCTGGTATGATCTATGGTGACCATCGGTCTTGTAGACTTTAGTTGATTCAGGCCAATTATGCCTGTTGGATCTTGGATTGTATTTGTAATATTCCCAAGACTGGGGGTGTTTTCTCCCCTGTCTGTAGTGTGGTAAACCATGGTAAAACATTATGTTGGTTGGCAAGTCCGTTGCAACGTTTCGGTTTGTGTAAACCTTCATCAGGCACTGACTTGCCACTAGAAAAAATTGATACAGGAATCTTCAAAAACCTCTGAATTGAGGGTGTTATTGATTCCTTTTAGTTTAAATATTTTGAATCAAAACAAAGGAAAAAAAACTGGAAGAAGTTGTTTTTTTGAATGTAAACAAGTAAAGTTTTTTTTGAACGTAAGCAATGTAAAGTGTAAGAAAAATGGAAAAAATGTTTTTTATATATATATATGTGAAAGATCTCTGAGTAAGTAGTGGGTTTGACTATCTCTGGATGTTTCTCCTAACAGCTCTGTCTCACAAGTGAATGAGATGGCTGCAGCTCCAGTTCTAAACTGGTGAGGCTCCTCCTCCTTTTTTTTTTTTTTTTTTGAAAATGCTGTTCTTTGAGCAGGAGGAAAATAATGTGAAAAAGGTTGAAGATTTAAAATAAAAGGTTCTATTTATTTATTTATTTATTTATTTATTTATTTATTTTATTTTTTTAAATTGTGGAATGTCAGGTACATTTTCTTTTTAAATTTGATATGAATTATAGGTGGATTTTTATTATATATTTATTTATTTAATCAATTTAAAATGTAATTTTTTAATTCTTTCATTGTTTATTTATATTTTGAGGATTCCTTGAAGAGGATGAAGAAGTCCAAATTAGTTGATTCAGGTTTTAGATGTGCTTGTCCGATAAAATCCCAGAGGTGAGTGGTTCAGGTAAGTATTTTTAATCTTGTCTATTTTTTTTGTGTGTATGTTTTGATGTATTTTCAGGTTTCCATTGAGAGGATGAAGAACTCAGGATTGGTTGATCCATATTCCAGATGAATTTTGTCCAATAAAATGTGTGGTTTTTTTTTTTTTTTTCGGAAAAATCCTTTTGGTGGTTATTGTTGTGTCTTTTTGGTTTTAGTGAAATAATTAAGAGCTCCAGATTAGGTGAGACATGTTCCAGATGTGCTCGTCCAATGAGGTCCCATAAGGTGAGTGATCCAGGTAAGTATTTTTTTTTTTTTGTGTTTGTTTATCATTTATTGATTTATTTAGAATGTTTTTCTGTTTTCAGGAACTGTGGGGATGGCAGTGAATAGAGAAACTTAGGGTGGCACTGGCTGGGATAGGTTAGGGGAAATTGGCCGAGGCCCCGAGCAAGTCCAAGTCCGAGGCAAGGAGTAGCGTTAGGGTTGAGTTTGGAAAATAGGGTTTGGGGTAGGACGTAGGGGTTGGGTTTGAGAATTAGGGTTAGAGGTTAAGTTTAGGGGTTGGAGCGGGGTAAAGAGGTTAGGTTTTGAGGTTAGATTTAGGCGTAGGGTTATAGAGGTTAAGTTTAGGGGTTAAGTTTAGGGGTTAGGCTAAGGGGTTAGGGTTAGGGTTAGGGTTAGGGTTAGGGGTTAGGGTTAGGGTTAGGGTTAGGGTTAGGGTTGGGGTTAGGGTTAGGGTTAGGTTAGGGGAAATATCATGTAAAATAGAGCGTTTGCTCCTTAAAGCACTGGCACACCATGTTTCTGTTTTAGAACAAATTAAAAAACAAAATAGGAGATCCTTTAAAATAAAACGAGTTATTTTAAAACAACCATATAAAATATACTTTAAAATGTAAAATTATAAAAGAATGTAAAAAAGAACTAAATAAAATCAAATAACTAGATAATTAAAAAAAGAAGAGTAATGAAAGACTCCTCTCAAAAAAAGAAAGTAATGAAAAAGGAAAAAAAGAAAATCTGTCCCCTGTAGAAATTTATAAAAGAAGTTAAAAAAGATCTACACCCCATTAATTAATATTAAAAGAAGGGACGCCAATCTCAAGACTCCCCGTGTTGGAATCCTGTTTTATTTGAAGAATCATAGTGTTTCCAAAGAGACTTTCTGAAGAGGCCTGGAGGAGAAGGTTAAAATAGATAAAATATATTTTATTTAAAAAGAATTTCTATTTTCCCTTCATAAAGTAAGGGAGTGCAATATAAAAGGATGGACTTGAGACAGCAAGTAGGGATAAGGATTAGGGTTAAGAAAGGTTAGGGTTAGGAAAGGTTAGGGTTAGGAATTGGTCAAGGTCAGGGTAGGTTAAATTTAAGAGTAAGAGGGTTGAATTTATAATTAGGGTTATGGTTAGGGTTCGGGTTCTGGTTAGGGTTATGATTAGGGTAAAGCACTAGGGGTTATGGTTAGGGTTAGGGTTAGGGTTATGGTTAGGGTTAGGGCAGGTAACCTGGATAAGTTTAGGGTTAGGGTTAGGGTTATGGTTAGGGTTAGGTCAGGGAAGCTGGATAAGGTTAATTAAAAATCTATATGAATATAATTAAACTTTCAGCAGTAATAAATCTATATTGTTTTAAATTTATTATGTTCATTATTTTGTGAAACGGAGAAAAAAAAAAAAAAAAAACCATGTAATAATAATACAAAATAAAAAATAATAATTAAGGAAAAAAAAAACTGAATTAAATTAAAAATTTTTATATATTTATTTTAAAAGAGGAAAAGAGAAGAAAAATGTGAATATATAAGTGCTTCAACAATTAAGTGCTCCAAAAAAGTGCAACGCGACTCAAAAAACCACAATCTTGTGTGTCCTGTACAAGTAAAATTTCCACACCAAACATGCATCAAAGTGAATGACAAGAAACCTACAAGAGGTCATTATAGAAGGAATATAAGTGCTATGAGAATAAATATTCACTATTAAATGTGTAATCATTAAGTGCTATATGTGTCCACTCTCAATCCAACAATCCTAAAGTGCCTGTGTTGAATAGAAATCACTCTCCACACGTGTAAAGAAAAAAAACCAAAACCACTATATACATAAGTGTGCATAAAGATACAAATTTATAGTAAATATTCTTTTATTTAAAAAGAAATATAGAGTATTTAGAAACTTTGAAACTTTCGAATAAATACAATTTCCAATCAAAAAATAAAATAAATTAAATAGGCGTAAATAAATAAATAAATAAAATAAAATAAAATGAAATAAAGACCCGGTATTCTGTTCAAAAGTATTCAAACCTACCTCATATCCATTGTGTTGTGTTTGTTATGTGGTGTATTAAATCAATGCACACACACAGAGGAAAAGTTTTTAATTTTCAACTCAAGTAAGATGTGTTGGCCAGATGTGAATATGAGTATGAACCATGACTAAGGAAAATAAATAAATAAATAAACAAACAAACAAATAAACACATAAATAAATACGGGAGAAGGGGGAAAGAAGTAACCTTACTGCCTATGGAAAGGTCTAAAAAGATCTGATAAAAAACCTTATATCCCTCTTCAAATTTTCCCACTTAAAACAATTGTTGTTGAAACCATCAAACCTCATCCCGTCTCATGTTAAAGCCCATCGGATGTTCGGTTCCAAGTTTTCTAATCCAAACAGCCTCCCTTCTCCTCCTTTGGTAAGTCTCCCACCCTAAATTAGCTTCCAACCCCGAGATCCTGAGATTGTGTACCCCAACTGATTTAAAATGTGTGGCAAGATACGTATTGAATGTAGTTTTTTGAAATGTGTACAAGTGTTGTTTTAACCTCTTCTCAATGCTGTGTTTGGTCTCACCAACGTATTGTTTTTTACAATGTGTACATGTGATGACATACACTACATTTGTTGTTTTACTATTTGTCATGTCTGCCGTGGGATATTGTTTGCTTCCTGTCCCTAACTGGCTGAATGGTTGAAAAAATGTCTCTGCAGTGTGTTGTGTGTTCCGCCGTGTTATTGTTAAATCTGCCCTAACCAGGAGGTCACGAATGTTTTTGTTTCTCCGGTAGGCTGACAGAATCTTGAATGGTTGAAGTGTTGTGTATGTTTGTTGTGTTTTAAGAAATACTTTTTTTAACTGCTTATTGAGAGTTTTCGAAGTTTGTGAGTAAGTTGTAACGATGGGGATGACATCCTTGTTGTCTGGCACACATGAAGTTGTGTTGTACCGTAAATCTCTAAGTGTGTTAGATTTGATGGACCGCAGTGCTCTCTTGGAGTAACCTCGTTCTCTAAGAGATCCAAACAGAACTTGGATAGCTTCATGGACATGTCGTTCAAATGAGCAAATCCTGTAAAATCTGATAATTTGTGATTTGACGATACCTTTGAAAGTGTGTTTAGGATGAAAACTAGTTTTATGGAGTAATGCATGGGAATCTGTAGGTTTAAAATAAACTTTTGTGTGCAATGTCTTTGAGTTATTTATTGTGGGCATAGTGAAAACTGTGGTATCTAGAAAATTGATGCTTGAAGGATGAATGGTAGCTTTCACCTTAATATGTTCATGATGTGAATTAGCTAAATGAATAAAGGTGTCAAACTGTTGTTTGTCATGTTGCCAGACCCCAAAGATGTCATCCAGAAACCGAACATAAATAACAGGTAAGCAAGGGCACTTTTGAAACAACGTCTCCTCCCATTCGGCCATATAGATGTTGGCGTAGGCTGGAGCGAATTTTTTGCCCATGGCCGTTCCCTGCACCTGTAAATAGGTCTTGGAATTAAAAGTGAAATCATTTCTGGTTAGGGTTAGGGTTAGGGTTAGGGTTAGGGTTAGGTTTTGGGGTTTGGGTTAGCGGTTAGAAGTTAGGGTAAGGAGAAGAGTGGTTAAGTCTTAGGGTTGAAGAAGAAGAGGGGTTAAGTTTTTAGGGTTGAAGAAAAAGAGGGGTTAAAATTTTAGGGGTGACAAGATAAAGGGTTATGGTTAGGGTTAGGAAGGAAGATAGGGGATAAAGGTAGAAGATAGAAGTAACACGCTAACCAAAGATGCACAGGCCATCTATGCTGCTGACTGTCAGATTTTGACTTTACTTAAGGTTTAGGGGGGGATTTTATAGTAATTAATTTCTTGATAAATTTTTCTTTGTTTTCTCCTGCAGGTTCCAGGTATGACGTGTTTCCCGGAGAGGTCTGACCAGGTGAGTATGGGTTTGTTATTCTATTTAAGGTGCCGTGTAGGCTTTATGTCTTCCTATCCGTCTGTGTGACACGGATTTATATGTTTTTGGAAAGGTAAGTAGCCGATTAGTCATTTTTCTGTTGGTATTCACATTGATATGTGTATGTGGCCTTTTCTTCTGTAGGCCCTGTTCTTCCTCCTCTACCCAATTGGTGTTTTGCTCCTCTCTAACACTTTGGTTGGAATGTGTGAGAGGTATGTGTTGTTCTTTTTGGGTGGAAGGGAAATCAGAGGCACTGTCAGTGTAGCTGTCTGAATCCCCATCTCTGACCGAGGATGTAGCTGGGGACCCCACAGTGAATGGATCTGTCATAGTGGATGTAGTTTTTTTGTGTGTTTGTGTTTTTGACTGGGGGAGATTTTTTGGAATGGGTGGTGTACTGATCTCAGGGTGTATGTAGGCCTGTCCTGTTGTGTGTGTAGCCTCCGTGTTTTCTGGGGGTGGAGGAGAAGTGGGGAGGACACTGTGTGTGTTTGTTACTTCCTCCACTTCACTGTGTATGGTTGCTACTTCTTCCTCTTCAGCAGAGGATAGACAGGACAAGCACACTTCTTTTATTTGTTTGTGACACTCTTGTATTGTTTGTTCTGTGAATCTTTTGCCAAATCTGCGTTTGGCCCATAGGATGGCAGTGTCGGAACATTGCTCCCAGTCAGTGTAAGAGTAATCCTCCAGGTTGCCCAATTGCTCAATCAGTGCCTCGTGATAGTGTTGTTTGAGGATGAGCATGGTAGTGTAGGCCCAGTTTCGGGCATTACCATCTATAAGGGCCCGTACTACAGAATGTGACATGGACGGTCTGATAACCTCTGACAGATATTGTTCAATTCGGTTTATTGTAGGAGGCTGTCCCTGATTTATATTGTTGGCATGATGTATCACTTTGATGATGCTGAACATGATGACTGTTTTAGTAATGAAATAGGGTTCCTCTGAGTGTTTGGGTTTTGTGTTCTCCTCCTGAATTGTATTTGTGTTTGTCTTTTTTTGCAGGTTTGGATGGCAAGCTCGTGTCTGGTATCGTGCTTTGTGCCATGGTGTGAAGGCATTTTGGCCAGATCTGAATGAAGCAGGCCCTGTACTGGTCTGCGGTTCAAAAAATTGTGGTCTATTAGACCGTTGGTAAGTATTCTGGTAAGTGTCTTCATAGTGGGTAGGTGCTGCCCTCATGTGGCGGCCATATTTCACAGCATCTGCATATGAGCAGAATGTCTCTTGCTGTGTATGATATGCTCTGCTGTGTTCTGGATGGGCCCTAGGTCTGTTAGGGGCCTGAGTGGGACGCCTGCGTCTGTGTGTCACCACTGTCCAACCATCATTATCAAGCAGAACCATGTTTGTTTGATTTTGTAGGTCAAATACTCAAGTATTGTTTGAATGAAGAAATTGTTATTTTTTGAAATTTTTTTGAAAAATGCACTTTGAACAAGCCGTTGCAACGTTTCGATTCTTTTAGAATCTTCTTCAGGCTGGCTTGTTCTAAAATATTTATATGAAATTGTCTGAAAAGAGCTTAGAAAGCAACAGGGTTTAAGGTTTTGTCTCTGTGTGTCTCTCTGTGTGTGTGTGAATGCTGTCTGAATGGCTGCACTTTCAGCTGTCCCTTTTCAAATCTTAGGGGCGGGACTAAGTTTGAGCTGGCCAATCAGAAAAATAGCTCTCTGTACCACTGTTCTGCTTTGTGGATTTTGTGTTAAACAATAAAATAAAGAATTTGAATTATAAATTGTGGACTCTTCTTTCAATTTTCTAGAGTTTTCTTCTTTTATAATAAATTCTGTGGGTTATGAAGATATTTTTAAATTTTCAGAAAATTGTTTAGGAATATATATGATGTTTTTATCCAACGTGTATGAAAAATAATAATTAGTAATTTTTTAGAGGGTTTCTCCAGAGA
>QNUK01001813.1:0-27255 GCA_013621035.1 Clarias magur | reverse complement strand
GTTTATAGTATTTATAATACTCACGTTTATAGTATTTATAATACTCACGTTTATAGTATTTATAATACTCACTTTTATAGTATTTATAATACTCACGTTTATAGTATTTATAATACTCACTTTTATAGTATTTATAATACTCACGTTTATAGTATTTATAATACTCAGGTTTATAGTATTTATAATAGCCACGTTTATAGTATTTATAATACTCACGTTTATAGTATTTATAATACTCAGGTTTATAGTATTTATAATACTCAGGTTTATAGTATTTATAATACTCACGTTTATAGTATTTATAATAGTCACGTTTATAGTATTTATAATACTCACGTTTATAGTATTTATAATAGTCACGTTTATAGTATTTATAATAGCCACGTTTATAGTATTTATAATACTCACGTTTATAGTATTTATAATACTCAGGTTTATAGTATTTATAATACTCAGGTTTATAGTATTTATAATACTCACGTTTATAGTATTTATAATAGTCACGTTTATAGTATTTATAATACTCACGTTTATAGTATTTATAATAGTCACGTTTATAGTATTTATAATACTCAGGTTTTGCGGGAAAATTCATTTAAATGATTAAAATGATTTGCATAGTAAATATCTCACAGAAAAACAGCTTGGCAATGTTTGTGGTTTCCACAAAAGAAGCACAGCATAAGGCGGTTCATGTTGCCGAGGGTGTTCGCTGAACTGAGCGGAAAAAGGGAAGCACAATCCACAGAAATCATAAAAAAAAAGACATCTGCGAAGCGGTGTAACACGCATGCAACTAAAATATTGTATTTCTTTAAAAAAATCCTAGTAACAATAACTAATTTACCAACATCAGTATTTGTTGTGATGATGGTTGTGACGTCATTAGTCTCAGGTTGTGCAGTTTTTAAGGAGTTTTACTGAGCATCCTGCAGAGCCACACACACGGTTCTCCTGAGGACTTTAACTGGTGTGAACCTGCTGTGATTCATGACATGCACAACTTCACAGCTTCTACTTGATTTTTGTGTTAAGAGCGGTTGTTCATCTTGTGGTCGATCACTGATGTTTGAAAATCAGAGATGTATTTGTACTGACTAAGTAATAAAGTACTTAAATTAAAAACAACCCCATGTGAAAGTTTGCACTAAAACACAGGGCTCCTAAGACTTTCGCTCTGTAGTGACGTGGTGATGTGACTGGTTGCGTTACACCTCTGTTGGAGCTTCTGCTTTTGGCAGTGCTCCTTCAGCAGTCACTCCTGTGAACACCCCGCCACGGTAAGGAGCTCTCTTTAAATTATGCAGCTAAATAAATGATAGCAAAATGACATAATTAAATAAGTAAATCTCTGATTTCTTTCTATGCCTATTAATACTATTTCTATGAAACCAGGCTAACACATAGACTAGTTCATTTCTTGGTCTGTGGTTTGGTTTGTTCGGTTATAGCTGACAACTGGGAGTTGCTAAAAAGTAGCACTCCATTCTGTTAGCACTTGTGTAATCAAATGTATAGTTTAAACCTTGCGTGGTTTTCATATTTCTGTTACCGAGCCAGTGATTAGGGTCTGGTGGACCCGCTGCATTTTCTAGTTTTTAATTCATCACAATCAATCGATTTTATGTTAAAATACTCAACGGATTACTTCACCCTGATTGCAAGCAATATACACAGGATATATGGATAATATTTGCCCTTTACCTTTGTGAGATCACATTTATGAATTAAAGTGCTCCTCGTTTTCTTTTCTTTTGTAATAATAATGTAATAAAAAAGATCAAAGATCAATATGAGTGAAAAAAAAAATCAACAGATTTACAAATTAAGCAACTATTATTAGGTTTACAGAACACAAGCTGAACCACACACACACTTACGGCAGCCACAGACAGGAAGTGGACATTGTGAAGGTGTTTTTAATTGTGGACTATCTTTACGTGCATGATTAGTGTTTCGGTTGTACATTTCCTCAACAAATATGCACTTAAATCAAGTACAGTAACAACTGCAGCCTGATTTCAGTGAGGCCCAAACCAGCATGTTTAACACATCGTTTTCATATAATTTTTCTTACATACAAACAAGTTCTGTTTTTTTTTTACTAAATAGAAATCTGTCATACAAGGGTGTAGGCTGATAAAAGTAAAAGTAGTGGACTCCAAAAAATGATTTGGCCTTGTTTAGCTTTTAAAAAATATTATTCCTTTTCTACCATTATTTACAGTTATTTAATTTTTTTATGACTTATTTTGAATAATTTTACTTGAGTAGAAATTTTATCCTGAGGAGGTAATTATTATGTGATGTGTGTGTGTGTGTGTGTGTGTGTGTGTGTGTGTGTGTGTGTGTTTCATTTCAGATGATTGGTCAGATAAAGAAGCCTCTAACATCTTTGTTTTTCCCTGATTTGAAAGTAAATATTTCAGCCTTTAACAGAAGTGATGTGTGCGCACCAGTGTTTCACAACTTTAAAGGAAAACTGATTATTCATTATTTATTCCACAATAAAGGTTAGTGTGCGTTTTGGATCTGTTGGTGTTCGTGTGTAGCGCTGCTCATCTCCACCACAATGTGACCTCAGTCAAGTCGAGTCAAGTCAAGTCAAGCAGGCTTTTATTGTCATTTCAGCCATATACAGTATATATATATATATATATATATATATATATATCTATATATATATATATATATATATATACACTTCAATTACACATAAAATGACATCTCAGACAAAAGTGCCCAACCCTATGGCAACATAAATGAACAGAAACTAACTTCAGTTCTTTTAATTTGACTGTCTAAGACAAGTACATATAGAAGACAACATAAAGTGCGTGTAATCTGTGTGTGAATGTAACATTGTATATTATATTCTCTTCTGCTATATTATATTATATTATATTACACTGTAATAGTTGATTGAGGTAGTGCAAGTTAATGGCATGATGGATAAAAACAGCAAACATTTCTTGTAAGTAGCAGCAGAGGTGAGAAAGAGTCCTTGTGCAAAGAAAAATTTGTCCCCACCCCCCCAAAAAAAAAAAAAAAAAAATTTCAGGTTGGAGTTGAAATTTGATGGTTGTAGATCAGTGTGTATGCGTGTGTGTGTTAATCCGTCCAGTCCCATTTTTATAGAGGTGAATGTTTATCCTTTGATCTTTCTGTCTTTCTATTCTACCTTCCTTTCTCACGTCATATAAAGTGTGTATGGTTGTGTATGTGAGAAATAAAATTTAATGTAAATTTGAGTGATAAATACAACATTCCTTCTCTTCACATATAGTGATGAATATGAAGAACACCAGCAGGGAAACATTCGGATCTCAGACTTGGGTAAGTTGTATACTACAGTGTAGGATAGACTTTAGTAAAGGGTTATTAAAGTTAAACTCCGTATACGGAAGTGATATTGATCAGTGCTGTACAGGATGCTGTGGTCTGGAACATGAGAGAATTGTAGTTTCTTTTTCCTCCTTTAATTTTATCAGTTGGGAAAGATCCTGCTGGTTAAAGGTTGTGTCACTAAATGAGCGTTTCTCCTGTAATTAATGTTTTTCCTGTTCTGTTTCTCTATTTTACAGATGAAGACGTGTTTACCATCTATTGAACCCGCGTCTGAGTGGAGAATTGACATTTCTGCGTTTGATGGAAGCTCTGTATTTGCTCCAGTTATTTACAAAAGCACAGGAACGCTGATTATCAACTGTTCCAGCGAGAATGACGGTAAGTTTTAGGGATGGGAGACATGATGCTCCTGACTGTTCAATACATTTACGTATAATGGATGTAGTTCCTGACTGCTTAATGCCACACTTTGATCATTACACCATGCTTTATTCTTTCAAAACTAGGCAAAGTTAGAACATTTGCATAAAACAGCAGAATACAGGTTCTATTTTGTTTAAGGGTCAGTAAAATACCTGGAGAACATCATCTGCAAAAAGCACCGATGCAATCCGTAGCCACCAATCTGGGCCCTCTCGTCCATGGCTGCTCTTTGATATCCTGTCCATGAAAATCACAAACAGGATTAATGACAGAGCTCAGGCCTGACAGAGGCCCACACACACACCGGAAACCCGAACACAGCTCTCACTTGTGATGTAGGAGGATCTGATGGCCCTGACCGGTGACCTCCTCACCCCGGAGTACATCCCTCATAAAATCCAGGGGGACGCGATCATACGCCATTTCCAAATCAAATTTAATGCAATAATAATTATTTTCATTATGCAGTTTAAATGTAACCGTAAACATTTTAAAGGTAAAATATGATCATTTTAATGGGAAAACTTTTCCGGGATCAATAATAATTTTTAACAGTGTACAAATTACCAAAGGTGGCAGTAAACCTGAATGATCAATACAATATTCCTTCTCTTTGTATGTAGTGGTGATGGATAAGAAGAACCTCAGCAGTGAAACTAATGAAGCTCAGGTAAGATTTATACTACAATCTAACACACTTCAGTAGAGTGTACATGCCAATGAATCTGCTCACTAAAGTCAATTTCTGAATACAACTGGACAGATATTGAGCCGAACATCAACTAGTAACAGATCAGTTCAGGACATAATGAGATACTGTATTCTAGCGCATGAGAGAATCTCTTTATATCAGACTATCAGCATACTGTAGAGCCTTGTGGAGGATTTTCTGACCTGGTGCAGATTTTCTGACCTCCGGCTGAACACCTCTAAGATAGACTTTCGTAGGACTGGGTCCACACTACCACACGTCACACCTGAGGGCGCTAATGTCGAGGTGCTGAGGACATATAACTATCCAGGGCTACTGCTGGAAACACAGAGCACCTGTACAAAGTCTTCGATGTTTCTCCTGAGGAAACTCAGGAGAAACATGTTCAAGATGTTCAAAAGATGTTCAAGATGGCGCCGGTGAGGTCGGCTGCCGTCACGACTGCTCCGACCGACTTTACTTTGTTTTCGTCTTTTTATTTAATTTCTAGTAACTTTAATCCGGCCAATTCATCACAATTGAGTGCATTAGGTACGACAGAGATACTCTTATTTCTATTGGTCTACAATGTACTCACAATTCGACGTTTTTAACTCCGGATCAGAGCTGGCCGAGTGAGATCCTGAGGGTAAACAAAGGACGCGACGCGAAGCGGCGGCCCCGAGGAAAACGAGCCGGCGTCAGGAACAGGCTGAGAGCCCGTGCACACCGCACACCTCTGCCTAGTATCCTGCTCGCCAACGTCCAGTCTCTGGAGAACAAGCTTGATGACCTCAGGGCCAGGATAAAGTTCCAGAGAGACATTCGGGACTGCAATCTTCTCTGCTTCACCGAGACATGGCTGAACCCAGCGGTGCCGGACCACGCCATCCAGCCGGCCGAGTTCTTCTCGTTTCACCGCATGGACAGGACAAGGGACTCGGGGAAGACAAGGGGAGGCGGCGTGTGTTTAATGGTGAACAGCGGCTGGTGCAACAGCGCGAGCGTTGTTCCTCTCGCACGCTCCTGCACACCCAACCTGGAACTATTGACCATCAAGTGTCGTCCTTTTTATCTTCCTCGGGAGTTTACATCGGTCATAATCAGCGCCGTTTATATTCCGCCACAAGCGGACACCGACACTGCCTTATGCGAGCTGCATGAGGCACTCACACAGCACCAAACACAGCACCGGGACGCTGCGCTTATTGTGGCGGGGGACTTTAACAGTGCCAACCTCAAACGCGCAGCGCCGAACTTTTATCAGCACATCACCTGCCCAACCAGGGGTGAAAGGACACTGGACCATTGTTATACAACAGTCAAGGACGGCTACAAGGCACAATCTCGTCCATCGTTTGGGAAATCCGACCATGCCGCCATCTTCCTCATGCCAAAATATAAACAAAGGCTTAAACAAGAACTTCCGGTTCAGAGGGAGGTCGCGCGCTGGACGGACCAATCGGTGGCCACGCTTCAGGACGCACTCGATGACGCAGACTGGGACATGTTCCGGAACAGCTCCGATGACGTCAGCATGTTTACGGAAGCGGTCGTGGGATTCGTCGGGAAACTAGCGGATGATACCGTGCAGAAAACGACCATCAGAGCGTTTCCCAATCAGAAGCCGTGGGTGGATAAAACCATCCGCGACGCTCTGAGATCTCGCGCCGCTGCCTACAACGCGGGACTTGCATCAGGGGACATGAACCAGTACAAGGCTGCGTCCTAGAACGTCCGGAAGGCGGTTAAAGAGGCGAAGCAGCGCTACGGAAGGAAACTAGAGTCACAACTCCAACAGAGTGACTCTAGGAGCCTGTGGCAGGGACTAAGGACAATAACGGATTATAAAGCACCAACATCCGGTATGACGAACGCGGACATGACTCTGGCAGACGAGCTGAACACCTTTTATGCTCGCTTCGAGGCTGCAGCTAAAGATGCTAGCATTGCTAATGCTAGCGGCGCTAACAGCTGCAGAGAGGAAGTCACTGCCAGCACCGGAAACGAGTTCATCATCTCCGAGCATGACGTGAGGAGAGCCTTCAGGAGAGTGAACACCAGGAAAGCAGCAGGACCAGATGGCATCTCAGGTCGTCCTCAGAGCCTGCGCAGACCAGCTTGCACCTGTGTTCACAGAGATATTCAACCTCTCCTTATCTCAGTCGGTGATCCCCACATGCTTCAAAGAGTCCATCATTGTTCCTGTTCCGAAGAAACCACATCCTGCTTCCCTCAATGACTATCGACCTGTAGCCCTCACCTCAGGCTGGTCAGAGACTTCATCATCTCTTCACTACCCGACACTCTGGACCCACTACAGTTTGCATACCGCCCGAACCGCTCCACAGATGATGCCATCTCTCATCTCCTCCACACAACACTCACTCACCTAGACACTAGAAGGGGGAATTATGTTAAAATGCTTTTCATCGACTACAGCTCAGCATTTAACACCATAATTCCCTCCACACTCACCACCAAATTGGAGCATCTGGGACTCAGCTCATCTCTGTGTCAGTGGATCTCTAATTTCCTAACTGGGAGACCACAGGCTGTAAGGATGGGTGGACACGTCTCAGCCTCTCTCACTCTCAGCACTGGAGCCCCACAGGGTTGTGTTCTGAGCCCCCTGCTGTACTCTCTGTACACACATGACTGTGCGGCCACTACCAGCTCCACCACCATCATCAAGTTTGCTGACGACACCGTCGTGGTGGGCCTGATCTCTGACAGCGACGAGACGGCCTACTTGAAGGAGATTGGAAATCTGGAGAACTGGTGCCAGAGGAACAACCTTCTTCTAAATGTCAGTAAAACAAAGGAGCTGATAGTGGACTTCAGCACTAAGCAGGAGAGGAACTACCAGACCCCCGTCATCAACGAGAGCCCAGTGGAGAAAGTGGACTGCTTCAAGTACCTCGGTGTTCACATCACGCAGGACCTATCATGGTCCTGTCACATCAACACCGTGGTGAAAAAGGCCAGACAGCGTCTCTACCACCTCAGACGCCTGAGAGACTTCAGACTGCCCTCCAAGGTGCTCAGGAACTTTTACTCCTGCACCATAGAGAGCATCCTGACGGGAAACATCACATCCTGGTTCGGGAACAGCACCATGCAGGACAGACGAGCCTTGCAGAGGGTGGTGCGATCAGCTGAGCGCATCATCCGAACTGAGCTCCCTGACCTGCACTCTGTCTACAGCAAGCGGTGCTGGACCAAGGCCAGGAAGATCATGAAGGACCTCAACCACCCCAGCAATGGACTGTTCTCTCTGCTGCGGTCTGGGAAGCGCTTCCGCTCCCTCAAGGCCAATACAGAGAGACTGAGAAGGAGCTTCTTCCCGCAGGCGATAAGGTCTCTCAATCAAACCAACACAATAGACTAAACACCTTTGCATTTTCTTGCACACACAGAACGGACAATTATGTCAATGCACATTGCACATATATGCACATATGCACATTTTGCACACTTCAAGGACTTCTTTCACACCCCCCTCATCTCATTAAAAAAAAAACTACCTCAAGTTTTTTCACAGACTATAGTCGTAATATATTACATCACATCCCACTTCTGACAAGAGCACATTCTTTCATACTTCAGATTTTATGTATATATATATATTTTGTAACTTTGTTGGAATCTGTTTTATAGGTTCCTTTTGTAAAAATTATTTAAGGTCACGGAGCGGTCGTATAAGCATTTCACTGCATATCGTACTGTGTATGACTGTGTATGTGACAAATAAAATTTGAATTTGAAAATTTGAATTTGAATTTGAAACTGGGCTCTTTTAGTATCTGCATCCTACAGATGTTCTACCAATCAGTGGTGGCCAGTATTGGTTTCTAACACACTCACAGTATATGGGCTACAGTCAGATCATTTAAACTTCTAGCAGTAGAGAAGACAGAACCTCAAATTCAGGGATGCCACTTGACAAGGTCGTCAGGATAGCAGAATCTGTGGGGCTTTAAGTTGGACTCACTTGAACTGGTGATGGAAAGGAGGAACCTGAACAAAATGCTGTCCACCATGTCCAACACCAGTCACACTCTGTATGGAGCTTTTGCTAAGCAGAAAATCTTGTTCAGTGGCAGACTTCTATCACAGAGTGTTCTACTGACAGACTCCGGGAATCCTTAGTTCCCAGGGCTGTACAGCTACGCTGCTTTAACACCTTTATCACTTTTGCACTGTTGTCACTGTCAAAGTCTATAACTTACTGTGCACATATGCACAATGCCGTAAGGAAGTGAAGAATTAATAATGAAGCGTGCTGCGGGTTGAATGTAGTGTTGCTATAAAAAAAAAAAAAAAAAAAAGCTTATCTCCTGGCATTTATGGTTTTCTCTTTTTGAAGATGAAGATGAAGTGTTTAACATCTTTTCATCTCTCTGATCAGAGAAGTTCCATTTCTGCAGTTGATGGAAGTCACGTGTTTGCTCCAGTCTTTCGCAACATCACAGCACCGCTGACCATCAATCATTTCACGAAGAATGAGGGTAAGTTTTTGGGGATGGTGGACATGATACTCCTGACTGTTCAGTACATCTCTATAATACACTAACAGTATGCAGGCTACAATCAGATTACTCAAACCTCTAGCAATAGAGAAATGTTGATCTGAACATAATTGTTTGATGATACTATAATGTTTCCAAAAGATAACATATTTATATATAAGGGGAAAAGGTTCATTTTGTAAACATTTACAAAATGATTTATTGAATCTTTGCGATGTAATTCTTTAAATGCAAGTAAGAATGATTTGCACAAGGTTCATCTACAAAGTCTGTAAAGCTGTAAAGGTTTAACAGGAGTGTGTCGACTTTTAATTTCCATTTAATATACGTGCACAAGATTTCTTTAATTTCTTGATCTCTTGACCGGGTTTGCAAAGTTGGTGAAAAGTGGAGTGAGAGTCTGTGCAGTAGATGGCATGAGATGAGAATGGCATCCCAGAAGGCATGAGGGAGAAATTGTGATGAGGTGATGAGGGAGCTCACCTGAACCGAGGTAGCTCATTAGACATTCTATAAATAGCTGTTTGTTCTGGGGAACTGGGTTGAGCATTAATTACGTCATGTGGGCATCTGTTCTGTTCTGTTCTGGGTTATGCTGTATAACCTCTGTTTTAAGTCGGCTCTAATTTTGTTGGGTTTTCTCATGGTCATTTGGTATTAGGTGTCATGGAGCTGTTTGTTAATTGGTCTCTTGTCTTATGTAAGTACTGTTCTGTGTGTCTCCAGTGTTTGTTAACCTCTTGTTTGGGTCCCTGCATGTTTCTCTGTATGTTTAGGTCCCGGTATGTGTAGGGCTCTGTATGTTTAGATTATTTGTATGTTTAGCCACATGAGTGCCTTGCCACTAGTAGGTGTAGCTGCAAGTAGGGTTATCCACTAGTAGGCTTAGCCTCCAGTAGGATTGGCCGCTAGTAGCTTTAGTCTCTAGTAGGTTTAGCTGCTAGTATGGGTTAGTCTTGTGTGCTTAGGCTCTTGTGTGTTCATTTCCCCTGTAGGCTCAATTACTAACCAGCTTGGTTACTAACCCGGTTAGGTCATCTTCCACTTCCACAATAACCAGATTGGATACTAACCCAACTAAGTGCCAACCCGTCCTGTCTCTAGTCTCGTCTCTGTTTAGCTTCAGCTCTTGTGTTTCAGCTCCTGTGTTTCGCTCTCTGCCTATGTTTAGTTGTATTCCTGGGTTAAGAGTTTGAGTTCTTTAAGTTTCTTTGTTTCTTTCATTCCTTTATTATTGTTTGTTTTGTTTAATAAAAGACTCTGTTTAAAACGCCCTCTGCGCCTGTGCCTGCCATCTAGTACGTGACATCCAATAATGTTTTAATAATTTTATTTGGAATTGCAATTTGGAAACACCAGTTAGTCGAATCTGAATGTCTTTGGACTGTGGAAGGAAATCCATCAGACACGGGGAGAACATACAAACTCCATGCACACTGATCCAACGCGGGAATTGAACCCAGACCCTAATAATTAGGAGACTTCTGAAGGCAACTAGTTCCACTGGATTTTGGTGAGGGTTATCAGAGCAAAGGGGGTGAATACAAATGCACACAGCACTTTAAAATTTTTATTTGTAAAAAAAAAAAAAAAAAATCTAACCATT
This sequence comes from Clarias magur, assembly GCA_013621035.1. Taxonomy (NCBI): domain Eukaryota; kingdom Metazoa; phylum Chordata; class Actinopteri; order Siluriformes; family Clariidae; genus Clarias; species Clarias magur. Next base: position 16,655 of record QNUK01001813.1, on the reverse strand, counting down.
TATCATTGTCCTTCACCTTCAGTTCTGTGTCACTTTGTGTGGGTCTGTCACATAAAATCCCAATAAAATACATTCACGTTTGTGGTTATAAGGTGACAATGTGGAAAGGTTCAAGGGGTGTGAATACTTTTGCAAGGCACTGTATTTGCAGTAAAGTTGAGATTATTGTGTTTTTGATTATTAAGCAAAACTTTAAATGATTTTCTCTGAATGTTAATAATTCGTACAATGGTTTCTATCTTTATTTAGTTTTGACAAAAGTCATCACTGAAGAAACAACTGAGCCTCAGGATCAGGTAAGATTTACACAGAACAGACTTTAATACAGTATAAGTGTAATAAAGATGAAAAGACTTTAATACAGTATAAATATAATAAAATGCCTAAAGCAAAAACAACTGAACTGATATTAGGCACAAGTGAAGGCGAGCGGATGGAAATCTCAAAGTGTTTCTTTTCCCCATTACAGGTGATGTAGTTACTGTCTCTGAAATAATCTCCATGTAAAATATTAATTTATATACAGTATATATGAACACTTTACACACATAAGTTCAGATTTACTCACTTACTCATCGTCTATACCACTTTATCCTGTATTCAGGGTCTCAGTAGACTTAGGGCACGAGAAATCGATCCTGGCCGGGAATCGAACCCAGACCCTGGAGGTGCGACAGAGCTAACCATTACATCACCGTGCCGCCTAGTTCAGATCGACATGTTTTGTTTATATGAATGAGTGTATTATAATTAAAGACCGTCACAGGAGTGAGAGCAGAGTTGTGATACAGAATATCAGCATGGCGTGTGATCTGACCCCAGGAGATCAACACAACCCTGATAATATACAGTATTAACATGTGACTGAAAGTCACAATCGTCATACGTGAGATTAGAACTTTAATATGGAGTGAGTGACATTTCAGACACAACGTGACTAAATATTCTCGTGTTTTGTCTGTTTTATGCGATCGTGCCACTGAAGAGGAGTTCCTCACACCCCACGGTTAATATCACCGCTCATAACAACAGCAGTGTTTTTGCTCCAGTTTTTTACGACTGCACAGGAGAGGTGACTCTCAACTATTTCAGGTTAGTAATGATTTAGTGTGTTTGATTTAAATTAGTTTGGACCCTGGGGAAATTTAAATCTCCTGAAAATGAAATGAGCTCCAAAGTTTGGGATACTGCTTGTTTTTCTCAAATTATCTTATTTATATCAATGATTCCTTCTCTCCCACATAAAACGATTGGCTTCTCTGATCAGGGTTAACAAGAATCAGCTTTACAAGTAGCCCTATGAGTAGTGTGTGTGTGTGTGTCTAAACAAAGGGTGTTCAAGTCAAACTGGGACTTGAAGACTAAACACATTGGAGTGCCACCTGTCACTATATCTGCCCGGAGTGACAGGGCAGTTAGACTGAACCTTGTCATTAGAACTGATGGATTTTTCATTCCTGTCCACAGTTGCTTTTTTTTCAGGACATCTGTAGAAACATCACTGCTGTCCTTATTCTACACTGTCTCCTGTTGTGAATCATCTATTAAATGCTACTGTTCAAGCTAAATATGTAGCATATAATACTCTGTGTCTTCATTCACAGTGAGGATGGACCCATATGAGAAGACTAAAACTCATGGACACGGTTTTGGACTGGAATTTTGGACTGAAATTGCCACACTTTGCCAACAGTTTTACACTTGAGGAGAATAAAACAAAACAAAACATAGACTTCATTTTACATATATAAATGTATTTCCCGCTTACACAATTGCACTTTTTGACCTTTAGCACATAACCCCGTAGAAGGGGAACGATTTAGGATTGCACTGTAACCTGTTCATTTTGAACCTGTTTCCCCTGCAGGTTTCTTCCTCATGTTATCTCAGGGAGATTTTCCACACCTTTGGTTCCTCAGTCTGGCACATTAGCAGTGGTCGAATTGTAAAAAAAAAAATTTAATGGGGATGGTGTGGTCATGTAGTTTTTTTGGCGGGTGGTGGTGGTGATTACAAGTAACCCAACAAAATGATTGCAAAATGTCAGATTTTAAAGAACAGTGTTATTAACAAAACAAAAAAAATAATTAAATCAACTTTGAGCCATCAAGACATTACACATGCATTTAAACATGCAATTGTCAAAACTATCATTTGATCCTTTCCATGGCTTTCAACTGGAGAGGATTACAAGAGTAGAATAAAAATCTACATAAACTTTAGTAATTAAATAATTTAGTAGTTTTTAATAGGTAATTTAATAGTAGTTTTGTATGACCACACATGATCTCTCTCTCACACACACCCGCACGCACACAAATCATCACATTACTATTATGGCATTTAAAAATATGAATTATTTTGATGCCACCCCTGCACCCCGACCCTGCGCTTTAGGGATACATTTAAAGCTCTTAAATTCATATCTGGAATCTGTACATTTCTCTTAAGCTCCTTTCTAACCGTCTTCATTAATAAAAATGTTTTTGCAGAGAGTACAAAGGAAAAATATCTGTATTTATAGACTGGTCGTTTATTATAATTATAATTATAATTTGAAGTTATTTCTTATTTCTTATTTAAATATCAACAATGGCCGTAAAATATCAATTAAACCTGAATATCTAGCCTATAGCTTTAAGGAAAGAAACCATCATTATATATTTAATTTAAACGAGTCCATTAGAAGATCTGCAGAGAGAACTAACTTCATAACTGTCCTACTTGGGTGTCCCACTTGAAGACTAAGCTCCTGCTGGCTTAAGGTCACTGAGGCTCGCAAACCCCCTGACCACAATAAGGTGGCAACAGGAGAAGCAGCCTATGGAACCTATGGAACCTATGGAACCTATGGTTTAAACAAAAATAAAATCAAGAAATAATCAGCCAAATAAATAAAACTAATACTCAGTTGTTAAAGTGCAGCATGTAAAAAAAGAGACACCTGAAAATATTATAATGAGATTTTTTTTTAAGACGAGGATGTCCACATTCTCTGGGCAGAGAGTAGACCTTTTAGCAGTCACTATGTCACTGCGATCCGTTGCACCCCTAATACACACACACACACACACACACAGCTATAGAAAGAGGTTGACTTTCTCTTCTATGTCTACAAGTGTGTGTGTGTGTGTGTGTGTGTGTGTGTGTGTGTGTGTGTGTGTGTACAGTGCATCAGGATTTGCGCTCGTGCTGTGGTACCGTTCTTCGTTTCAGTGCCCAGCAGGGTGTGTCTCAGTGATGCTGAGTGTTCAAACCTGTTTGTCGGGTACATATATACTCAGCCTTTCAAAACCTTTCCAGACCTACACTGTAAAAAAAAACAGTGTAACGCTATGTAAATGAAACAAAAAAGTGTATTTTTTTTCCAAATAATAATTTTGTTAAAGGGAAAACTTTAGCGTATTAAGTAAAATATACATATTTACCTAATTTAGACTTGCAAACATTAAACATTCAACAGTTAAGTAAATGTTACTTATGATTCTTTGACAAATCTAAACGAATTAATACTATTAGTACTTATATACCTGTAGAAAATCAAGTAGAATTTAAGCTGACTCTAGGTAATCTGCGCATGCGCGAAAAAGCTCACCCGGGATGATCACCTTCTCCAAAGTGCTCTCTCTCACACACACACACACACACACACACACACACACATACACACACACACCCGCACGCACACAAATGATCAAATTGTGACTAAAATTATTATATTATGGCATTAAAAAAACAGAGTTAAATGTGTATTGCACCTGTAGGTTATAAATTGCACTTCGAAAGAGATATAGAGACAGATACTGTAGTTAAATACTGTCCCTATTTTAGCAGCCTTGTGTTTGATGGGAAAGGACCTTCAGAACACGGCTAGAGTTCAGCAGTCTAATTGCCTCAGGGTAGAAGCTGTTTTTAAGCCTGGTGATTGTGGGAGATTTTTCTCCTACACTAGTTACAGTTGCCTTAATTACAAATATTACACAAAAACTTTAACTTTAAAAAGAACCAAAGAAAAGACTCCGGACTCCTTGTAGATCTGGATGAAGTAAGGCAGGATTTATTGCAGCAATAAAACCAAGTGAGCCAGCTTAGCAATGCCTAGGTTGTAGTCCCAAGCACCTCCAAGACCTGACTGCAGTACTGTGACATGGGCACTTCTTTTATACAGTTTTCAAGGGGAGGAGCGCTCAACTAGCCCCCTCCCCTGTACATTTTTTCTTATTTCTTATCAAATTATTAACCCATTGTAATCCAACTTTTTCCAAGTATTGTCACCCATTGTAATTACATTTTCTCTTATCTTGTTTGCTTACGTCATATACCTCGTCATCTGACTCCATATCTTTTCCCCATTATAGTCTATTTTTCTTTCAAATTATTTTCCATTATCTTTACACTAAGTTTGTTTATTATTAAAAAATATAGGGGCGGCGCTTATTTTACTATATATTCTTAGTTCTTCCGGGTTCCTCTACAGTTCTCGACAGACAGGCCATGGGTAAGCATCTCTCTCGCACTCATTTTAATTATTTGTCTTATTTTCCTAATTTGTTGTATTTACGCATTTTATTTTATTGTTATAGCTAAGCGCAACTGCCCAAGCACTGAATACATCCCTTTGGACGATTCGGACAGCCAGGACAGTCCAGAGCACAACTCCTTTGAGGATTACACTCCTACTGAACCTGTTGCTGACCGAGCCTCAGTGAGTTTTTGCCAAAATGAGTCTGATGGATCATTGACACAATTTCTTCATAAGAACGGTCTTACTTATGCCAGGAAAGATGACTCCGGGCCTGGTCCTTCTAAGAGACCACGTCCGGAGGCACATAGCTCCCCTTTACTTTCCTTCAGGCCCGTGCGACCAGAGTCTAGTACTCCAGCCCATTCTCTTTTAAGGCCTGTTGGTCTAAGAAGCGTCAGTACTCAGACTGATTTTAAAATGTCTGTTGGTACCCAAACTGATTTTCCTGAAGCGCCTACACCACTTTTGAATCGTGGTATTTCTGTTTTTATTCCTCACACTGATCTTCCCATCAATGTGGTTCTGGGTCAGAGAAGGCTTGATATTTAATTTCTTATGCCTTTTGTTATTTGATGCTTACCCAGGCCCCCTATTTTACTGTACTTTTATATATTGGGCCTTATACTTTGTATTTTTATTTTATTCACTATGTAGGTGCACATGCTATTTTATTTTGTGCCTACTCTTATTAAACTTATTATTCATTAAGCTGAGTGTGTGTCTTTTGGTTATTTGTCTGTGTCCCTTTAAATTTGACATGTCTGCACATGTATCCAGCCCTTGTTACATCACAGTTAAGATCACCCCATGTCTGAGGAGATTACCTCATGTCTGGGGCTATTGGCATTACATAATGTCTAGGGCTAATATCAGCTGATATTACATCATGTCTGGGGACATCAGGTACTTTTGGATGCTCAGGGTACAAAGATTGCATCATCCCTAGGGTCTGTTTGGTACACACTGTCCCCTAAGCATCTCACATCCAAGATGGCTACCTGTCTAGAGTTCATTTGAGTTCATGCTGCCTGTTCTTGCTACTGTGACATCACATTGTCCTTAGCTCACCTCTGTCTCCTTACCTTACCTCTATGTTCTTTTACTAAGATTAATAGTTTCTATCATATTGTTGCATGCACAAGTATATTTAATTAAAATATGCTCACATATTTCCCCCTCTGTGACTTTTAAGTCACATAAAGAAAAATAAAGCAAAGGAAATAGAACTTAACTTATATGTTACTACAGAGAAATATAAACAGAAAAAATGGAAATAAACCCTACATACTGAACCTTATTACGAAAAGAAACCTTACTTAACCTTAAACTATGCATGCAAAAATTACTAAATCAAATTTTAAACCATTAACTCAAAGGAAACTTACTAAATCAATGAACTGAATCTTAAAACTCACATAAACTCACATATTACCCCCTCACCAGACATCAGTCTAAGAGAGGTAAGTAAAAGGTGAGTATACTTAGCATAAACGAGTATATGAGAGTATAATAAGTATGCAATTGGTTAGATACGAAGAGTCCAGAGGTGGGCGAAAAAACCTTCCGTGTAGCCAATTTAGAAGGAAAAATTCCCACCTTGCCAGCTTTTTTGTGCTCGACAGTGCATTCACCACCAGGACTCGACTTCTGTACAATACATATATGACAAAGACATTTGAAACCACTAAAGCCATTTAAGCACTCCGTTAGGGTCCCTGTAAATCAAGGAGAGCGTGTCAAGACTTTCAGTCCCTTCTTCAGTCCATGCCTTGCGATCCTCTTCAGTAAATTCGATTACGTGGAGGTCCTTACAGCTCATCAGCTGTGATAGTGGAATTCGGTTTATCCTGCCCGTCTCCTGACGTAAGAAGTCTAGCCAGACTTCATCAGCGTTCGGAAGAGCTTCAAGCGCACGTTGCAAAGTGGTTGGTGTATTTGTCCATAAAATGTCATCTCCCAACATCACTTTAGTTATGGTCTTTTCTGCTGCCATGTATACATCGTCAAATTCAATTACCCCACAGATATCATATCCAACCCAATTCTCTTCGATCCCAATACCTCTATAGAGGCCTAGCTTCAGATGTCTTCCAAGCTGATATGAAGTTGTTACCAGACAAAGTCCTCTGCTTATGTCCAGGTCGAACGTTTCCTGTCTCATTGACTTGATCCATTTGAAGTCTCTTGTCAAGACGTTGGCCATCGCGATGAACTTCTTAGTCCCCATGGGACGGTGTGGGAACCAGTCGACCAGATCATGTCTTAGGTCTGCCCATCTTCTTGTTGGGGTCTGTTCCAGAACCTCCCTCCATGCATTACGGCAGACTGTACAGGAAACTATCCATCGTGGGTCAGGTACCGGTTCCATCCTGCATACATACGTGTATAACAGAGACAGGACAAAAATACAACAAAAACAGACAAAACATATTTCTTCTTCTAATACTACTTTTTTCTTCTTTTTTTTTTTTTTGTTTGTTTGTTTGATCTAAATAAACTCAGTATACATGTGAGTAATAAATATACAGTCATTTTGTCCATCATGTAGCAGCGGTAATCTTTTGTGTTCACTTCATTTCCACGTAAATGGAGTCTGCCTCCCAGTCGTCATCTGGTGGTGTTTGTTCGTGATATTCCACAGTCATTGTATATTGTCCCACCATTCTTTGAATGCTTGCTTTCGCCAGGGGAATAACGCAACATGACAATATGAGCAGAGTTCCCAATACTATCAAAATAATTGTCCCTAGTTTCACAAGTAATCCATACCAATTTGAAGGATTCAGCCAATCAAACCAGGAAGTCCATGCATTATTCCTCTGTACGTCTTGAATGATTTTAACATTTTCGTCTCTCATGTCCCTCATGGCTCTTAAAAGTTTAGTTATGTTACCATCTGGGCCTGTGTGTCTTGGAATGTATGTACAACATTCTTCTCCAATTAGGGCACATACTCCTCGTTGAGGTGCCAGCATCGTGTCCAGGGCGAATCTATTCTGTGTAGTCATTAATGTATTTCTATCCAATTGTTCCTGAACCAGTCCTAAGACTCCTAAAGTGTGATTCCAAAATCTTTGTTGATTGTAATAAAGTAGGTTAATCCACCTTGCATTTTTCGAAATTTGAACCCATGGCAAGAAGATTGTCGTGAATGCTCCTCCTACCCTGTTTATAGCCTCATGCTCAGTTGGTACACCAACTGGAATTCCATCCCAGGTCACTGATAGTCCTCCATCTCTATCAAACTCTTTCCATGCCGATATTTCCTTTCCAATCGTTTTCACAAACTTGTCTTCACGTTTATTCCGTCTGTGTTTCTTGCTATATAGTCCTACTACAATCAAATCTCCTTCTAATAGTACTGGAGCACAACACCCACCCCAGTTATTTGGTAAGTTTTGTCTAACTGTCGTTCCTCCACAGTACCAGAATATGTCTGCCAGCGGTGTTGTTCCAGCGCTTAAATCTGGTTGTTGTACTTTTACTATCTCACTGCATGTCTGACTATCTGTTTTATTGTCGCATATCTGGTGCATTTCTATGAAGAATCCTGCTGCTGGCTGTGTTTCATTGCAACTTGGTGATAGATCCCCCATTTCAATGCTCCCATTTGAGTAGATGCACAAAGGATAGCGTTGTTGTGTAGGTGTTATTTCTCTTTGTACAGCATCTAATGTTCCTACAGGATGATATGAACATTTGCTTATGTTTTGCATCCATTCAGGGCCATAATGTATAGCAGCTGAATGCAAAAGACAGCTGATAGGGCACAGTTGTTCACTGTATGTTGGGTTGTCTATACATTCTCTTGTTCCATGTGTTATCACCACACGTGGGGGTCTATTGCTTCTATCATGACACACAATGCAGTCTTGCGTGGTTACAGACTCAGCTGTAAATTTCAACCATTGGAAGAACATGTCATTCTTCCATGTCTGGTCAGATTCTGCTTGATTTTTGGGTAATTTCTTTGTTATCTGCGGAATTATTGTTACATATTTTATTGATTCAATATTTGATATATTGGGCTGGTCGGGCGCTTTTGCATAGCATCCCTTCCATCCTGCAAGTGAAATACATACTCCTCTAATTTCGCCGTCTATTGAATTCTCAAATGCACACCAACCGTTGGATCTTGGTACAGCTTCTATTAGTCCATCTAATGTTGCCATCTGTGCTTTATTCCAATATGCCTTTTTTCTCATTTCTATATAAATGCGCACTCTTTCTTCTGGGGGTTGTGTAGTATCGACCTCTATTTGGTAGGTTGCTTCCCAAAATCCTGTTCTTTCCCCACTGTCCAATCCAGCTACTATTCTAGCTCTAGTTATTGTAGCTAATGCACAGCGTATTTGTCTCTCTTCATTTGTCCATTTCGGTTGGTTTCTCTCATTCTTAGTAGCACCACTGTTAATTAGACCAATCATGAAGAGGATTCCTATACCCATAGACCTCCTTCGTTTCAGGAGGCAATAAGAGGGTGGTTTCTCCATCTGGATCACAACGGTGACACGTGGGACTATGGCCAAATAACCTACACAATATTTTTCTTGGGGGGGTTTTTGTTGGGTATGTTCTTTCAACTGTAGTTGGTTTAAATAATTTAATCACTTTCTGAGCCAGTGTTAACTTCTAACTGTTTTAATCACTATCTGAGTATTCTACAACTCTAGGTGTGGGATCTTCTTCTGACTGTCTACGCGCTGTTTCAATTCTAGCACGTCTGTGCTCTCGCTGTCTAACTTGAGCTCTTGTTCTAAGAGACGGTCCTCCTTGTTCTGCTTCTGCTTCTTCTTCTTCAAGCTCTGCTTCCCAATCTTGTATATCTTCTTTGTGCCACTCCGGCCAGTACCCTTGTTCTCCTTCTTGTTCTTCTACCCACGGTAACCCTTCAGTGTACCCATAAGGATCTGGTGCTTGTTGCCTGGGCCTTGTGTCACTCTCTTGGGAACCTGATTGCAAACCTGAAGGTCCTGCTCGTGGAGACTCTTCAGCGTCTTCCTGAGGTTCCCTGTCCCTTACCTGGTCTGGGTTTGGGGCCTTGCAGCAATGATTTAAATGGTACCATACATCTTTACCTTGGACTTTTATTGCAGTTGGAGTTGCCAACACCACCTTGTATGGTCCTTCCCTTCTAGCTTCGTTCCACCTTCTTTTGAATGCTCGAACAAACACCCAGTCACCGGGTAGCACAGTTCTCTCCTCTATGTCCTCTTCCTCAGCGTCATCAGCTGGATCAGCTACCCTCGGTCTGGTGTTGTCATGTATTGTGGCTCCCTTAACCTGTTGGAAAATAACTTTGTGTATTTCAGATAAGTGCTTCACATAGTGATCAAGTTCACTTTGTAGTTGTTCAAGCGTGGGGCCTTTATAAGGCCCTCGAACAAAGGATGTAAGCATAGGTCTGCCAGTAAGCATTTCGTGTGGTGTTAAATGTGTGTTGCGGTTAGTTTGCGATCTCATGCCCATCAAGGCTAATGGCAAAGCTTGAAACCAATTCATACCTGTTTCTGCACATATTTTAGCCAATTTCATTTTTAGAGTTCCATTTGCTCTCTCTACCATCCCCTGAGATTGGGGGTGGTACACACATCCAAACCTGTGCTTGATGTTCAACCACTGAGTCACTTTCTGTACTATCTTGTTTGTGAAATGTTTCCCATTGTCTGAACTGATTGTGTCTGGGATTCCAAATCTTGGTATTACTTCCCTACACAGGAATTTTGCTACTGCCATTGCATCTTCCTTAGCTGTTGCTACAGCTTCTACCCATCTGCTAAATCTATCCACAATCACTAGGATGTATTGTTTCCCTTGTATTCTGGGTTCCCCCATGTCCACATAGTCAAACATTATATGCCTAAACGGTCCATCTGGCTTCGGAATATGTCCTATTGGTGATGTGAAGTGTTTTCTAAGATTATATCTAGAGCATATGTCACAAAACTGTGACAGAGTTCGATGAACCATAGGACCTAGATAAGGTGACCACCATGTCTTTTGGATTCTTCTTATTACTTCTCCTCTTGCTACATGATCGTTACCATGAGCTTGCTTTATCAAGGTTATGAGAAAACTTTGTGGAGCTACAAAACGCCCATCTGCACTTCGCCACACGTTAGTATCATTATCTTTTGTTGCTCCTCTTGCTAACCATTTTCAAATCTCTTCACCTGATGCTGCTGCCTGCATGTCTGCTAGTGAGGATAAGTCTGGTGCTGGGGGTGCGTAATCTTCTGGTATAAGTACTAATCTTTCTTCAGATTCTGGACTTGAGCTCGAGCTTGAACTTGAGCTTGAACTTAAGCTTGAGCTTGAACTTGAACTTGTGTTTGAACTTGAGCTTGAGCTTGAACTCGAACTTGGCCCTTCATCAGGGTTAACACTTGACTCTGGTGAACTTGGTTCATTGTCTGTTTGTGCTGCGGATTCTGGCATCATGTTTGCCTGATTTACTGCTGCTTTCTTAGCTGCTTCATCTGCTGCTTCATTTCCGTCCTTAACAAATGTACCATCTTTCTTATGTGCTGCGCATTTTACTATAGCTAATCTGGATGGTAGTTTGATTGCACCTAGCAAGTCTGAAATTGCTTCTCCATGGACTACTGGTGTTCCGTCTGCTCTTTTGTAACCTCTTTGTGCCCATATGGGGCCATACAAATGGCATATTCCATATGCATATGCTGAGTCAGTGTAAATTGTACATGCTTTTTCTTCTGCTAGTTTACAAGCACCTGTCAAAGCGAGTAACTCAGCTAGCTGGGCTGAACAGGGTTGTGGCACATGTTCAGCTTGTACTACTTTGAAGGCTTTCCCATCTATGTCTGGTGTTACTATTGCATAGCCTGCTTTATTGCTATCCCCATCTCTAAAGCATGACCCATCTACAAAGTATATACAATCTGGGTGCAACAGAGGTTGGTTCTCTAGATCTTGACGTGTCTTCAGATGTTCTGCTGACACAAGATGACAATCGTGTGGATCTCCCTCTGCTGGGGTCATCATCCGATCTGCTGGATTTACTGTCTGACACCTTCGTATAGTCAATTCAGGTGCAGAGAGTATTACATCATATCCTGTTCTTCTAGCATTTGTAATTACAAATGATGGGCTAGTCAGGAGTGCATGCAATGCATGGGTGGTGTACATCACAACAGGATGTCCCATAGTAATTGATGAGGTTTTTTGATAAGCAAAGGCGGCAGCTGCCACACCTCGGTAGCAGGGTGGCATGCCTTTTTCAATATTATCGAGTGCTGTACTATAATAAGCAATTGGTTGCTTACTAGGCCCTTGTTGTTGAGTCAGAACCCCTGTGGCAAAACCTCCACGCTCTGAGACATACAAATGGAATGGCTTATTATACTCTGGACTAGCAAGTGCTGGTGCTGTACAGAGTTCTCTTTTTAGCTGTTCAAACGCTTCTAGTGCTTCAGGTGTCCATTCTAACACTGCACTATTCTTTGTTTGTCCAGCTACTTTTATTATTGCTCTCAAAGGTGCTGTTTTTAGTGCAAAGTCACAAATCCAGTCCCTACTAAATCCTACCATGCCTAGAAATGATAGCATCTCCTTAACAGTTCGTGGTTTAGGAGCTTTCATTATTGCTTCTATGTGTTCAGGAGATATATGCCTAGATGTTCCTTCCAACACTCTGCCTAGATATTCTACCTTCTCTTTACAGAATTGCAACTTTTCTCTACTAACTTTATGTCCATTCTCAGCTAGAACCGTCAAAACTCTTAACGAATCTGTTTCGCATTGCTCTTTTGTTGGGCTACAAATCAGTAGGTCATCGCAGTACTGAATCATAGTACTTTCGATATTTAACGAGGCTAGATCTTGAGTTAGTACTCGATTAAATATTGACGGACTTTCACAGTATCCCTGTGGTAAACGATTGTAAGTCAGCTGTCGCCCTTCATATGTAAAGGCAAACAAGTATTGTGATGCTGGATGTAGTGGAATGCTAAAGAATGCTGAACATAAGTCTATGACAGTGTACCATTGTGTATCTTCTGGTATATTGGACAACAATGTGTGTGGATCAGGCACTATAGGCAATTCTGCTTCTACAATTTGATTTATAGCACGTAAATCATGCACAAGTATCCATTTATCTGAGTTGGGCTTCCTGACAGGAAATATAGGAGTGTTACAGGGACTTTTAGTAGGAGTTAATACTCCAGCTTCCAATAAACCATCTATAGTAGGTTTAATCCCTGCTACAGCTTGAGGTGTCAATGGATATTGTCTTTGGTAAGGCAATGTTGCATTTGGTCTTATTTTTATTAAGGCTTGTCCTCCAGACTTAACTAATCCTACATCTGTTGAATGTCTTGTCCATAATTTTTCTGGAATTGTTTTCAGCAGTTCCTCCTCTAATGCAGATTCCTTTTCATCTATCTGCCTTACCATCTTAACTGACATTTGTGTGTGCGATGACAACTGAGTGTTACACATCCCCCTCTGAGGGTGTGTTGACAACGTCATGTTCCCATCTATTTCTGTGTGTGTTGCCCTCACTCTTTCTATTCCTGAAAAATTTATTTTCAAAAACTTTTGATCTTGTGAAATGTGTACAGAAGGATTAGGAGTTTGTCTCCACTTAGTCACTTCAGCCGCTTGTTTGACCATCAATCCTAGCTCTTTGGATTGTGCTTCTTCCCCCACCAGTAAGGAGATGTGGGGTGCTGTGTTCGGTACTTGATGCCAGTGTTCTATTGGTTCAGTCAGATGTACACTGATGGCTGCTCCTGGAGCACCTACAATTATATCTCCTAGTATCACATGAGAGACTGTGTTCTCCATCACGTCTGACCATAATTGTGCATATTCTTCATCTTGGCTTCCTTGGTCATAGTGCATGGTACAGTGCAATGGCAAAGTCGCTCTTTTACAATCTGGTCGTCGTTGTAGGATCCATTCTTCCCATAAGTTCTGTGCATGTTGAGCTCCCTTGCCTGTGCACAACAGCCAATATACTGTATCCAAGTTATTGGGTTTTTCTGCAACCTGTAAGAACTGTCCTATTGTTACATACAGTCCTTTAGCATTACATTGAATTTTTGCTTTAAGTTTGCACAACAAATCTCTTCCCAGTAAATTAACTGGAGTAGTCGGTGAGAATAATAAAGGTGCTGCTACAGTGGTGTCTTCTAAAGTTATTATTTGTGGCTCCGTAAAATGCAATACCTGTGATTGTCCCAAGAAGCCTGTGGTTTTTATCGCATTGTTTGAGAGAGGGAGCTGGGAGCCTTCACGCCCTATACATGAATAAGTAGCACCTGTGTCAATCATAAATGGAATTGGTTGTGAATTATTTATAGACACCATCACATTTGGTTCTTGTTGTGAATGCAGTGTTGAGACGTACTGCATCTGCTCCCCCTCTGGCTCCTCTGGGCCTCGTCAATTCCAATTTTGGGTGGGTCCCATCCAGGGACCTGCCCACTGATTTTGGGGTTGTCCTTGAGTCCATGTTCCAGCAGGTTGTCTTGGACCAGGAGGTCCTGCATTCCCTTGAGGTGCTTGTCCTGCTCCATATGGTCCTTGAGGTTGTGGTCCATTTTGCATTCCCCAAGTCATTTGAGGACAGTTTCTTCTAATATGTCCTACTCCTCCGCATTGCCAGCACTGATTCGGGCCCATTTGCCCTGGGGCATTCATTCTAAATTGCTGTCTTCTTGGTTGCTGTTGGAATGGTCCCCTTTGTCCCATGACTCCAATAGGCCCGGGGCCCTGTCTTTGCCACCTCATGGGTTGATTTTGTCCTTGCTGGTTTCCAGGTTGCACATATGTTGGAGGGGCTTGGGTCACTGTTGGTTGTTGCATTTGTGGCACTGGTTGCTGCATTTGCTGTGCTGGTCCAGTAGGGGGCAGTGTTGTCTGATTTTCAGGCACCATTACTGCTGCTTGGACTTTTGCTTTTTCTTTTTCCTTTTTCTTTGCAGCTGCAAATTCTCCTAGCTGTATTTTATGTAACTGGGTTGCAATTGACTCAGCAGCTTCCTTGGCCTCTTTTTTCTTTTTCCTGTATTGTTCCACATAATGTACAATGTGTGCTTGAAATGTGTCCCATGGTAGTGTATTCAGTCCCACGACACCTTCTAGTGCTGTCTGGACTTCTTGAGGCATGCATTTTTTCAGCATCATTCGGAACAGGCTCTTACTTGTATCTGTTTGATCCCAGGAACCTCCAGTTTCCTCTCTCCACTTGGTCTGGAAATCATTGATGAACTTAACAACGTTCTCATCTTCTTTCAATATTACTGATTCCAGCTTTCCTGGATCCATTTTGGTTGGGTAAGCTTTTCGCAGAGCGTTCCAAACCTTGTTCCTGTGTGGTCCAAACGCTAGGCTATTTCCTACACTTTGTCCAGTTGCTGCTTGCAGACCAGCCTCATTCAGAATCTCCGTGGTTTTCACTTTCCCAATTGTCTGTGCCAGAATAGCCTTTACATCTCCTATTGCCAGGAGGTGTCCAGTGGTTTTCTCTTCTAGCTGTGTTATCCATTTCTGTGCTCCATTACATAAATCTGGTAATTGGTTAGCCAGACCTGTCATATCCATAAATGACCATGGCACATAGTGATACTGATTTCCTTTTGACACAAGTGGGTAGTGTCCAGCCGCAGTATATTCTTCTGGGTCTGACATACGTGGTTCGTCATTAAAGTGTACGGGTCCAATGTCTTCTTCATCAGGCCAGGATGAGGTGACACGCCAGCTTGAGGGTTTCTTTGAACCTGTAGATTTTCTTTTCATAGCTGGTCTCATTTCAGATACAGCCTTTCTTGCTTCCTTCAGAGAGTCATTGAGACGTCTGTCGAGGTGCTTTTCCAGTCGCTTGAATGATTCATCAAGGGAATCATCACTGTAACCATCTTCTTCTGCAATGTTGGAAATGTCATGTTGATATTCATTTCTGTACACTTGGTTTCTGCTCTTTGGGTGTAGTTGTCTGTTGTGTTTTGAAGTGCTTGCCTGTCTCTCTTCCATTCTTTTCCTTGCTTCTCTCTCAGGTTCAATGATCATGTACCCTTTTACTTTTCTCTTTACCTGATTTCTCTCCATCACTTCATTTTCTTCTGTTCCTGCTGTATCTTCGTCTGCTTCATACAGTGATGGTGTGGGTGGTTCTTTATTTATACTGTACGTTCTTTCTGGATTGTCTCTCCTCCTCCTTTCCATCATCCCTTTTTCAGGTGTGACTTGTTTGTTTGCGAACCCCTGTACTTCAGACAAAAATTGTGCATTCCGTTCTTTCAGTCTTTCCATACCTCTTTTCTTTGTTTGTGGCTCGTCAGATTCTCTCGACGCATATGGTTCTGTTGCTCTTTCTTCACTCCATTCCCTTCCATCCTCACTGCCACTTCCGGATGTTGTTGATTCTGGTGTTTCTTCCACTTGTCTGTTCATCCACTCAGTATCACATGACGTTACTTTAATTTTTCCCAATACTTGTCCTTCAAATCCAAATGTACCTTTATCTTGTTCATGCAGCTTCTGTAGTGGGTACATTCCTCCACCCTTCTGTTGCATGTGTTCCTCAGTGTATGGTGGTGGTCTCTCTAATTCTAAGCTTATTTTCTCTTTTCTTCCCTTCTGGGTTTTCTCTTTTCTGTCACTCCCTTCCAATTTCTGATCCCTCTTTCCTGATTTTGTTTCTTGTTTTTCTTCTTTAGTTTCTCCCTCCTTCTTTTTCCCTTCATTTTCAAACCATTCTACAATTTCTAGCTTTTGTTCTAATTTAATCCTTCCCTTACTGCCCTTTTCTTTAGTGGTGTGTCTGAGCATCTCCTTTACTTCTTTACAATTTTCTTCTTTAAAAGTTCCCTCTTTAGGCCATTGTAATTCTCCTGATGTCCTGTCATGCCATTTTACCATACATTTTCTGATATACTTTTCATCTTCCTTGTGTTTAGCTATAATTATGTCTACGGGTGTTGCTGGCTTTGGCCATGCGTTTTTTCCACGGCAGAATAACTTCCCCATCACACACTTTTGTCCCGTCTTATAGTGTGATTTTTTGTGCCTCTTTTCTCGCTTATTTCTTGTAGTTCTCTTAGTGTGCGTCTTATGACTGCTGCTGGTCTTTAACAATTGTTTTTTCTTTATATGTTTGTTA
>QNUK01001812.1:0-27278 GCA_013621035.1 Clarias magur | reverse complement strand
GCCTAACTATCTCTTTTTGTCTTTGACTAGGTGTCATTGTCTGTCTCTTTTCTGTTACTCTCTCTATCTCTTTCTTTTCTCTGTGTCTCTGTCCATCTCTTCTCTTTCTCTGACTGTCCATCTAATAGACATTTAGACAAAGAGAGGATATCTCATCTCTCTTCCTCAGTCTCCCTCTCTCTTTGTGTATTCTCTTTCTCTCAGTTGTCTCAGTGATAAATGCCCTCAGAGATTAGAGAGGGACACAGAGAGAAGGATAAGCGCTGCTTCTCTAAGCTCTGTCTCTCTGTGTCCCTCTTTAATCTCTGCCTCAGTGTCCCTCTCTAAGCTCTGTCTCTCTGTGTCCCTCTCTAAGCTCTGTCTCTCTGTGTCCTTCTCTAAGCTCTGCCTCAGTGTCCCTCTCTAAGCTCTGTCTCTGTGTCCCTCTCTAAGCTTTGCCTCTCTGTGTCCCTCTCTAAGCTCTGTCTCTCTGTGTCCCTCTCTAAGCTCTGCCTCAGTGTCCCTCTCTAAGCTCTGTCTCTCTGTGTCCCTCTCTAACCTCTGTCTCTCTGTGTCCCTCTCTAAGCTCTGCCTCAGTGTCCCTCTCTAAGCTCTGCCTCAGTGTCCCTCTCTAAGCTCTGTCTCTCTGTGTCCCTCTCTAACCTCTGTCTCTCTGTGTCCCTCTCTAAGCTCTGCCTCTCTGGGTCCCTCTCTAAGCTCTGCCTCTCTGTGTCCCTCTCTAACTCTGCCTCAGTGTACCCTCTCTAAAGCTCTGCCTCATTGTCCCTCTCTAAGCTCTGTCTCTCTGTGTCCCTCTCTAACCTCTGTCTCTCTGTGTCCCTCTCTAAGCTCTGTCTCTCTGTGTCCCTCTCTAAGCTCTGCCTCTCTGTGTCCCTCTCTAAGCTCTGCCTCTCTGTGTCCCTCTCTAAGCTCTGCCTCTCTGTGTCCCTGTCTAACCTCTGTCTCTTTGTGTCCCTCTCTAAGCTCTGCCTCAGTGTCCCTCTCTAAGCTCTGTCTCTCTGTGTCCCTCTCTAACCTCTGTCTCTCTGTGTCCCTCTCTAAGCTCTGTGTCCCTCTCTAAGCTCTGTCTCTCAGTTTACCTTGTCTATCTCTTTCTTTGTGTCCCTCTCTAAGATCTTTCTTTCAGTCTCCCCTTTTGTCTCTCTCGTGCAAGTCCTGGGAGTTAAAGATGGACAGTTGTAATAGCTTTATCGGAATGAATGAATGAAGTAATTACCCATTGTCATCTTTTCTCTCAGTTTATGATAATTGTATACATAGTCTCCCGTCCCGTTCTTTCCATGCGCGCGCTGTTTATTGTTTCGATATTTCATTTTTTTCATGGAATCCTTGTGGTGTGCCAGCTCTGGGATAAACATTTAGCTGTTTCTTGTGAAATGTGAATTATACGTTAAACTTTTCTGCACAGCGATGATATTCTGGACAATAACAAATAAACTTAAACATGAAAGATCATTTTTTTTCCTTTTTTTCCCCCGCTTTTTCGATTGTCCAGAGGCTGCCTGTTGTGTTTAGAGCTTAAATTTCCCATGAATCGTTATTGCCTTCACTTGAGAAATCCATTGTGGATGCTTTATGATTTTTTCCTTCCTTTCCCTTTGCAATTGTTTGCTGTCACGCTTTCCTCGTATTTCTTTCACACTGTTTTTTTTTTTTTTTTTTTTTTGCATCCTGCATTCACTTTAAATTCTGCACAAACAGAAAAAGAAGATATTGCAGTAAGTTTACACAGAAGAAAAACACACACATACACTAGGTGTCTATATGTGTCAGGGATAACCCCTAGAGGGCGCCAAAGCGCCCTCTAGACAAGTTTGTGTAGTTCTTTTAAGTTTCAATTTATTTACTTCATTGCCCAGTTCTCAACTCGGTCAGGTCACGTGGGCGCGCACCTGATCCGAGTTGATCATTAAGTTAACTATAAAAGGTGTGTTTAAGTTCTAGTTTTCGTCTTGCATTTGTTACAGTAAGTTTAAAGTGGATGTCTCGTCTTTATTCGTGTTTTGGTTTCATTTATTCAAAGTATATCTGTTTCTGTTTATTTCCATGTTTTTTATGTTAATAAATAAAACATCGTTTTCCCTGAACCACCTGGAGCCTCTTGCAGTTATGCCTCGCACCTCGAGACGCACCACGAAACGTGACAGAATGCAAGACCGTAAAAAAGGCATAGCAGAGGAGCCCTTCCCCCGGGAGATTCTTTTGGGGGGGGCAACGATGTTTGAAGCTTGGGAATCCGACGCGGAGAGCAGGAGGAGAACCAAGCGGCGTAGTAGAAAACCGGACAGGAAGGAGCAGGAGGAGCTGAGACGGCAGCAAGACTGGGATGGCTGCCGGCTGGCGATACGGCACACGCCGTTCAGAGGTGGAGCAGCTCGGGGTGACATGAGTCCCCGCACCGGCCGAAGTGCAGAGACCAGGCGGTCCAAACGCGGCGGTGACCAGGGTGAAAGGACACCCCAAAGCGTGCGGCTACAAGGAACGGCGTGTGGGCGGTATGCACAGCCGGGAGCAGCCTCCCAGCTGGACTGGAGCAGCGTTGGGCGGAGCGCCGAAGAGAATGAAGGGCGCATCCGTAACCTGCAGGAGCAGGTAGCTGACCTCCAGGATATGCTGATGCAGCTGCGCCTCGAGGAAGGTCCAGACCTGCCAGCTCCTTTCCCGCCGTACAGCGACGACGAAGACGGGGAGCTCTACTACAAAGCTTTCAAGGATGACAGCGGCGAGCTATACTATTTGCTATATAGTGTCGACGACGAAAGCGAGCTCAGCAGCGGCGACGATGAAGACGAGCTCCTTTTTCCGCCGCACATTGGCGGCGACGACAGCGAGCTCTATATTCTGCCGCGTAGCTGCTTCGTCGACAGCGAGCTGCCGCCGCTGTCATGCGCCGCCGAGGATAGCGAGCTTCCTCCTCTTCCTCCGCCTTCATGCGCCGCTGAGGACAGCGAGCTTCCTCTTCCTCCGCCGCCGCCGTCATGCGCCGCTGAGGATCACGAGCTCCATCCTCTTCCTCCGCCGCCGCCTTCATGCGCCGCTGAGGATCACGAGCTCCATCCTCTTCCTCTGCCGTCGCCTTCATGCGCCGCAAAGGACAGCGAGCTTCCTCTTCCTCCGCCGCCGCCTTCACGCGCCGCTGAGGATCACGAGCTCCATCCTCTTCCTCCGCCGCCGCCTTCACGCGCCGCTGAGGATCACGAGCTCCATCCTCTTCCTCCGCCGCCGCCTTCATGCGCCGCCGAGGACAGCGAGCTTCCTCTTCCTCCGCCGCCGCCTTCATGCGCTGCCGAGGATCACGAGCTCCATCCTCTTCCCCTGCCGTCGCCTTCATGCGCCGCCGAGGACAGCGAGCTTCCTCTTCCTCCGCCGCCGCCTTCATGCGCTGCCGAGGATCACGAGCTCCATCCTCTTCCTCTGCCGTCGCCTTCATGCGCCGCCGAGGACAGCGAGCTTCCTCTTCCTCCGCCGCCGCCTTCATGCGCCGCTGAGGACAGCGAGCTTCCTCCTCTTCCTCCGCCGTCGCCTTCATGCGCCGCTGAGGATAGCGAGCTTCCTCCTCTTCCTCCGCCGCCGCCTTCATGCGCAGCCGAGGTCAACGAGCTTCCTCCTCTTCCTCCGCCGCCGCCTTCATGCGCAGCCGAGGTCAACGAGCTGCCTCTTCTTCCTCGGCCGTCGCCTTCATGCGCCGCCGAGGACAGCGAGCTTCCTCTTCCTCCGCCGCCGCCTTCATGCGCCGCCGAGGACAGCGAGCTGCCTCTTCTTCCTCTGCCGTCGCCTTCATGCGCCGCCGAGGACAGCGAGCTTCCTCTTCCTCCGCCGCCGCCTTCATGCGCCGCCGAGGACAGCGAGCTTCCTCTTCCTCCGCCGCCGCCTTCATGCGCCGCCGAGGACAGCGAGCTTCCTCTTCCTCCGCCTCCGCCTTCATGCTCCGCCGAGGACAGCGAGCTTCCTCTTCCTCCGCAGTCGCCTTCATGCGCCGCCGAGGACAGCGAGCCGCCTCTTCCTCCGCCGCCGCCTTCATGCGCCGCTGAGGTCAGCGAGCTGCCTCTTCTTCCTCCGCCGCCGCCTTCATGCGCCGTTGAGGTCAGCGAGCTGCCTCTTCTTCCTCCGCCGCCGCCTTCATGCGCCGTTGAGGTCAGCGAGCTGCCTCTTCTTCCTCCGTCGCCGCCTTCATGCGCCACTGAGGTCAGCGAGCTGCCTCTTCTTCCTCCGCCGCAGCCGTCACACGCCAATGAGGATAACGAGCTTCCTCTTCCTCCGCCGCCGCCGTCATGCGCCGCCGAGGACGTCGAGCTTCCTCTCCCTCCGCCGCCCTGTGTCAAGGAGGACGGCGAACATCCACTACCTTCGCCGCCCTACGTCAACGAGGACGGCGAGCTTCCTCCATCTCCGCTGCCCTGCTTCAACGGGGGCATAAAGCCACATGGCCCACAGGACATAGGTGCCACCCTCTGGGTGAGAGGGGCGGACGTTGGACCCTGGGGGGGATGCCCTGGACCTCCTGTGGCGCCCCGGAGTTGCGCCCTTTGAGGGGGGGTTATGTCAGGGATAACCCCTAGAGGGCGCCAAAGCGCCCTCTAGACAAGTTTGTGTAGTTCTTTTAAGTTTCAATTTATTTACTTCATTGCCCAGTTCTCAACTCGGTCAGGTCACGTGGGCGCGCACCTGATCCGAGTTGATCATTAAGTTAATTATAAAAGGTGTGTTTAAGTTCTAGGTTGTTGTCTTGCATTTGTGACAGTAAGTTTAAAGTGGATGTCTCGTCTTTATTCGTGTTTTGGTTTCATTTATTCAAAGTATATCTGTTTCTGTTTATTTCCATGTTTTTTATGTTTATAATTCAATAAAACATCGTTTCCCTGAACCACCTGGAGCCTCTTGCAGTTATGCCTCGCACCCAGAAACGTGACAACAACACAGCAGTCTTTAAGTTATTGTAATGTTTTATTCTGAAAGTCTATTTTTTTCAGTTATTTCTATATTGAAAGTTTGATATATTTTAATGTATTTTTTTAAAATAACAATAAACAGATACAGAGATATCCTATATAACAGTTCATTTTTTGTACAAACAACATTTAACCTTTTTTTGACTCATTATTGTACAGTAAATATCAATAGCTCTGGTACAGATTTTTCATGTTTGTTGTATAAAGTACTCGGATGTGGAAACTACCATCACTGTAGTATTTCTTCAACTTTTTTATGACTTAATTATATTTTAAAAGTATGGCGAGTGAAATTGTCACTTTGTGCCACCTGGCAGTCATTTCACGAATGACTTTGAAGTGCAACTGATTTTTTTTGGCCTCTGTCATTTGCCGTGGCGGTAAGCATGGCGGTAATAGGCATTCTGGTTGACTATCTACTGTACCTGTATCAAAGATGTCTCATGGGGGATTACAGACCCGTAGCACTGGCCTCACACCTGATAAAGATGTTTGAGAGGCTGGTGCTTACCCATCTACAACCTCTGGTGAGTCCATCTTTGAGTGGAAGACGCTCTCACCTTCCTGCTTAATAGGGCTTTTTCGCACCTGGAAAAGGCTGGGAGCACTGTAAGAGTGATGTTTTTTTTTTTTTTTTTTTTTAACACCATCCAACCTGTGCTTCCAAAGGATAAGCTGAAGTACATGGGAGTGGACCATCATCTGTCTACATGGTTACAAGATTACCTCATAAGCTGACCACAGTTTGTGAGAACTCAAGGCTGTGAGTCTATCATTAGTGTCTGCAACGCTAGAGTCCCACAGGTAAAGTTCTTTGGCGACTCTGCCATTGTCAAGAACATTGAGAGAGTGGTCTCTTATAAATACCTGGGTGTTCATCTAAACAACAAACTGGACTGGTCAGACAACACTGATGCAACCTATAGGAAAGGACAGAGCAGACTCTTTCTGCTGAGGAGACTAAGGTCTTTTGGAGTGCAGGGAGCACTACTGTAGACCTTTTTTTTTTAACTCTGTAGTGGCCACAGCCATCTTCTATGGAGATGTTTGCTGGTGCAGCAGCATCTCTACTGCAGACAGTAAGAGACTGGACAAGCTGATAAGGGTGGCCAACTCAGTTCTGTGGATTATCTGGAGAATGTACAGGAGGTGGGAGAAAGGAGGATAGGAGCTAAGCCATCATCACTGCTGGAGAATGACTCTCACCCCCTGTATGAAACAGTTTCATCACTGAACAGCTTCTTCAGTGACAGACAGTTACATCCTATGTTTCTGAAGAAGCGATATCAAAGGTCATTCCTCCGTGCTGCTATTATAGTGTACAATTAGAGCAGCTTCCAATAACCCACTCATCGCCTACCGTCATTATTACTGCGATATACTGTTGGTGCAATAATGTTGTTATAATAGCTTGTTTTTTTTTTAGAATAGAGTAACAATATTCTAAATATTAGCTATATTATCTCATTATACAGTAACAATATCACATTTTTTGGGTGCAATAGACTGTGCAATATTTCTTTTTTAACTGGGCAATATTATATTACCTAGTGCAATTTAATTTGATTGAAATTGTAAATTCTGTGTATAAATAATTAGTTTTTGATACTGTGTACTTTTCTCTCTTTTTTTTTATTTATTTATACACAGAACTATCGCTACTTTATGTTTGCACATTGTTCTTTGCTGCTGTAATGTAGAAATTTCCCCACTGTGGGATGAATCAAGGTATATCTTATTTTTACCTTATCTTATCTGGATCATGCTGTGAGAGACTGTCTCTGTAATTAAATAACCCATAAAACAATAATGTGTTATTTGTAAGTTAATTCTAATCCTCTGGTGTCTGACGATATCTTTAAACAGGAAAACGTGAAGAAGATGAAAAAAAGCGGCAACAACAGGAGGAGAGAAGACGCCTGGAACGTTTGGAGCATGAGCGAAGGATTCAGGAAGAATTGGATAGAGAAAGTAAGGTGTCCATACAGAGGCTTTCTCGAGCGACTGACCGACTTCGTGAAAAACAAAGCTTCAGAGGTCGCCAAGAGCACCATGAACGCACACAAGCTCTCCATCAACAAATAGAAGACGACGCTGTTGCAATCGAGAGGGATGAGGTACGACTTTAATATGAATTTATGTTAATTACTGTACAGCACTAATGTACTGTTTATACACCATTTGATAAAATATCACTATTGACTGCAAAACACTTTTGTATGTTTCCATATATAGGTTTTAGATATTGAAGAAAAATTTAAAGAGCTTTTGTCAAAATACCAAATCACAGAAGATAAAGAAGTACAGCAGTACATGATTTGGGTCAGAATTAAGACACTCCAGAATGAACTGACAGTGAAATATTGTACAGAAAACAATCTTTCCATGTGGTCTCAGTTTACTTTTGATTGTGCTGTAGGATATAATGATCTGTCTCTTACTGAAAAGCTCACATTGCTTGAGGCATCTCTACAGCTTATTCTGCACAGTAGTGCTAAAGATAATGGAGATCAGCTGCCTGGCTGGGAGAAGAAGTATGACTTTCTTTTGGGTTTGGTGGAGTGGCTACAAAGCACGAATCCAACTTTGGCCAAACACATTTTATTAAATGCACTTGACATGATTTTAGAGCTTTCACCTCAAAGTAGAAACATTTTGGGTCAGATGTTGTTCAATAGGATTTGGACACCAGAAGAAATAATGCTCTTTATTTGCAAAAGCCCAGCTATTAAAAGTGATCTCCTCGATTCAGTTCTCCACACAGCACAAACTTACCACCTGGACTGCATCCTGGTTCTTTCTGCTCTTAAGGATGAAAACCCTTTACTATTTCTTCAAGAACAAATAAGAAATGACAAGGAAAAAGATGCAGACACCATTGTGAAGGAACTCTGTGAAGCAAACTGCCCAGAGCAAGTCTTGGTGTTGTTGAAGGATGTGCTTCGATACATGGAGTCAGAACTCCCAAAATATCAATCAAAGGACCTTACCAAGGAAGAACTTGAGGATTTGAAAAGGAACATAACATCTCTTGATCTTACAAACCCAGATATCAACATTCTAAAATATGTGTTGATACGAATGTCAGTAGCTGTACAAGACTGCACGACAATCACCACAAAAGACAACCAGGAGATTCCCGGATATTTTCCAAGACTCACACAACTAGCATCATTACTTTTGCTTCTTCTGTCACAGCTGACAAGCAATAAAGGATGTCTCCTGGAGATTGGAACAGGTGAAGGCAAGTCCTGTATCTTAGCCATGTTTGCTACAATTCTTGCCATTCGTGGAACAAAAGTGGACATTGTGACCAGCTCTCCAGTTCTTGCCCGACGAGATGAAGAAGAGTGGAAAAAATTTTTCAAAATGTTTGGTATCACTTCATCTGTAGTACCTCCACCATTCCCCAGTAACTATTCACCAGAAGAACAAGAGAAATGTCTTCAAGATGCTTACAGACAACAAATAGTATATGGCACAGTTGGAGTCTTTGCAGCAGACACACTTAAACAGGAATTTGAGAAGAGGACTACTCGTGATACAAGGCCGTTTGAGCTTGTAATAGTGGATGAAGTGGACTATATGACATTGGACAATGGAGTTCAAGTGACATTCTTATCCCACGAATCAAGTGGATTTAGGCATGTGGAGCAAGTGCTTTCCAACATATGGGTCATGATATCTAACTGCCAACCAATTGAAATGCTTGAAACCGGTGAGATAAAGTGGGCGACAAGAATGCAGTACTTTCATAACGCTGTTACAGCAGCAGTTATGGCACAGGAACCATCAGACAACTTCTCGGCTAATGAGATCTTGCTGCCTGGAGTGCCTTTAGGGTTTTACACCCAGCAGGATATTGATATGATCCAGACTGAGAGCAAGAAAATGAAAGAAAGCCAAGGTGATGGGTATGAGGATGGAATGTCAAAGGCATTATCTGAAGTCATGAAGAAACTTGGAGTTTCACAACAGTATGATCTTCTGAGTGTATGTGAGGAGGTCTTGGAAAACAGCATAGTGTTTAAGTGCTATTCTTTAGAAAACAAGAAAGCCAAATTTTTTGGAGTTCGGGAAAAACCAGCTGAACTTATTGTAGAAATGCTACTGCTGGAAGGAGGACTGGCGTGTGAAATCATGCCTGAGAAATCACTCATTGATGCAACTGTAAGCACAATACGGTCATTCATCAAGTACTCAGATAACCTCCCAACGGCTGAAGAATCCAAAACATATATTGTCATCCCTCTTTTCTTGAAAACCTATGTGGAGAATCAGTTAACAATTTTTGTTGAGAACGCGCTAAAGGCTGTTGAGATGTCCCAGGGCAGAGAGTACATGATTGACACCTCACAGGCTGCTGAAAGAGAACGTGCAGACAGCCCTGACAGACATGAGTACAATGCGATAATTCCAGTGGACTTCAAAGCGAGTGGTATATTGGAAAAAAACAAGAAGTGGGGTAATGGTCTGCAACAGTTTCTGGAATTCAAGCACCAACTTGCGATTTCACAGATATCCAATGTGACGAACTACATGTCAAATTTCCATTTCTTTAAAAGGTACCTCAGTGGAAGTGGTATATTTGGTGTTTCTGGAACTTTAGGAGGTATGGCAGATCGAGAGTTTCTGGCAAGACATTATAAAGCTGAGAGTTACACTATACCTGCTCATCGCCATAAAAGGCTGGTCGAGCTTCCAGTCATCCAGGTGAAAGGTGGGAATGATCAATGGATCCAGGCTATTTGTGAAACCTCTTGGAAAGCATCTGAGCGAGGACAAGTCGTCTTGGTCATTTGTGAAGATGTTAAAACAGCAGATGTTCTGTATGTGAAAATTCAAGATGGAGACAGATTTAAGCCGGAACAGATTACTTTGTACACAATCAGTGAGAAGCACAATGTTGAAAGAGAGAAATTTTGTGGAGGACGAATCATCATTGCAACAAATCTCGGAGGACGGGGGACAGACATAAAGGTTGATCAAAGAGTGAACGAATGTGGTGGTCTGTTCGTTCTTCTCACTCACTTTCCACACAACCGAAGAGTGGAGAAACAAATATTTGGCCGTACATCTCGAAAAGGCAATCCGGGCATGGTCCAGATGGTTGTGAACTGTGATCATCTTGCACCCACGTACCAGGGTCAGTCTGTGGAAATCATGAGACAGCTAAGAGAGGATTATGAAATTAAAAGAATTCACGATATGGAAAGTGATGAGCTGGTTGAAATAAATCTAAAAGAAAACCTGTTCTCCACATTTTGTGGTTTGCTGAAGAACTTTGATGGGAATTACACACAGGATGAAAAAAAGGACCCCATGCGATTGGATCTTAATGATATCCCTGATTGCTTTAAGTGCTATCAGCATAAGTTCGATTATCAGCCTGCCGTCAATGCGTTGAAGGAATCGTGGGCATTGTGGTTGACCCTTCATGAGGAACACATCAATAGGCATGATGACATCAGTGAACTTCAAGCAGACCTCAGCAGGACAATCAGTGAAACAAGTGGAAAGCTACTGCAAGGAGAATGCGATAATTTCTACGATCATGTCAGGCAGGCGATTGTAAGAACCGACCTTCACTGCCGGAACATATCCAACAGTGACTATGGAGCTGAATCCTATTGGAAAAATGTTGTAGCCTCTGACCCACACTACAAGGCTGTGGCACTTTATAACCTGGCGTACATCACCATCAACCTCGGCAGAAACAACTGTATAGCAGAGGCATTGAACCTGCTGAAAGATGCCAAGAAATTCATTGACGTCCACATCCTAGAGGTCTCAAATACAATGATCTCATGTAACTTAGCCATTACTGGTAACAAAGATCAGAGCACAGACTATAACAACTTTCAGAGTCAAATGGAGGCCAGAATGAACATCTTTAAGTCTTGGATAACGTACATTGATAACGCATTAATTAAACTTAAAGAGCTGGAGAACAAAAAGAAAGAAGCTGTTACAGAAAGCTGTTCTGTCTACATGCTGTCTGAAGACAAGAACTTCATCACCACAAACGAGCTCAGAGCGTTATACGACTACGGTCTTGGAGTTGTTTTTGAGGTGAAAGAGAAGCCGAAGTTTTGCTTCGATGCTTTGATATGTTTTATTCTCGGCGTTTTACAGGTGCTCGCTGGGATTCTTGTTTGTGCACTGACCCTTGGACAGGCCAGCCAGATTGGATTTGGTCTGATTGCTGAAGGGGTGTCTGACATGATCAGTGGAATAGAAGGGATGATAAAGGGCACATTTAGTTGGGCATCATGGGCAATATCCAAGAGTATCAGCATCGGGCTTTCTTTGCTAACGGCTGGGTTTAGCATGATCAAGAACGCAGCTACATCGGTGTTTAAAGCGACAAAAGCTCTTCTCAAAGGTACAAAGTCCTTCACTTCTGTTGCCTCTGACATCATGAAATCAGGAAAGGCACTGTTTACCTCTGTCAAACAAAGCCTTCATCATGGTGTTTCACAACTCAGTAAGGAATCTGTAAAGTCGGCAGTCAAACACAACTTCATACACGCGACTAAATATGCATTTCAGGAAGTCGGGAAAAGGTCTTTGCTCACTGCATTCAACTATGCAATTGATGCAGCACTTGAGAAAGTCTTTAAGGACATTTTAGTAAGCGCTTTTAAGGATAAGGTTATTTCATTAGTGAAGGAGAATGATATACTGGATTGTACTCTTGCTAAGTTCATTATCTCAGGTGTCCCGAAGGCTGCCCTGAATAAAGAGAATTTCAAGATTGACCAGAAATATGAGGAACAACTGAAACGATCAGTCAATTTTCTCTGCCAAGAGGTAACTCCTCAGCTTATACAGGATTGCACCAAAGAACGAGAGGTTATTAGCAGACTCTCTGAGGTGTGTAAACAAGCAACAGACCTCATGAGAAAAGCAGAACTGTCAGGTGTGCATGAAATAGCAACGCTTGCTCTGAAAGTAGCTGATTACTCATCACGTCTTGTTCAAATACTGAAGGCCATTCCAACAAAGGACATAATCAACCAAAAAATAGTTCCTGAGCTAAAAGAAAACATTAGTGAGCTTCAGAAAGAAATGCCAAAGTATGACCAAGATGGACAACACGATTTACATGATTTACACGATGTAAAACGCCTTAAAGGAGAGCTTCTACAGATTATCGCTCAAAAGGTTTCCGAGCAATTAGTCAATTCCTGTTTTGCACACATAACTTTTTTCTTGACCTACAAAGCTAAACGTCAGCTTGCCAGCACTGTTGGACAGGCGGTAGACCGGGTAATGCTCAGGGCTAATACTGACCGTTTCTTTAATGACCAGCGGCAAAAACACAACAAAAAATCTGCGAGTCACAAGCAAGTGGAATCACGGTCAGCTGAGAACACAGCAGAGCTGGTGCAGTATGCAGAGGATATGAACAAAGCCGATCGGCCGGCTACAACGCTTGATGTGTATGTGCTCACAAAAAGTAAACTGCTGCATGGAAAAGGAATTCAACTCAGTGTCGTTGATGAAAATGGAAAACTGCTGACCAAGGAACACTACCCGGGGGCCAAAAAATCAGCAGGAGATATAAAACTGAT
Organism: Clarias magur; assembly: GCA_013621035.1. Taxonomy (NCBI): domain Eukaryota; kingdom Metazoa; phylum Chordata; class Actinopteri; order Siluriformes; family Clariidae; genus Clarias; species Clarias magur. The sequence goes on along the minus strand of QNUK01001812.1, from coordinate 14,752 downwards.
ATTAACCAAATCCACTACAGGCCAGAATCCAATACAGTAAGACTAATTCCTAGAGCATTATAAAGCATATTTGTAGAAATTAATTTAAATGTTAATGCTTATGAACACCGTGTCCTAAACAGAGTTCCTTTTTATTTTAAAAAACAGAACTGGTGCAGAGCTGTATCGCGGCCATTTTGACATTGTGCAAGGTGATGGCAAGATAGTCAGCGTTGATGTGGATCACCAGAACGCCATTTATCATGCAGTAGCAAGAGCAAACGGTGACAAGACAACAGATGTAAATAAAGAAGCTTTGGTGCTACGTGAAAAAGTGAAAAATGAGGTGAGTACACTTCTTATTCTCATTGCCTATCCTTCTGTTCTTTCTCATTAGTTATAGATCTGCTTAGATTTACTGATGTAGATATAGATAGATGCATCACATTATTGTTAATTATTAAAGAGATATTAACAAAGAATTCCTATTCCTATTACCTATTGGGAAAAAAAACGTAAGAGTGAAGAGAGATGGTCAGGACTCACACTTGTAATTTCTCATTAGATTCAAGCAAACCCTGAGACCTATGCACCCGTGATCAATCTCCAAAGAGGATATGACTTCTCTATCAAAAACCCCAGGAAATATGGTCTACCTGGAGGAAGTAAAAAGGAGGCAGACTCTGTGCTGCAGGAGTACTTACAGAGCGTTGCCTTCATTAGAAGTGATGAGCGCATCCTCATCAAAATGTACCATCTTGGATTGGTTGGTGAAAAGAAAAGGTAAAGTAACATGGCGTGAAGTCGTTCAAGTCCTTTCTGACATTAATTCGCATCACAACAGCATCGTGAACGGGGATCTAAAATGAAGTAAGAGGGTTAAACTGTTACACCAAAACAAATCTTCACTAACCTTAACCCTCATGTTCTCTTGTTAGAGTTCTAAGTGCCCGGGAGTCTAGAAGGAGCACCGGTACGACCCTAGACATCAGCTATATTCCACCAAAGGATTCCATCAGACAAGCTCTGGCTATCATAGAAAGCTCCGCCTCAGCGAATGAGTTTAAAATTCAAAACCCTGAGCTTCATAAACTGATCAACAGGATAAAGACTGATAATACTGGACAAAGCCTGGTTGCCATGGAGGTTTTGGGACAAGATCACAGGCGAGCTTTAACTACGGGCACGAGCTGGCTCTCACAGACAGCCAGGTAACGCCCACCCTGTATGTGTGTGTTAATAAATATGGGCAAAACACGCAGAATTCAACAGGACTATGGAGACGTTTAAGTACTTACTATATTAGCATTATAGCATTATCTTTAATATGTTTATTGTTTTTGCAGGAAACTTTTAGCAGACACCATGATTAGTGGAGATGTGGAGCTTCTGCTGAAACGCTGCATGATCCTACACCACCCAATGACCTCACGGAAGCTCAGAGACGCTATGCGTAAGAGACACGCGGGGAGGGCGGCAGGGGGTTTAATGGGGTTGAGAGGGATGTTGGGGATTATTTTCATCCTGTGATCCGTCATGCTATGATCGTGTTGCTGTTAGTTACTTTAATCACTAATGCTGTTAGCTCTCTATAACAGAAGCTCTAACAGTAGCGCAGGTTTATATTAATGCGCTCACTTTAATAGGTTTTCCATAGTAACAGCTCATTCACAGACAGCACAAGTGGCACAAACAGATAACAACTGGCAAGATGGGCATGACCAAAAACCCTACACACTTCACACACTCAACTCAACACAACACTCACTTCAACACAATACACTTAACTCACCACATTCAATGCAACTCAACATACTTAACACACTCAACTCAACCCAACTGATCTATCGGGTCTAAGAGCCCCGTCGTGTCGCCGCACTTGTTAATGTTCTGTTTGTTACAGGTGAGAGCGTTCCGTCTCAAAGTCCTGTTTTGTCCGATGATGGTATCCGAGGCTACTACAAAGCAGGATACAGGAGCCTGGTGTGGGAGTACAGCCGTCTAGGGGTCCTGAATCAGAACCAACGTGAGCGTCTGGATGCGTGGGTGACTGGGGACCAGCACGAAGACACCAACACTGCGGAGTACAATCAGGTTCTGCAGGGATTGGCTGGAACAGAAGAGGGAGAACATATTAAGTCTTAATGCCCTGTATTCTCTTATAGATAAGATGATAAAGTGATGATAATGATGAAGATGACCAAGCTGAAGATGATAGTGCTGATGATTATGTTGTTGATGATGATGATGATGATGATGATGGCCAAGCTAAAAAATAATAGTGATGATAATGTTGATGATAAAGATGGCAAAGCTAAAGATGGTATTGAAATGTATGATGAGGATGATTATGATAAGGATTATGATAGTGATAATTTATATCGATCGCTGTAATTTGTGATTTCATTCATTGCAACAACAAGAAAAAAAATCAAGTAAGGATATGTTATATTCTTAAATGATCTTTTAATCTTATAAAATAAAAATGGGTAATTTCTGTGGGTTTTTTTTGTTTGTTTGTTTGTTTGTTTGTTTGTTTGTTTGTTTGTTTTGTAGTTACACAAGTGTGGTTTGAAACTATTTTGTGAATGATACTATTTTAGCTAGCGGATTTATAAACCCATTTTAATCAAAAGAGAAATACATTACATGTGCAGCAAACATTAGTTTTATGTTTCAACTCCTTGACATCACAATTGCTGCATAAAATAAAATTATGACTCTTTGAAACAGGACGGTTTAATTTTTCTGTTACAACTCTTAAATTTTAATGTTGAATCAATTTAAGATTTTCAATGATGTGGCGGAGCGCTGAGAAATCGACAGACTTACAACAAAAGGAACATCCGATTACGCCACCCTGGATAAAGGCCAGTGACCTTGATTAAGAAAATCTCATCTAAGGCAACACAGATAAGTTCACGAGATAAGGCAAGAGACCAGGACATCCAAAAATTATAGAGGATATTACATGTCAATTATTGAAACTATTTAATTAGAAGAAAATAAATCAAAAAAGAAAAATCAATAAAAGAAACAATTATTAGGACCAGTGATTTGCATCGAATAAACTTGTGAGCAACCTGAATATCCAGAGCTTCAGGCACAGGAACGATGGCCAGGCAGCAGGGCCTATGGGCACAATCGGCCTACACAGCGCAGCAGTCTACATTCACACTGGTGACTTTCACACACACACACACACACACACACACACACACACACACACACACGTGCTCATATTCCACACACTCAAAGAAAAATCGGAATTCCACTGCTGTCTTAAGCACCGGCTCCCGTACCAAAAATAATCCAATTACAGTATTAAACAAAATACAGTCACTCACAGATACTATTAAACCAAAGTTACCCCCCCCCCCCCCCTTTACAACTGGTCCATAGACATACAAAAAAGAGATTAAATTACCTGCAAGAAAAAGAAAATAAATAATATAACAAAGAAAAGAAAGACAACAAGAAAATCTTATGAGCAAGGAACCAACTCACATCTGCACACACTGCAGCTAACTTGGAATCCCAGCCAATAAGATTTTCCCCACGCTTCTTTTCTACACGCGCTCTCTTTCTCTACATCCACACACACACACACACACACACACACACACACACACACACACACACACACACACACATAACACATAACAATCTGATATTCACTTCGCATTCATTCACAAAAAACGGAGGAGAGATCCGTGCGCGCACACACACCCAGACACACGCAGTGATTTACAGCCCAAAGGCTCTAAACCGCGGAACAGCAAATAAACTATTGAACTTCAAGGCATGGCCATAAAGCGAACAGGGTAAAGGTGATGTGAATCGTAAAAGAAAAGAAAAACACAAAACCCAAAGAATTTGAATAAACAGAAAAACACAAACTTAAACCCAAAATAAAATGACAAAACCGCCGTTGCCACAAAGCAGCACGGCAGAACAGCGGTAACAGCACAGCTCACGATAACAATATGAAGCAAAACATAAAACAAACAGCCGCGACAAAACAGCAGCGCCTTCCAATAATGCTCTTCGTGTGGCACCAGCACGGCAAGCTAATCGACGTCGCGCCGCCAACAGTCTGTTACATAAAAAAATTAAAACCATTACAGGTGTTTTATCAGTTTTTCCTACTTGTCAGAATTTCCTAACAGTAGAAAAAAAAAAGATAGTTATATATTCCTACCGGTCTGTCCTACATTATAAAAATGGACATAAGACTGGGGAAAAAAAATGCAATACTCAGTTTTAAGATGGGCAGCAGATTCTGACAAATGACGGTACTTCATCAGAATGTAATTCCTACAGTTGTAACATGGGTTAATTATGGGTTAAAATGTTAAATATAGGCATGTGAGTCAAATAAAATGTAAATTAAAACCAGAAAAATATGAAATACCTCAGTAAATTCGCTAATGAATGAATTTATGGGCGGGATGCTAAGCTAGCAAAGCGTGATGTATATTTTAATGCGCATGCACAGAAAGCCTAGGTAGGAACTAATAACCTATACATACCATGCAGTTTGGCACCGAATCTCACCAGAATCGCAGATGAGCCAGGTTCCGGGAAGCTGAGAGCTCAGTCAGTTCAGCAGGAAGACGGCAGGTTTATTGGGGCGAACAAACACGTCCACAACACCAGGTGAATGCCCGTACCCGCTGACTTAAATCAGGCTTGCTAGACTCTGGCAACTTCAGCCAAGTACCAGCACCTGACTTCCAGGTTCTGTTCTAGATATGACAAAACTCAACGACGAAAGCCAAGTGGCGGGACCCATAACCCCAAGCCACCTTACTAACCGTTCTTAAATAGTATTGCACTCACCTACGATAGGACAATCCATCAACATACGCCCAACCGGAGAACAGGTAGGAAGGGCTTCACTTAAAGAAAACGGAGAAACTTGAGCACTGAATCAACAATTGGGGCGCAATCAGAGGTGGGCAGCAGTGTGACTAGACAAGGGCTGAAGATCAACGTAAGGGGATGAGAGAAGCCGCGCGCCTGCAGTGTCCAACGCGCAGATTAACAGCAGCATGCAGAGGGATCGAGGATCAGAAGGCGCTAAGCATATGTCGTATCCGATGCAGAGTGACAGTAGATTGTGTATTGAAGCGCTGGTAATCAAACTTGGATCAGAAAACCGAAGTAATCCGAGTAGCAATTGCACCGGAGCTCGAGGCAGAGCTCAGGAAACGGAAGCAAAAGATCAATACATTCTGACAAGTAGGAAAAACTGACATCCATCAGCATAGAGAATAATCCAATTCGTGAATCAAGAATGTATGCAGGGACAAAAAGGGTTGACAGCATGAAATAGCAAAATAAACAACTTGGCTTAAATCAGGGGGGTCCAAATCCGGTCCTGGAGGGCCAGTGACCAGCACAGTTTGTAATTCACCAAGACCTAAACACACCTACTGAACCTAGTAATTAGCAGATTAGTTAAATCAGCTGTGTTTGAGAAGAAGAAGCATCAAACTGTGTTGGACACTGGCCCTCCAGGACGGGATTTGGACCCCCCTGGCTTAAATGTAAATGAACACTAGGTTATGAGCATGCAATAATTCGGCAAGGGATGGTTGTTCGTGGGCGAGTTATATAGAGTGAAAGTGAGCAATGAAGTACGTAGCAGGTGTGCTCATGCCGGCAAATGAGGTCGGACAATGGAAGTCGTGCGATGGAATGAGGAGAGAAGTCGCGGGTGATCATGAATTAGCTTGAGCCGTGGGTGTGACCTGACGTACCGTGACACCTAAACACTGGTACAGACCGAGTTACACCCCTTCATGGAGACTGTGTCCCTTGATGGCACTGACCTCTTTCAGCAAAATGATGCACCCTGACACACTGCACACAAAAATAATTTAAGGCACATGAGAACGTCAAGACATCGTATTGGCCTCGTCTTAAACTGATCAAGAATCTGTGGGATGGAAATATCAGGCAGGTGATCATAATGTTATGGCTAATAACACATTATTCTCACATTTATTCAGTTAGCAATTGCTTTTCTCCAAAGCAATCTACAAGTGAGATTACAGGACAACCCCCTTCGAGCAATTTAGGTTTAATGTGTAGATGTGATGTGTTTTTTGTTAAAAAAAAAAAAAAAGAAAAAACAATACCTACAGAAAACAAACAAATGAAAATGTAATTACATTATCAACCCCAAGTTAAAAAATTGTAACTGTAATTTTTCCAACCCTACAATATGTTTTAGGAACTGATGGTATATAGGAAGTGTAATACTGTTGAATGGAAATTAACTTCTACCTATGGTTAGGAATGTACGGATGAGGCCATTAGGAATGTCTGTCTTGAGGAAAGGGATCCCACGACCTACCGCGGCTGTGCGCGACCAGCTGCGAAGTTTTCAGACACATGATCTACTCTACCTGTAGGGTGAACTTAGCTTTTGCTATGAATATTAAAAGTGTTACTGTACTTGATTAAACTTAATGCAAATATGTTAATGTCAAGGTAAATAGTGACATGACCTAAACAAAATGGAGCCAGCTTTACGAATATTTTTTTTCCCTCTTTGCAACACCCTAAAAAATACTGGGTTAAGTTCTACCCAGAACATCATCATTAGTGACCCTGCTGCACGTTCAGCTCACACTGATGACTGGTATATCTTACACTGCATCAAGATGATACCTCCTGACTATAGCTAAAAAATTGGCTTTATAGTTTTACATGCTGTTTGTCTTAATGTTCTTTCCCTTTATTTTTTTGTTTTACAAATATGATCCAACATATGTTAAGTGATACTTTAAATAATATGTTTAAATAGCATTTATTTCTGTATTGCATTATATTTTTATACTAGTAACTGGTGTTAAGAATTAGTCTCTGTCTTTATGAGCCAATGTATTATTATGTGGGATGTGCTGGGCTGCTGTGGGCGAGGAAGTCCAGGGCCACTTTTTGGTCCCAGTCCGACCCTGCCCTTGCTTTGTGTGTTGTTTTTCTTTTCTGCCTCCAGTTCTCTAACTGTGCTAACTGTGTGCTCATTAGTTCTTCCCACAGAGACTCCCAGTTAATAGCATGCCCACCAGAGGACCACAGTCACAGAGAACCACACTTACACAACTTGTTACTTATCTTTGGTTTCTTCTCTTCAAGTCTGTGTCTGTCGTGGTCCTAGAACCCCATCAAAACATCTCTCATAAAGCCAACCCTGTCAGTCACTGGGAACATTTGAATTCATGGCTGTGGTAAGTGTTGCGACCGACAACCTCCAACCTAAGGACGCTGAAACACTGAAGCTCCTTAAGTCACTCATCGTCGCCCTCAAGCTGAGCGGCAGGCACGTTGCCTATCTGTAGTATGAGCTGACACGTGTGTAAGCATATTTTAATTAAATATAAAGTAATATAAAATACAAGAGGTAAGATACGGCGAGGAAACAGAGGTGAGCTAAGGACAAAAGCAAAATGACATAAAAGACATGATGTCATAGGAGAAGAGAGGCTCAGTAGAAGGTATGTACCCAAAGAACCCTGGACATGAGGTCATCCTAGGCACGAAACGCTCATTGTACGGTGTGTACCCTAAAGGACATGATGTAATCTCTGTACACTGAGTGCCCAAAAGGACATGATGTAACAGTAGCTCTAGACACTCAGCTATGGTGTGATCTGAGGACAGGAGGTGATCTTAGATATGAATAGTAGTGAGTTATGCAAACATGGACATAACATCATGACAGGTATCAGTGTCAGATTTTCAGCCAGGATACAGCAGCCCAGGAGCAGATAGGTTGAAGGGTCTTGCTCAAGGGCTCAACAGTGGAATTGGCAGTGCTTAGGCTCGGACCCCAACATTACGTTCAGCAACCCTGTAACCAACAGCCTTAACCGTTATCAGGCGCCGCTGTCCCTATGTGGTGTTATTCACAGCATAGCATGACTATAAATATAAACTCAGATGTTATGTCTATAGTTTTTTTTTATCATATATAGAAACAAGCACGGCTATATTTTGCTTCAAATAATACATTAAACAGACACGTTTACACTGCTGGATGTGTTTTAGTCCCATTGATCAAGAATCTCGGAACTGAACAAACCAGGCTACCAGATTTGTATTTTTTTCTCCATGAAATGATACCAGACAGGCTTTTTAATAAGTAAAATAAAAAAGTTGAATTTACAATGTTGTCTCTGACTCACATTCCTGATCACATTATTCTGACCCCTCCAGTTCCACATTACTGTATATACAGTAGACTGCATCAGTTTGTCCAAAGAGTCCGTGTTCATTTTCTTTTTGTATTTTTCAGGATTTTAACCATAAAGTAATAGAGATCGTATAGACAATTACATCACTTTTCATAAATGTGAAATAAAAGGTCACGCTGTATTTGTGATCTACTGTAAGAAAAAATAAACACACACAATCTGTCTCTTCAGTAAAGATGAGTGAGTTTCCACATCAGTTATATGAAACTCAGGTTTTGGTTGTTTCTCGTGTTGTGTGAAAGCAGAAGTGAGTGTGAGCAGTGAGGAGGTTTTTGTCACGGTGTACATCACTGTGGTACGTGCTCTTTAGCAGTGTCGTCCCATGTGTGACAGTAATACACTGCTGAGTCTCCCACCTCCACATTACTGATAATCAGTTTATAATCTGATTCAGAGGAGTGTGTTGATGTGAATTTAGGAGATGAGAAACCAGATCCATAGAAAGGAGAAGAATCACCATGATAATAAAAGATTGCATACTGAGGAACTCCTTCAGGAACCTGCTTGTACCAGCGTGCAGCACTTTTTGTAACCGTCCCCAGATTACAGTCCATGGTGGCCGTCTGTCCTCGAGTCAGTGTGAGAACAGGAGGCTTCTGCGTCACCACAGTCACACCACCGACACCTGGAATAAAAACAGCACACATGTTACATCACTTCATGCTCACATTAGATGGAGCCCAAATGCTGATGAGCCCCAGAGTTGAAGTGAAATCTTACATGAGAGAGCAGTGAAGAGAGAGCAGAGCGCCGGCAGCATGGTGTCCGTGTGTGATGAGACTCTCGTGCTGACTGAAGAGATGAGCAGCGTGAGGAGCAGATAAAGGAGAGACTGCAGGGACGAGCTATAAGAGAGACAGGAGGAGGGACAGAGGGAGGAGACGCTCAGCAACACCCTACATTACTATCAAGTGCTATAGAGCAAACAGTATATCTTTGCATCTTTACACATGTTGAATAAAAATTCTCACGTCGTATTTATTTCAGTGTTTCTATCACATTCGAAGTCCTACTGTTTAACGGAGTTTCATGCAAATACGTTTTAGATGGAACTTTTAAACGCATGAGCGGACAGAGTTTGACCTTATTCCACTCAGAGACAGAAGTGAAAGAGAGGAACCACATCATTTACATGGAGCTGAAATCGGGGACCAGCAGGTGCATCCTGAGTGAGAGAGGACGTCCACACACTGATTAGGACTTGTCTCCTGGGGAAAGTCTCTAGTTGTGACAATGCAAAGGTTACGTTGCCTTTTTGCTAGAGTACTGAATATTCAAGTGTAAGATGAGAATTCTTCCAGAGCTTGAACCTTTATGTCACAACATTACTGCCAATGACGGGCAGCAGAACAATGAATAACTCCTATTAATGTTAACGTCAACCAATCAGAATCAGAACCATCAAAAAATCTAGTCAGCAGCAGTTCTATAGGCAGAAATGTCTTGCAGATGAAAAAGGTCAGAGGAGAATGGCTGACCAGACTGGTCTGAACTCAAGGCTCCACTCAACATCTTGACTCTTTACCACTGTGTTAAGCAGAAATGCATGTGCTTACCACCTGCGGTTCCACTCCCCTGCTCACCATACTGCAGTTAGAGAATTGAAGATTGGAAACACTTTATATGACCTGCTTGGGTAAATTCATGTCCACTATCCAACCCTGTCTCTTATTTTCTCAAAAACATTGCGAAATCTTTCTTTCTTTTCAGCATTTCACCAATGTGCTGCTTTTTCTCAATATCGATATGATTTTTTTTTTTCAACCTCATTCTTTTATATTTTTTCTTTATTTTTTTAAAAGTTTTTGCTGAAGTCCTTTATTCCTTTCCCTAAATAGTTCCCTTTCGAAAGCTACCCTCGATGCTGCGTGAAAACGCTATGGGAACGTCTCTTTGTTGCCCGGTTGTGAAAGCCTGTGCATGTCAAAACCGCCGGATACCTTCGGCTTATAACCTGTGCCGGGCATGACGTCACCGAATAAGGTGCACCTGCAGGTTATAAATAGGAGTGAACCGGAAACATCCTCAGATCTTTTGGTCTTCAGGACCGCTTTGTGTTTGCGTGTGCATGTGCAAGCCGTAACGAAAGCAAAAGAAAAAAAAAAAAGGAAATAACAGCATTAACTCACCGACATGGCGGAGTTGCTTAAGAGATGCGTGCCTCCGTGCTACTGTAGTGCTACTGAATCCTGAATTGGCTACAGTCCTTTGTACCCAAGGAGATACGCCTGGCAGTAGTTTCCACGCTGCCAGCTTCTCCGAAAGGGACACGAGCTTTGACACTTCGGCTGGATTGGGGGTGGGGGGGTGTTAGGTGTTGGGTATCCTGAAGTGTGGCAGGAGATGCCCGAACACCCAACTTTTCGTTGGAGACCGGCACTCCCCGAAACACCAGTGGTGGCGGAGATTGAACACCAGGGAGGAGGCCCTGTTTTGTGTCTTTCATTTTACCAGCACTTCTTTTTGTTTTTCTGATCATTTCTTTAAAGTCCAGTCTTTTTTCCTTAGTATTTCTCTACAGTCCTTTTTTTTTCTTTCTCTTTTTGATTCAATCCTATCTTTCCTTTCCCTGATTTTCTTCAGCATCTGTTAGTCTTGTATTTTTCTTTTAAATCATCTTTTCTCTCATCAGTGGTTTGTTTTCAACCCTATCAATAATCGAGTCTTTCATTTCCTTAACATTCCTTCTAAATCATATGTTTTAACCTCCTCTCCTTCCGAACATTTCTGTTAAATACCATACAGCACTGTGAAATATTATTTGAAAATTATGTAAGAGACTCCTTGCCGATTATGGCTTAATGGTTAGCATTGTCGCCTCGCACCTCCGGCGTTGAGGGTCCGACTCTATGTTTGTCTCCCTGTGCTTGGGAGGTTTTCTATATGTGCTCCGGTTTTCTCCCACAGTCCAAAGACATGCAGATCAGGTTCATTGCTGTTCCCAAATTGCCTGTAGTGTGCGTGAATGTTGACCAAAAGTACTACCATGGTCATAAAACGGGATTAAATACAATAGTATCCACCACTGGCCTATCGGGAAGTGTTAAAATCCTGTTTTCCTGGAAGTGTTCATTCCCTGTATAACTGTCAAAGCAGCAATTTCACAAGTTGTTAAAAGTGAATGTGCCTGGAGAGGATGAGTCAACAAACAGAGATGTAGAACGACTGTAGACTGTACAGTAGATGTGATGTTGGTCGGAGTCATGCAGAAGGTCCAGCAGCTGCTTAAGCGGAGTTTGTTGGTCTAGAAATAGTGAAGAAAGTCTCATGAATAAATGTGCAAATGTTCTTCACTGGTCTAAAAGTTTTACTTCATAGACGATTCCAGGTATCCCAAGTACCTGACTGGAGCTGTCACTAATTACAGTACTAATATCAAAGGGAATGTTTGGTAAAGCTCTAGATAGATTACATGATCAAACTTGTTTTTGTTTTTTTAATCCAAAGAACTGAGATCACAGATATAATCGTGGACCATTTCATAAGCATATGGAATGACAGTTTGAACTTTATCTTTGACCATCAACTGTGAAGAACTTCAATTCCGATTATGTACAAGTACAGTATGAAGTTCTTGTTGTTTTTGTTGTTTCTCGTGTTGTGTGAAAGCAGAAGTGAGTGTGAGCAGGGAGGGGGTTTTTGTCACGCTGTACATCACTGTGATACCCGCTCTTCAGCAGAATCGTCCCACATATCACAGTAATACACTGCTGAGTCTCCCACCTCCACATTACTGATTATTAACTGATAGTCGACCTTTGACGAGGCTTTAGATGTGAAGCGTGTGGATGAAAAACCGTCTCCATATACAGGAGATGTGTGAGGATAATGAAATCTCAACACAAACTCTGGAGCTGCTGGTGGAATCTGTTTATACCAGGAGACATAGTTGCTTTCATCCTTTGCGATGTTGCAGTCCATAGTGACAGCGCTCCCCTTATCTACTGTTATAACTGGAGGCTTTTGCGTCACTGCTTTCTGTGAGCTGACCACTGCAACATAAAGCAACACTGAGAGTCATCATCATTTCATAAAGAGAATTCTAATGAAGGAAAAGACGCGAGCGTGAAGAGGAAAGCAGGAGCAGGAATCTTTACCTGCCAGAGCAGGGAGCAGAGCGCAGACGGTGAGCAGCATGATGTCAGTCTGATCAGCAGAGTGATGAACAGAGCCGAGCCAGCTTTCATAAAGCATCAGAGGCGGGACCTGGATCTGCTCTCAGCCAATCGGACGGGTGGAGAGTTTCATTTCATTTATATCAACACCATATAATTCTTCATATTAATAAAATGTGCTTTGATATATCAGTATAGATGTAAACTCAAAATGTAAATCAGAATACATTATACTGTAGAACGTTAGTAAAATAAAAGGTTGAATGAGTTTAGTTTAGAATGACTTATTTACATAGATAAACTTTTTTCCAGTAACATACAGATTTTTCGTTTTTTTTTTTTTCAGTTTTCCGCTCAGACAGAACTGAAAGAGAGAAACCACATCATTTACATGCTGATTATGGTGTTTTTTTTTATACCTCCGTCTCACCAGTTCTTTCCTTAATCTTTCCCCTCATATTGTATCCTTCTCGTCACTGTATATTGAATGTTCTATAATTTCTTGTTTCTACAGTATGTTTCTTTTTTCCTCGTTTTTTTCTTTGCTTTCCACAAATTGTTTGTTAAATCATGTTCTTCTTTCCCCATATTTTATTTGAAAAAGTCTCTCTCTTCTGCTCACTGTTTCATAAAATATGATAGAATATTTCATTCTTGCTTATTTTTCCAGATTAGTTTGTTTTTAAACCCACGATTCCTTTTGCCAATATTTCTCCCAAATCTGATAATTCTTCAAATTAACTTAATTTCCTTTCAATTCCATTAACATTTGGTTCTCTTAAGCCCTTTTTTGAATGAATCATATGTTTACACCGAGTCTCTTTCTCTCTCTCTGTTGTTATCTTAAACCACCTTTTATCTTTTCTTTTTTTTTTTACATTTTATTAGTATTTTTTCCATTTAAAAAAAATCCTATCTATCTTTTGCTCTGTATTTTTTCTTGTTATATCTATTTATTATTTTGATTAAAGTATATTGTTTGTCATAAATATTTGTCTCAAATCCGTTTTATTTTTCTCAGACACTTTCCTCAAAATATGTTTTTTTTTTCCCTTAAATCCTATTTTTCCTAGTATTTTATTTTAAATCCTTTTTAAAAAAATATTTTTTCATGTATCACGCTCTTATGATTTCTCAACAATTCTATTACATCCTATTTTATATCCCTCAATCTTTCAACAGTTGTTCTTTCCATTAATATATATATATATATATATATATATATATATATATATATATATATATATATATTATTTATTATATATTTTTTATAAATCAGTACTCACTCACTCATCGTCTATTCCGTTTTATCCGAGGGGGCCTGGAGCCTATCCCATGAGACTTAGGGCACTAATGGGGCGGGGTGCCATTCTATCACAGAGCACACACACACACACACACACACACACACCAAATGTGGCTTTGTTTTTCTCAATATTTTTGTTAATTATTTCCACCTTTGCAGTATTTCTCCTTCAGTCCTATATTTTTAAATTAAAATATAAAGTTTTATATATTTTTCATATATAAAAACGTATTGTAAGTTATGCCTATACGCCTCCGAGGGGCGGGATGAGAGGTACTTAGCGCTCCCACATTAATCACTACAGCCAGTCAGGGGCGTCTGTGAGCTCGCGCAGCGGAGGGAGCGGATAGCGCTGTCCTCCGAGTGTGTGACTCCGCCCCCAACGGTGCGCGAGCGAGCAGTTCGAAAAGATGCGGTCGGCTGGCGTCACGTGGTTCGGAGGAAACACGTGATAGTCTTCGGCCCTCCCGGCTGAGTGGTAGTAGTAGCCTTAATGTGGAGCCCCCTAGTGACGGGGAGGAATTGGACGCGACTAAATTAGGGAGAAAATCAGGAAAAAAAAAAAAAAAAAAAAAGAAGTTATGCTTATATATAAAAACAGTTTATCTGGCATATACACAAAAATTGAGTTAGCACTTCAGTTCCTTTCAAGTTCATGTTTTTGTTGTTTCTCGTGTTGTGTACATCTTAAACTCAAAATGTAAATCAGAATACATTATACTGTAGAACGTTAAAAGGTAAATAAATAAATAAATTGAATGAGTTCACATTAGAATTATCTATTAGAATAATGATATAGTAATTATTAGATAGAATTTCTATCCTAGCAGCAGAGTTTGACATTCTTCCTCTGAGAGTGAAAGAGAGAAGCCACATCATTTACATGGAGCTGAAACAACAGGTCAAGGACCAGCAGGTGTATCCTGAGTGAGAGAGGACGTCCACACACTGATTAGGACGCAGAGTCGTCTCTAGGGGAAAGGTCTTGCATCAGTGCTCCTGTCTCTCTCTCTCTCTCTCTCTCTCTCTCTCTGAGGTTCTTCACCACTTCCATATGATACACTGTCAGGTTTGTCAATCCTTTT